>OY987322.1:21144387-21744387 GCA_963920655.1 Geranium rotundifolium
GTGTGTTTCTGTACTTGATTAGTGCCAAATTGCATCTTTATTGTCCATGGTTTTACAGTTTCCTCAAAACCTAATATATTATAGGGGTAATGACAGTTCACTACACCCAACTATGTCATGTTTCAAATTTAATACCTCAACTACCAGTTTTTATTTACCGTATCCCAAGTTTAAATAAGCGGCACTTAGCCCAACGTCTGTTAAATCTAACTGAATTGGTCTGTTAAAAAGTCTAAAATGCCTTTAATGGTTTTGGTCTGTTAAACCAGTCTGATTGGTTAAATTGATATTATTATGAAATTACTATTTTACCCCTAATTGAACAACTAAATTAACTAAAGGGTTGAGGGTAAATTTGACTTTTCAATTACACAATTATAATTATAATTCTTTAATAATTAAATAAATATATTATTATTATTAATTATTAATTGATTATATTATTATTATTATTATTATTATTATTATTAATCATTAACAAACTAATTATCTGCTTCTTCTCAACATCCCTCACCGGAGACATTCACGACATGGCGGCGGAGGCTGAGCACGGCGACGTCCTGGGTGGAGGAGGGCTGGTTGGAGGTGGAGGTCGGGCTGGGCTGGAGGAGGGGAGAGTGGTGAGGGTCGGGCTGGTCGGGGAGGAGGCGGAGGCAGAGGGTCGGGGTCGAAGGAGCTCCGGTGATGGAGGGGAGGGGCTGGGCTGGAGGAGGGGAGGGAGGCGGAGGGTCAAAGCTCGGTTAGAGGAGGGAGGAGGGGAGGTCGGAGTTGGGGGAGCTGTGTGGAGGTCGCGGCGGCTCTGGCTCGAGCAGATCGAGCTCCGATCTGCTTAAGCTCCGGCCCTCCTCGACCTCTGCCCACCTCCTTCATCCCAGCCACCGCCGTCGACCCCGACCCCAACCCTCCGGCCCAATCGATCCCAAAACCCGAACCCTCATCTCTCACTCCCAAGCCCAATCGGATACGAACCAGTGGAACGAGGAGCTCGTGAGCATCGAGCCTCCGCTGCGCTTGGCCTTCGCCGCGCTCAGCCTCCGCCACGCTCAGCCTCCGCCACGGTTGCTCAGCCGGAAAACGCCCAAAAATGGCCGCGAAGAAGACGAAGAGGCCAATCGCTCTCTTTGAAAATTAGATTGACAATTGAGGGATATTTGTCTTTTCAATTAAAACTTTAGTTTTTATAATAATTAATAATTAATAATTAATAATAATATGGGGTTGAAAGTCAAATTTGCCCTCAACCCTTTAATTAACTTAGTTGTTCAATTAGGGGTAAAATGGTAATTTGATAATCATATCAATTGAACCAATCAGACCGGTTTAACAGACCAAAACCATTTAGGGCATTTTAGACTTCTTGGCAGGACAATTCAGTTAGATTTAACAGACGTTGGGCTAAGTGTCGCTTATTTAAACTTGGGGTACCCTAAATAAAAAACTGGTAGTTGAGGTATTAAATTTGAAACGTGACATAATTGAGTGTAGTCAACTGTCATTACCCTATATTATATCCATTTCATGGTTCCCTTTTTAGACCAATTCATGAGCAAACTATATATGTGTGTCTCAAATGTTTTAACGTTAATATGTATATTATTATAGGATCTCTAGCTATCAATTTTTAACTTTTTAGGTATATTGGAATGTTACGTATTTTATCGATCATTGATTTTTTACCCAAGAATGTGAATAATATTTACCACATTTGCTAACCTATTGAACTAAAAAATTCCTTTTAATTTGGGCATTAATTGATGTTTGAACCCGGCTCATGGGTCATATGGGTAAATATGATGTCAATTTAAAAATATATATATTACAACTTTATCCTTATTTGGGAGCCATAAATGTGAAAAGATGATTATAATCTTTATTCTACCTCTCCAAAGTCATGTAAATAAAAAGATTGAAAAAGGGCAAAAATGGGCTCTACATTGTATTATGACACTTTTGTAAAAAAGTGTTCTGTATTCTGATTATTGTAAAAATATATTGTGTACTTTATTTTTTGTTCAAAAATGTGTGTGTATTTACAAAATTTATCCCTGAGGTTAGGAATTAAGATTTATGTAAAATAATTTTTTGAATCAAAATCACTCCGTTCATATATTAAAGAGGTAATTTTATGTCAGTACCCTAACTTTATCTTATTTTCAAATTAGTACCTTAAATTTGAAAAGGTTTTGCCACTGCCCCAAGTATAATTAGTTGCTTATCTTCTGATTATCTTCGATTTAATATATTATGAACCAAAAACGAAGGTCGTATGAGAGAGTTATCAAATTCGAAAGTTTCAATGCAATATTAATTATTATTAATAATTAAACCGGTCAAATTGAACCAGTTTGACTAGATTTGAACCGGTCAGACCGGTCATATTTCAAATAATAAACATTAGGGGCATTTTGGTCTTTTCAAATCCTAATTCTGTTAGATTTAACAGATTAGTACCTTATCTGCAACTAATTGAACTTGGGGTACCGGCAAAAAACTTTTCAAACTTGAGATACTGATTTGAAATTGAGGCAAAGTTAAGATACTGACATAAAATTACCCATTAATTAAATTACAAATTTTGACTATATACATTTTAGTTAGAAGATAAAAATTAAAAATTAATTTTAAATATTTATTTTTGAAATACCTAATATTAATTGAAGAACAATTTTGTCATTATGTCAAAATACAAGCATTTTGCAAGAAAAACAAAGTCCGCAACATCTTATTGCAATAATCAAAGTACACAAAGTCCTTTTACGAAAAGTGAAAGTGTTATAATATAAAATATATTTTTATCATTTCCTCTAAAACAATGATCATAATATGTGTTTTACTTGCCAAATCTCACATTCAAATTATATTTATTTTAATTTATGTGTATAATCTCATATTAGAAATATAAACTCCTATCGGACAAGGTAAGGCATTGTCATTCCACTCATAATCGGTGATTTTGCATCTGCTCCAAAACCTACATTAATCACCTAAGTATTCGGAAAAAACTCGACCTCAATCAAATTGAGTGTATCAGTTTCGATTTGTCAACGTTAAATTATTTTTTTTAATTAAAATTTCAAATCATTGTGTGCAACCGAGTTGTAAAAGTCATTTCAATTTTAGTTAGTTTGCATGTGAATGTGATAGAATGTCACACCAATAGTAAATGTTAGAGCTGCACATCACATGGTGGTTTCGGATAAAAATACAGGTCATGTCATCACTGTATAAACATCTTATAATCGGTGATTTTCAGTCTGCTCCTAAACGTACATTGATCACCTAAGTATTCGAAACAAAACTCGACCTCAATCAAATTGAATGTATCAGTTTCAATTTGTCAACGTTAAATTATTTTTCTTAATTAAAATTTCAAATCATTGTGTGCAACCGAGTTGTAAAAGTCATTTCAATTTTAATTAGTTTGCATGTGAATGTGATAGAATGTCACACCAATAGTAAATGTTAGAGCTGCACATCACAGGGTGGTTTCGGATAAAAATACAGGTCATGTCATCACTGTATAAGCATCTTATAATCGGTGATTTTCCGTCTGCTCCTAAACCTACATTGATCGCCTAAGTATTCGGGAAAAACTCGACCTCAATCAAATTGAATGTATCAGTTTCGATTGTCAACGTTAAATTATTTTTCTTAATTAAAATTTCAAATCATTGTGTGCATCGAGTTGTAAAAGTCATTTCAATTTAATTAGTTTGCATGTGAATGTGATAGAATGTCATACCAATAGTAAATGTTAGAGCTGCACATCGCATGATAGTTTCGGATAAAACACAGGTCATGTAATCACTATATAAACATCTTATTCGATATGAGTACAAATTACTCGAATCTAAACAAATTTTCAAAACTCGGAAGTATATTTGCTTGGCTATATAGCTCGGCTTGGTTTAGAATTAGCGTAAGAATTAGAGATGAAATTCATATGGTAAAATTAATAAATAATTTGGAGTTAGTTCGAGATCAATTATGTGTTTGGGTGACAAAATAAATTCGATTTGTCACCCTTAATCAAAAATATGGTAACACGGCATATTTTAGGTGATAATTTAAATGTCGACGATTTGTTTAGTTTTTATTATAAATATTAATTGCAGATTTTAATAGACATTAAATGAGCATGTATATTGTTGAATAAATAAAAATTGATTTGGCTTCCGAGTTTGTCTAACACTTGAAAATATGAGCTAACCTTTGATTTGTTATTATTAGATGAGTTTAAGTTTGACCTCAAATCATCGTCATTGTATGCTACAGACAATACTATTCTAGAAAAAAAAACTTATACTCGATAAAAGCGAAACCACGCATAATCAAATGGGTAAACTATACATAGTCATCTCCAACTATGCCCAAAAGACACATAGTTATCCTCAATTTTCAAATTAGACATCTAGCTACACCCAGAGATTGAAATTGGACACTTAGCACCTACCGTTAGATTTTCTGTTAAAATTTTAAGTAAAAAGACGAAAATGCCCTTGGTCATACTTCAAATTTTCAAAGCATGCCATTTATGAGTTTTGGTGTGTTTTTCGATCAAGCTTCTCCACAACCACCACGTTCCTCGCTGGCCACGTCTCCGATCCTCCCATTACGTTCGCCGGCATCGGATTCGACCTCCGACGGCTACGCCAAGTCTCTGGCGAACAATTTTTTACAATGGTCTGGTTTTGAAAATTTGAAGTCTGACCAAGGGCATTATCGTCTTTTTACTTAAAATTTTAACAGAAAATCTAACGGTAAGTGCTAAGTATCCATTTTCAATCTCTGTGTGTAGCTAGGTATCCAGTTTGAAAGTTGGGGATAGCTATGTGTCTTTTGGGTATAGTTGGAGATGGCTATGTGTAGTTTACTCTAATCGAATACTATCCCATTTTCTTCAACTTGATTCACAGATAGTAACATAAACAAGTTGCAAAGGAAACAAGTTATTATTGGCTTTGTTGGTAAAGTCTCCAGAATTCGGAGCACTAGGAGATTGTGTTAGAGAGTTTCCGTGGATGCACGTTTTTAAGCATCGCCACTTGACTCTCATTGGGAGAGAGGCCCAACAGAAATTGTTGATGTAAGATTTGTGTATCGATCATGTATAACAGAATGACATTGGATTTTATTCTCATATCCCAAGCTCGTGTATTAGTTGTTGGTGCTATTTAATTAATAAGATGTGTGGCTTACATATATATATATATATGAAAATTAAATATTAACTAGGGTAGAAATACAAACCGTCAGAACTGGTAAAGCATATGGACCCGGCATAAAGTGAGTGTGAACTGTTAGAACGTGATGGATCCATTAAAACCGCGAAAATGAACGTGGTAGAACTTCACTGCCACGTGTCGCACTTTGGAACAAGTCTTGTCGGGTCTTGAGCGATCCAACGACTAGTAAAAGTTTGGACGTTCTACCAAATTTGTGTGTGTGTGTGTGTGTGTGTGTGTGTGTGTATATATATATATATAGAGAGAGAGAGAGAGAATTATTCATGTGAGAATAGTCATTTAGCGTTAGAATAGTACATACCGTTGGATATGTGGTTTCTTCAAGATGTCACACGTATGGTGTGGGCCCACTATCTCATTAAAGCAAATTATACATGAGGGTAGTATGGAAAATTCGGAGAAATAGTATTCTCTCACCGATTATGTGTCATTATCTTTCCAAAATTATTTGTTTCCTTTTTTATAAATCATATATGTATTAAATACATTGTTCAGTTATTATGTTATTTAGCTTCTATCTTTCCAAAATTAATTATTTCTTTTTTATAAATCATATCGTTATTTAATATCTCGAACAGTGATTATATTTTCTATTTTCTGTTTTTGCGCTCAATTAGTGTGTCTCCGTTTGAGTTATGTTGTTGATGAATTCTGAAAGCAATCCTTAGACTAATTTCCATGATAACCAGACTTACTACTAGCCATAATGGTGAAAACACGGCCACATGTTTTAAATTGAAGGCATACTTTTCAATTCACAGCTTCACATTATTTTGACATACTGACAATCATACTATATCACTTTATCCCATCTCTTTGCCGATAATCATGTCCTAATTTTATTACAAGATAACAAACTCTCTATTTTTTTCAAAGTATGAATCAGTCATCCACACCAAAGGTCATGTTATGGTGACTGAGCTTGACTCCATCTCCCGTTTCAGGGTAGCCATACCCACTACAACGGTAGTCATACGTACTCCCTAACAGCCATACTTATTGTCATTGTATCCACACTGATTCCCATTAGCCATAATCGCCTCCTTGGTACCCACACCCACTCCATAGCAGCTAAACTGTTGAAAATACAGCCATATGCTATAAATTGAAGTCATACTTCTTAATTCACAGCTACTCACCATTTTAACGGACTAAAACTCATACTATATCACTTTATACCATCTATTTGTCGATAATCATGTCATAAAATCATTACAAGATAACCATATCTGAATCTCTTTAAAATATGCAACAAATATCCAAACTAATGGTCATGCTATAGTGATGGTAAGGAAGGTTGTAACGTCCTTTCTTCAGGATATCCACACCCACTACAATGGTAGCCACACTCATGCCATTATAGACACACTGATTCCTTTGGAGCCATACTCACCTTCTTTGTAGCCACACTCTCTCCCTCACAGCTACAGGTCTTCATCCACATACACAAATTATTTTGAAGTCCCCACACTTATATTATATCTCATTATCCGATGTCTTTCTGTACTAATCAAGTCCTTAATGCATACCAAGAAGACAAACTCTAATTCCGTTGAAAGTATGAACCAGTCATGCTAAAAGAATGTTTTTGTTTTAATTGTTGTTGTCATATAAATGAGTTAACCTGATTTTTGGTGTTATTGAAATTTTGAGTGGATTTTCTGTGATCAGTTATGGTAGCCACACATATTTTCTCTATGGCTACACTTACTTCATGTCAGCCAATCTAGTTCAATTAGTAGCCATACGTGTGATTGCATCTACATGGAGAATTTTATGGTCATTCTTCACCTCGGTGCATCCATTCTTCACCTCGGTGTTGTTTGGTTTTTCATAATGAATTCATATGGTCATACCCACTTCCATGTTAGCCACACTTGTTCAACCACAACCACATATGTGAAATAAAAGTCAACACACACACACAAACGTTCAAACGTTATATATAAAATGTTTGAACGTTCTACAATCGTTGGATCGTTAAAGATTCATATATAACGTTTGAACGTTTGTGTATATATATATATAACGTTTGAACGTTCTACAACCGTTGGATCATTAAAGATCTAAACGCGCGTTGTCCCAGTTCGCGACATGTGAAAGCAAGGTTATACAACGGACATTTTCAAGATTCTATATAAGTTCATCACGTTCTAGTGTTCTACCATTTTGTACTACACATTCTACAGTTCGGACGTTTGGATACTTCCACCCCGTTTGTACCGGGGACCCCTTGTTACACCTTCTTCTCGACATGGTTCATTGATTTTCTGTAGAGAAATACATGTCCCCCTCGTTATACCCAGAGACGCCTCGTTATACCCAGAGATCTCTCATTATACCCAGAGACCTCTCGTTACAGCATTCCCTCTAACATGATTTATTGATTTCCTATAGAAAAATACACGTCCCCTTGTTTCACCCGGGGACCCCTCGTTACATCATTCCCCCTTTAAGGTTTAGTGATTTCCTATTAAGAAAAATACCCACCCCCTCGTTACACTCGGTGACCCCTCATTACACCATTACCCCAATGAACCCTATCGGATAATAGGTGTAACGAGGGGCCGGGAACCTGACCCGCTCGTTATGGTCGGGACTCTCTTCACTAACAGGGTATATTCTTCCGATAAGTTTGAGCATTAACCTAAATTTGGATGTTATGTAAATCATAAATAAATGTCATAATAATGAAAACACTGAATGTCTATTTTATGAAAATACGTGACATAATAATGAAAACACATGCAAGCAACTGATTCTCACGAAACTTTTGATTCTCGCCGAAATGCACCCATCTATATATAACTCTTCACCACCACGTACACTTTCCAGTTTTGGGATGTAACTTCAGTATATATATGGTAACTAGTTAATTCATATAAACAACTATAGCACACCAGGTCAAGGATAGTGAACCAAATTTTTAATTTTATTTTCTTACAAGAAACTAAATATAACAGTAGAAATTTTGTGTGAAAGGAGAGTTATTAGAATCAGGTAGCCCGCTGTTGTGGAGAGAGGCCAAATCATGTATTCTTTATACAGAGCCGAACAAAGACTGGGTCATCGTCCACTTACAATATATCAGATAGATGAACACAATATTACAAGGAAGTGGTGGAGACAAGCTGTCATGGTGGCGCGTTGACTTGATAATATATATTCATGTATATGCAGATGAGATCATTCTAGTACTTTGTAGCCCAACATATTAGATACGATGATTCAAATCTACCCTTCCCTCGCTGTTACGCGCATACACTATACACTTACACTTCATGCATATACATATATATCTTCCTGTCTTCCTACGATTGTTAATTTACACACCAGATTTTGTTACTTATTATCACAAATGTTCAAAAAGTAGTTCTAATATCTTCCTTGAAGGCTCATTTTATATACAATGTGAAATGTTCCAAAAATGAATATAGAAGTAAAGTAACATGTAGTTTAAATTGATTAACACATTAGTAAATGTTTGACAAATTATAAGTCAGCCAATTCATAAGGAAAATAACAATGTGCCACCAAGTTATTGAAATATAACTAATTCTCCAAATTGATTATTTTACAAGACAAAAAATTCATGGTTGACTTTAGAGAATAAGTCAACAAATCTTTGTGGTGCACTATATATGTATATATACCCCCTTCGATCCTAGAACTTGATCACCAACAACCAACATTCTCTACTCATATATACACTCCCAAATCTCTCTCACTATTTTGTCTAGTCCCAATATAATAATAATGGAGCAAAGCATGCCCAACCCGAAACACTTGATACTCGTTCTCATCATCACTACCTTCACTTGCGCCGCTCTCCCGGCGGACCTCCACTCCAGCGCCATTGGCCTCAGGTTCAACACCGACCCCTCCGCCACTAAATCGGCGGCCACCGACTGGGGCTTGATCGTCAAAGAAACCCCGATGGCGGTGTTCAACCCGGAGTCCACGGAGGACGTGTTGGCCCTGGTGAACCTGGCCCACGCGTCCTCCGCTCCCTTCGGGGTGGCCGCCAGGGGGCAGAGCCACTCCGCCCGCGGGCAGGCTCAGGCCCGCGGCGGGATCGTCCTCAACATGACCTCCCTCAACAACTTCAGGCACGGAAAAGGGGTTGTTGTCGGAGGCGACGCCGCCTCCGGTTATTACGCGGATGTGGGAGGCGAGCAGCTCTGGATCGATGTCTTGCGCGCCACGCTACGGAGGGGGCTCACTCCTCTGTCTTGGACCGACTATCTGTATTTGACCGTTGGAGGGACTCTCTCCAATGCTGGGATCAGCGGAGAGACTTTTCGTCATGGTCCTCAGATCAACAACGTTTACGAAATGGATGTTATCACTGGTACAAATGGCTTCTTTTACATTGATTTCAAGTTTATTTTTCGAATTCTAGTGATGTTAATGAGTTTTTTTTAATTATTCTTCACAGGAACCGGGGAATTTGTGACTTGCTCTAGAGAGACCAGTTCGGAGCTGTTTTATGCTGTTCTTGGAGGATTGGGACAATTCGGGATCATAACAAGAGCAAGAATTGCACTAGGAACTGCACCCAAGAGGGTAAGTGCATTTCAATCACTTGACTTGATGGGCAAGGCAAGGCAACCCAACCTTTTGTTTTTCAATTTGATTAAAGAAATGTTTATATTTCCAGGTGAAGTGGGTCAGATTGTTGTACAGTGACTTCGCCGCCTTTTCCAAAGACCAAGAACGGTTGATTTTGGAGAACACGGCAAATCCGAAGAACGCTGTAGATTATGTAGAAGGCGCTGTACTGATGGCCAACTCTCCCGCGGGATGGCTCAATTCCTTCTATTCAGCCTCTGATGTCGAAAGAATCAACCCTCTAGTCAACAAGTTCGGCATCATTTACAGTCTCGAAGTAGCTCATTTCTATGTCAACCAAACTACCGACGAGAACAAGGTACATCGTCGTCATCAAAAAAAATTGTACAAAAATTGCCATGTCTGTTTTTGCCGTTGGTTTTTGAATTCTGACGTTGCTTGCTTAACACGTTACAGAATCTGAGGCTTCTATTCAACGGATTGAAGCACGAAAGCGGGTTTAAATTCAAGAGGGATGTGTCGTACATTAACTTCCTCAACAGAGTGAGGACAGACGAGAAAGAACTGAGATCGATCGGGTTGTGGGAGGTTCCTCATCCGTGGATGAATCTTTTCGTTCCAGGAACCCGAATTTCAGAATTCAACTCAAAGGTTTTCGAGGGCATGATGCTTAGAGCAAACACCACCACCCCACTCATCCTCCTCTACCCCATGCTCCAAAACAAGTAAGTTCTTAACAATAAACAACACGTGACATAAACTTCTGATTGTGTCGAAAATGATTGTTAATGATCCGAATTTGGTTTCGTTTCAGATGGGACAATAAGATGTCAGCGGTGACACCTGACAGTGATATATTCTACGCTGTGGGATTGTTGCATTCGAGCGGGTTCGATAATTGGGAGGCCTTCGATAGCCTAAATGCAGAGATACTGAAGGTCTGCGACGACGCGGGTATAAAGTACAAGCAGTACCTTCCACATTACAGCAGCGAGGAGGATTGGGAGAAACATTTCGGGTCGAAATGGGAAAAATTCAAATCCAGGAAAGCTCAGTTTGATCCAAAGATGATCCTGTCACCTGGACAAGGGATTTTCACCAATTATGTTAACTAACAAAAAAAGCATTGTTTAAATAGGTCGTTTTTATGTCTTGGATCGGATTTATCGCACATGATCCTCAAAAACGCGGTTGAGTGTGTGTAAATATATTTTGGAAGCTTGATAAGCATGTTGTAACTTGTATGTAAAAATTGAAAGCCTGATCAGTACTGTGCAAAAGTGTACATTGATGATGAGTAGTATTGCTTTTATTTGAACGTGGGTGTTGTGGCTAAATGATGGTGGGCATGTCAAATTAATTCCTGATATTAATATCTGTTGACAATAAAGGGGTCTACTTATTTTTATTTTCCTTGAAATTGACTTAAGAAGCCTTATAAATGTCAAACCCTTTCGATTTAATTATCATAACCAGGAATTAGGAGTTGACAGTGTACCTAATTATCATATCCAAATAAATAAATAAATAAAACAGCCCAATCATATTGTTGAATCTATCAAGTATATGTTTTTGGTCTCTTGTGGGCTGGGTCAACATGCTGTGGACTCTAATCATGTTCATGGGGTTTGTGTGGGCTCTCCTCCAATTGATGGGCTGATTGTTGGGCTTACATGGGCTAGGCCTCATTTGGATGAGCTTGGACACTCCCTTGTTGGAGCTGTTTGGTAAGCCCAAGACTAAATGTCAGCGGTGAAAACCAAATTCAGGTATCTTTCACTTTCTTTATAATTTTTCATGAGTTTCATTTTCCCAATTTGGAAATTTTACTCTCTCTTGATTAATTTAATTGTTAAATTGCTTATAAAAAAACAAGATAAGTCCAACATATATTCATAGAGAGTTCAAATTTGTTTACTCCATAGATTCTAGGAGCAGCAGTTTGATTCGTTACCGTTAGACTTGAGTCTTTGATTAATGAAAGAGAAGTCAAGACAAATGGAATAAACAATGCCATAGATGATGAAGAGGTGGTGGTGATTATAAGTGGGTCAGTTCTGGTTAGCTATTCTTTTTATTAAAGAGAAGAAATGTATAATTTTAAAATATATGTGCGTAATCTTAATCAATTCAATTATTATCTCCAACCTCTTTTTCTTTGTCATGTACTTGCCTTTTACAATTGTGAGTATAATTTCCCATATATATATATATATATATATATATATATATATATATATATATATATATATATATATATTACCTATCGATTCATAAAACCAGAAAAATACTCTTAGTTTTTCGTGCATACAATCTGACTTATTCCTCCACTAATTTGGACCCTATTTTCTATATAAACATATCAATGTGAACATATTTCATATAAATAATTTGACTAAGCAATTTGTATTGATTGATACTACATATCCACATACATGTATTTGTGTGTCAACCTTGTTCAACAGATCCGAGAAATAAGTAGACTCATATACATATATATAACCGTTACTCCGTTACAATAGATTGTAATTTAAAAATAGTTTTTGTAAGTACTAGATGAGATTTAGTTCATAAGCGTAAACCATAACAAATCGAACAAATATATATATATATACACGCGCGCGATATTATGAAGAAAAAACCTTACGACATAGACACACACAAAAAATTTACTTTATCAATGTAATCATACAATAAGAACAGTTGTAAGCAAATATATATAGCCTAAACCAACAAGGATTGGTTGTGTAGGAATGGTAATCCAGTTTTCTTAAAATACGTTTATCGTATGAACAAAAGTCTTCCAAGATACAATTTTGGACGTTACTGAACTTGAATCATGTATATAGGACGGAGTCAAAAAAGATTAATTTGGACAGAAAAGACAACTACGATCATCAACACATTTTAGCTATGGTGATTCAAATCGACTTATAGGGAGAGAATCTAAAATCTTGGAGGAAAATGAAAAGAAAACTTACCAAAATATTCTTTGAAAATTTTTGACTTTTTATCATTAATTTCTAATTAAGTGAAATTAATTATAAATGAATTTTTAACGTTTTAATTTCAAAATCAATTCTACGAATAATTCCACATACTTCCTCCTAAGTATACGTGATTTTTACTTAAATCCTCCGAAACAGAGATGCATTTGTAAAGTCCCTCAAGTTACCAAACATCTCACGTTACTACATTATGTTAACTTTTTTGGATTTTTTTTTTTTTGGAAATGGGAAAATGCCCCTGTTATTTAAAAAAAATCATAAACAAATTATATTTTTTTATATTTTCTAAAAACATAACTTTTAGGGTGATAAAAACATAATTCTTTTATGATAAAAATAAAAAATATTGATTTTATAAAAAGTATTAAAAATAAAAAACGATGTTTAAAAATCAATTTTCATATTTTTAAAAAATATATTAAAATCATTTTTTATCATTTATATATATATAGTTGCAAAAATTACGAAGATGGGTAAAGTGAAACTTTTAAAATTTAAGATGGTGTATCTGACACTACGGTGGGCTAATTGAAAATCGTGTATACCTAAGGCCTAAGGGGACGTAAGTGGAATTATCCCTTAATTCTACAAGTAAATCCAAAGTTTTAGAAATTGTGTTGATAAATTATTTCGGCCCAAGAAAAAGGTGGCAGAACCACTTAACTCCTTCTTCAATAATTTCATCTACGTGGTAAATTTTAAGGTTTAAATTTCTCATTTACTCTTTTGAATTTTGAACTCGTAAGATACCATTGAAAAGATCTGAATATGTACAATATGCAACCATATTTCTCATCATCCAAGTTTGTACGGTCTAATCGTTCCAATAGTTGAGTCTCAAATTGACACCATATTTCAAGTTAATATATCATTAAATTTAGTCATTTTCACTGTTTGTCTAACAATCCTTTACGTATTGAACGTGTAAAAATTTTGATATGGTGATTATTCTTTACAATTGGTTTATTTTTTAGAGTTTCATTTTATAACTTTTGCGAAAATAGAAATAAGCACTAAAATTACAAAAGGTGAATAGAGAAATTTGAGCTTCCAGAAAATTGATGATTACACGACTATTAGCTTAGGAAATTTAAAATAGTCACGGGATGTGTTAAGTAAAGTCTTACCCAAAACGATATATATCAAGTCGTCAAGTGCTTAATTACCTATTTGAGTTTAAGGTGATCATGTTTAGGTCAAAGTCCGTGTTAGGGATGTGCAAACAAAATCTAAACCAACTGAACCGATGGTTTTGGGCGCCGAACCGAGCTAGATCGGTTTAAGTCAGTTCAGTTTTTTCATAACCGATGGTTTTGCGGTTTACTTCACGGTACATGTCAGTGCGCCAACCATCTGTGTTGTACTATACATGTTTTAAAATAGATATTAATAATCGTTAAAGTAAACCGCCCAAGTTAAGGCGGGTTGTTGGCGCTGGGCAATGGCTCTTCATTGTAAACTCATGTCGTTTAAAGATTAGCTTTACACCCCTCCACTCCTCTGTGTATAAATCTGATTTATGATAATTTAGTAGATTTGTAGTGCTTTTGTTTAACTGTGGTTCAGCCTTTAAATATTAATAGAACTGTTTTGGTCTATTATTATATAATAGTCATAAATATGATGATTTATAGTTTAATTTTTATCCAAAATTTTGGTTGTCGGTTTAACCAAAAAATAGAACTGAGATTGGCGGTTTGGAACCGAACAAACCGTTTGTCGTTCGGTTTCAATTGTATTTTCCTCACGACCAAAAATCACGGTTCAGTTCGGCTTTGGTGTAGTCGGTTCTTTTGTATAAAATCACGGTAACTAAGCGATGATAGGAATATGTATGATTAACAATTTGTTTTTCATTAAACCATAATAAGCAAGAAAAAAAGTATAAATAATTATTACAATTAACTTATTTTCATAATAGTATTATTAATATCATTAAACTAGAGGTCGAAAGTTAAAATTAACCCTATAAGATTAAATATTTTTAAATAAAAAAAATATTCTAAAATGAGGAGGTGTCATCATGATGACGCCCCATTCTTCTCCAACTATGTTGAAGCTCTAATTCGCGATCGAGCTCAAATTTAATAAGAAGAAGTTTACCACCCTCCTCTGTTAGGCCGCTAGGACCAACTTCTATCTCCACAATCAGCTCACATCTACACTGAGAGGTTCTCCGAGAAAGCCCACTCCCTCGCTTTAAAGTTATGTTCGAAAATAATAATAATGTTAGCTTTGTTAAAAAGAAATTGCATAAAATCACGCTTAACAATCCAATTTTTGTATAAGATAACGGTAATTAAACAATGCTAATAACAGTTATGGTTAACAACTTATAAAGTTTGTCTCGAGGACCAAATTAACATTTTCGCTTTGCTGATTTTGTTGAAGAGATGTTATATATTTATGAGGAAGACGAAGCCAACCCATTAAGTTTTAGCATTTTATTTTATTATTAAGATTAAGGGAACTTTGGATGTAACAAAAATTTGAGCCACGTGATATTATTTAATGAAATTTTGTTTTATTTTAACTGGCAATGCAAAAGTAAATAACTTATATGTGGTGACTATTGGTACATTTTTGTTCACTGTAGTGATTATTATTTTTTACTATCTATATAAAAGAAATGTATAATTAGCTGTGGTGGTTATTATCACTTATTTGTTCACATTGAGAGTAAGTAGAATAAAAAAAAGTGGGAGTGAGAGAGAGACAGAGACAGGAGGGAAAGAGAAGAAGAGTAGTGCCTTCCAGAGTTGAATAAACTGAAAGTTCATGGCGAGCGAAGAAGACTTTGACCATTTACTTTTCTGTGTGTTATGTTAATAAGTCTCTCAATCATCAATATATATATAATCATCATCGTATATGTTGAGGTTCAGGTTGTTTCTGAGCATCAACCATACATCTCCACCAGATCATTTGCATTGCATGGAGGTTTCTGGAGGGGAACTTGTCCCAATGGCTTCCACTGACTTCCACACCCAATTCTTTCAGGTATTTTCATCAATCACACACAGACTTCATGTAATAAGCATAAGGTCACGGTTGATATAAGAAATTGTATAATGGGTTTTGTTTGTAATTTGCAGAGTGCAGAGTTGATGGGTGGTGAAATGGAGTTAGGCTTTTCCAATGTCATGAGTCCTCAAGACTTGTTCGTTCACCATAATAACTCATCGCCATCTTCTTCGTCGCTGTCGTCCATTGAAAGCCCGTCACTTGTTTTCAACGCCAACCCAATTGCTACCTCCATTCACTCATTTCGTCCACCACAATTGCTATCACCGCAGAGCGAACAGGCAGAGATGACACGGGCCATCCTCGCCGTCCTATCTTCGTCTTCACCAAATCAACCTCAAAACCCAAAGGCTAGCAACTTTAAGAAATATTCATCAACATCCCAATCCCAAATGATGGTGCACGAGCCAAGTATGTTTAAACGCTCCATAATGTACTACAGAAACTTGAATCAAGCTACTACCCTCAATAGCACCAGCAAAACCCAGTTGCAACATATGATCTCAGAGCGAAGAAGGCGCCAAAAGCAGAACCACAACTTCCAAACTCTGCGATCCTTACTCCCACCGGGATCTAAGGTATGTTTGCTTTCATTCTACTTTTTCCTAAATAAAAGTATACTAAGTAAATAACAGCTTTCTTTGTTTTTTGTTCATATAGAAAGACAAGGCGTCGGTGCTGACTAGCACGAGAGAGTATTTGAGTTTACTGAGAGATGAAGTTGCGGAATTGAGCCAAAGAAACCAAATCTTGGAGGCTCAGCTTCGTCAAGATTGCAGCAGCAGCAGCAGCATTGAAGAAGATAATAATAATGGATATTCAAATGTTGAGGTTGGGATGAGACGCATATGGGAAAGCCAGCAAGGGTTGAGTACTGTAGAGGTGCGAGTGAGCGTTAGAGGAGAATGCTCGGCGGTGGAGTTGTTGATTCGCCTTCTTCACTTGTTCAAAATGGAGCTCACCCATTTCATTGCATTGCTCTCCATCCAAGCTAAACGCCTCATCAACCGCCTTAACTTGATCCTCCAAATTCAGGTATATATTTGCCTGCCTATTTCTATAATGGCTTCTGAAAATAAGAAAAGTTTTTAAAGTATTTTTTGATGAAAGTTCCAATAATGGTTGGAATTAAAAAAATGTTGCTTTCAGTTGGACAGCTACAGAATACCTAATCTTATGATATAATTAAAAGACTAATATGTTTCCATTTACTGGTGTTTGTAGGTAAGTGAGTGGGATGAATCTGCCTTTGGAGAAGCTGTGAAAGGAGTTATTAATGATATCCTCTACTCCAAATCCAATCAATATGCATGTTTGACCAAAGTCAACTAGGCTTCTGTAGTGTAATTTGCCGGCGCTTGATTTTTAATATTTCATACTGTTCATCGGCTTAAATGGTATCTTCCGATTGACAAATGTTATTTTGTTCGTGCGCATTTATAATTCATTTCACCCTAACTTAAGAATTCATGTTAAAAATGTATTGGCCACTCATTTGAAACCTGATAAAAAATCCATATTCCATACATCAAAAAATCAAGTCATATGTTTCAAGAAACTAATGAACACGAGCATTAATTTTTCCGATCTTATACTACATGATTACGGCTAAAATGCATTAATATGAATGCGCGATCCTAAAGAAATAAAACAGTGAAATTTCATGATCCTGACTGAAACTTGAAGCCAGTCTCTTCCTAATGAAAAATTCAAATAATCATAAATATTTTTAACACAGCTCAAATACTTATTTTCAATGGAAAAAATGGTTAGATAAGAGCATTAAATACCATTTGAAACCAAGGGAGGAATCGGCTGTCAGGACAAGTTCTAATTCCACAGTTTGCCAAGTTACAAGGGGTGAGTGATTATCAAATAGCAATATATACAGTGAAACATTATAGAAATGTAAGTTCAAAAAACAGGCAAGTTTTAATGCAAGAGGGAGTTCCAAACCGAACATAATAAATATATCTTCAAATAGATTCTAGTTCTCGTGCATGGTCAAGGGAATACCCACATGCATCAGCTAATGACAGCAAACCCTACTTGCTGTTTTCACTACTCTCCAAACCAATGGGGCGGGGAAGTAAATAAAGACTTCTCGGAAATAAACATTCATAAAATAAATTAAATAATATACTACTATAATAAAGCATGAATATAGCCATGAAAACTGACCCCAAATATGATCCCAACCTCCCAATCATCACTGCATAGTTCAGCTAAATTCACCTCTCAACAGTTCACATAATTAAATATCCCATACATGGCAATCGCATCTACTGCTGCTTGCACTCTGGTGGTCTTTCACCCTGTTCTCCAGCTGGTGCTCGTCCACTCTTCTACAATTTCAAGACATAAATGAGATCATCGAGATATACAAAGGAGCCCAAAAAAAGTATAGAGAGTTAGGGCTTGAGAAAGGTAGCAAGATCAAATAAATAATAATGAACTATTAGGAATTACACCTTATAACCACCTCATAGCCGAGGCATGGTTTTGAAACTAAATTAACAGAATTATGATTGGAGATGTTTCAAAACCTAATATCGATTTTATAAAAAAGAATACTTCAAATATGAATATTTAAAGTTAAGTACCTTCTTTTTAGTTTTGCTTTCCTCTTCTTCATCATCATCTTCGTCTTCATCTTCATCTTCTTCCTCATCCTCGTCTTCATCATCCTCGTCAATGTCTTCTAGATCATCGTCATCATCTTCTAGATCGCCAAACTCCTCTGCTTGAACGGCCTCACCAGTAAACCATGACACAGCATGGGGAATAATCTTGTCCCGAATAGTAGACCTGCATAATATATATTATAATCGTGGTATAAAAAATATTAGAAACAGATCTACAGCCAGAAAGTAAATCACAGAACTGATCAGATCACTGATATAGCTATAAAATCAGACCCAATGTCATAATCTTGCTCCATTTGATTCTGCAGCTCCTCGGCCTATTCAAGAATAAAAGTACAAGATTAAATATGTAAAGACTAAAAAGATAATTAAACATTCAACCATGCAGTGCTGTTCATACAGTATCTTCATCAATGTCCTCGTCATCCTCAGGAACCTGCGGTGGACTGAAGAAGTTGAAGAAACTTTCACAGTTTTCAGTTTTAGTGATAGGCTTGGCATTCTTTGATCCCTTCTTAGGCTTCTTTTTTAGGATCTTCTGGGTCAGGCTTTTTCCTGGATACCATTCAATCTCTGTCCTGCAAAGCATCAATGACAATATGGTGAAACCCAAAGAATTACATGTGGAGGACTCGTCATACTCAGCAACATAATTAGAGAAACATCAAACAATAAGGAACCAATTTTACCCTATTGCCTTCTCCAGAATAGGCTCATCCTCATCAATCATATGGTATATTTTGGTCAGAACAGAGTTTTTGAAGAAGGGATTTGTGTTAAAGAAGAATTCAAGTTTGAATCCTTTAGGATCATCAATCCTACACCACTTAACATCTTTGAGATACTTGAGAGCTTCTTCATCACGTTCAGAAATCTGATCCAAGGAAGGACAGTCATGGTTCTTTATTTAAGAGGCAGTTCACTTAGAAACGTCAATCATAGAAGAAAATAGAATATCAGTACCTCCTCAGCAAGTACTTCATTGTTTTTCATGGCATTTAACCAGAAATCAGGCACTCCACTCTCTACATTTAAATGGAACATACATCAAGCTTGATGTTGTATGTGTATGATGTAACAAATAGATATTGCTTTGTAGAGTACCTTCAGTGGCAGCTTTATCCTCTGTCTGGTCCACTGCTGCTTCTTTTGAAACCCCCTCCACTTCAGCAACACCGTTAACAATATCATATCGCTGCAATCATCAAGTCATATTAAAAGTGAGGGAGGCCTATAGCTGTGACTTGTTCAATTGACCCATCCAATAGTAGTAGTGTAACTTAATAATCCCACAGTTCAATAAAAATCCAGCATTTACACAAAAAGGTACTTCTGTCATACATGATGCTCCAATCCCAATATCTAAAACTGCATTTATCACACACCAATGTAGAATGCATGCAGGGAAGTTACCTTGGTATAAAGAGGTTGGTAAAGTTTCTGATACTTGGCTTCAAGTGCTGCTCTCTCCTCAAAAAATTTGGCCTCCAAATCATCATGTTGGCTCTGTAATTGTGTAAATGCTTGAGATGGTACATAAGTGGAAATAAACACTCATACATGAAGTACTTCGTCATTGAGCAACAATACAGTTATGGAGGAAAGTAAAAGCATAAAGGGGCAACAAAACATGAAACCAAAAAATATTGTGTGGACACTTGTATGCCTTTGTGGGCAATGAATTTATCTCTGGAATGAAAATGAAAATGGTTGACTGTCTTTTAACTTTGTAGGAATTGTTAATTAAGATTTTTCACAATTCAAAGTCATGTTGTCATAGGATTAATATTATAACAAGCTAGGGATAATAAGGATGTCTATTTTTAGAGAATTGGAAAATTTGAGAAGTTCAATTCAAGAAATTATCACCATTGACGGATAAATGAAGAGAGTACTTCTGATGCATAGAAAACCGGCACAGGCCATTAAGAGGACTAAAGTCTAAATGACATAGAAAACTACAAGCCATGATCAAATTTTAGATTCAAGTAAACCAGAAGTTTGAACTCAAGGAAAACCAAAACAATTAACAAATCCCTCAAGTCATTCAGTAACTTATCAACTACTTAAAAACAACTAAAATCATTGATATGCAGGCAACTGCAAAGAAGATAGTAACTAAACTCGAATCACAGACCATTACTTACAACGTTAACTAAAAATGTTGATTAGAAAGATAAAATGTAGGAGAAAATCATTTTTTCAAAGCATAGGTAAGAAAAACACTTGAAATATGTTAAATGTCATTAGTGAGAACGAGACCCGAGTAAATAAGACAACAGGTTTACCACAGCACATGAATGCATGATAGTAGAATGTGAAAATACAAGTTTGTGCAAGAAAGTAATAATAATTCACACTCTAGTGTCAGATACCTGGATTTCTCTGAGAAACTCCACACGCTTCCTCACACTCGGCGACAGACTCTCCAGAATGTCTGTGTGTTGTCCGGCTAGATTCTGAAGCTTGTTCTGCCAAACAAAAAATGAAGAATTCAACCATCAAATTAGCAGAAAATTCAGTGAGCCAGTGTTCTTGATCCAAAACAAACGAGTCCGATAATTAGAATACATCCTCCTGCTACGGATTCGACATGTAAGAGAAGTTACTGACCTTGAGGGCGTTAACGAGATCGACTCGATCCGTTTCGTTAAGGGCTGCTAGCACAGAGAAATGAACAAAGATTACACCAACATATTACAGAAAATAGCAAACGAGGAAGAAGAATTAGGGTTTAGAGGAAGGAGATTACCGGAACTGATATCAGACATGTTGAATTTCTCACTGTTGCTCATTGTAGACGAAGCTCAGAGACGCAGAGAGGTGGAAAGATAAAGGTGCTCTGCTAAAACCCTAGACAAGAAATTGAAAGAGGATTTTTAGGGAGCGTGGCTGGCTTCACTTAAGTCCTTCACCTTTACTCTCATTTACTTATTACTATTGATTATGCTTGTTGGGATAATTTCATATAACTACATTTGAATATGTCACATTACCACATAATTACGTTTAACATTTTTTGTGTCATGATGAATACTCAAGAGTTTCATCTTTCTCACCGTTACTCATTCCGTCCATTTCCGTTTGTTTTCAACCTTTGCAACGTAAAAAGCTAAAATACTTTTCAAAAGTAAATAATTGTTTTTAAATTGAATGAAAATACTAAAATATTCTTCACTATTCATTTAATTTTTAAAAAATATCTCTCTCTCTCTCTCTCTCTCTCTCCATCACTACCGCCACCACCTCCATCTCCTCCATCACTACCACCACCACCACCACCACCATCTCCTCCACCACCACCTCCATCTCCTTTATCTCCACCGCCACCTCCTTCATCTCCTCCATTACCGCCACCACCACCTCCATCTCCTCCCCTCTGTCGCCACCTTCGGCAAACCTCCGGCCAACTTTCGGCGAGGCTCCGGCGGTGGTGGAGGAGATGGTGGTGGTGGCGGTGGTGGAGGAGTACGAGATGGAGCAGGTCGCGACGGAGGGGGAGGAGATGGTGGTGGTGGTAGTGGTGGAGGGGGCGGGGAGGGAATGGTGGTGGAGAAGATGGAGGTGGTGGTGTGGTGGAGGTGGTGGTGGTGATGGAGGAGATGGAGGTGGTGGCGGTGATGGAGGAGATGGAGGTGGTAGCGGTGGTGGTGGAGGAGATGGAGAAGGGGGAGGAGAGAGAGAGAGAGAGAGAGGTATTTTAGTCTTTTCATTCAATTTAAAAACAAACGGTGAAAAAAATAAAATTCTTGGGTTCTCACCTTAACACAAAAAAATTTAGGTGTAGTCATGTGATAATGTGACATATCCAAGTGTAGTCATATGAAATTATTCCTATTTATTTTATTGATCCTAGAAAATATTTCATTTCGTTATACTATATTTTTTTTAATTTTAATTTAACACCGTTAGTTTTCAATTCAAAATATTCTACACCAAATTACTTTTTATTTAAAATTTGAGAGTAAATCAATCATTTTGTGATAAAAGTAATAGTAGTAAATTAAAATTTAAATGAGGAACTTGGTAAGCGAAAAAAAATTATTCTCAATTATTAGTAAAGTGAAACAAATCTAAATAAACTATAGTTAAGTGTGAAAGAATTATATTTTGTAGGTAATAAAATAAAATTACTAATCCTCTTGAATGTAAATTATTACACTTGGCACTCTTTACTAAACAAATCACTCAACTTTATTAACATTTCGATATATTACACTAATTTATATGGTAAATGATGAAATTGGCTTATTAATACTGAAATGTTCAAGACAATATCATTGTTCTCAAAATTTAAAAGCCTAAGTCGAGACAAACCTTATAATTTACTAAGTTGAGCTCACATCCAATCATGAATAAGATTTCTCCGTCATAAAATTTGAAAAAACATATGATTGAGCCCCATAAAAACATAAAGAAGTAATTATTATAGAAGAATTTCGATCCAGGCCTCTTTAACTAACAAGGTAAGCCTTTTGATCTTGCTGACAAAGGAAGCATGGTGAGGGAGGATAAGATGCTACATCTTCAATGGTTGCCCAATTTTCAGAGAACTCATATACATTCTATCAAGATATCACAAAAAAACACAGATCAACTAATCTCACAAACAAACAAAATATTACGTTTGTTAACACAAAAAATCATATACACAGTGAGCAAATAAAAGTCGAACACATATAGGCTCTTGTGTGATTTTTTATTTATTAGCCATTGTTTTCGTATTTTATCGACTATGATGCATAGGGGTGAGCATGAGTTGGGTTGGGTTAATTGCTAAACCCAACTCTGAAGAAGTGGGTTAGGAAAAAGAGGCTCCATTATCCAATTAAGTTCTGACGGGTTGGGGTTTTACCAACCCGCGCCCGCCTGGTTGATGGGTTATATTTTTTAAGCCGAAAATAGTTTATAACCAGCAAAATTAATTTAGCAACATATCACCATATTAACAAACTAACTAAATATCATAACTAGGTAACTTGGTTGGGTTGGATGACATTATAAGGGGAGCGGGTTGGACCGGGTTTTAGATGTCCAATCCGCTAATTAGCTCAAATGTTACGGGTTGGACGTTTTCGGACCCATTACATGCCCGTGTCACACCCGGTTTGGTCGAGTTAGCTGGTTTTTGTGCTCACCCGTACGGAAATTGTCCCCACGTTGTCTCTAAGATTAAACAAAATGTCTTGCTAGGTTATAATTTGGCTCTATTTAAAAATATTATACTCGTCATGTGACCGAAAGTGATTTGTTACCAAAAATTACCTATGTGAACATTAGCCACCGTCCATAGATTCAATATGTTAAACACATTTATTCAAAATCAAGTGGGAGAAACATCAATATAATCATAAATCCAATAGTTGAAAAGTTTCAATCTCAACTCAACAAATTCTCTCAAGAAGAAGAAGAATACATTTTTAACATTTAAAAAAAAATAACAATAGAAAAAATCTCATCTACATACGCATGCCATGCTCTAACAAAATAAGACATGAAATACTGATTTGATTATAGTGCAAGTTGAACACAGTGTATTTAAATTAAACACTAACAATTAGATGCAGTCTAATTGTGATTTGAGTAGTCATATACTTGTATTAATAAAAGACAGAAATGCAGTGACACAAAGACACCCATTTGACGTGTAAATTAAATATAAACAAAACACCCATTCCATGAGTGTACTTTTTATGCTTTCTTTGTCCGCGTTTCTGTGAACCACGCCATATGTGTATTTCTCCTTCCTTGTTCAATCCCAAATTTTCATTTCATCAACCTATTTCACAATGCAAGTCTCTTCTGATCACAAGGAGCTCTCCAAAACGTCTAAATGCCAAATGGGGACTGCAGTTGCTGATGACTTGGGCTCTGGTGGTGGTGATGAGACAAGAGAGTGGCTTAGAGACTCGACAGTGTCTCCATTCTTGAAGAAGATTGTTCCAATGGTCGATGACCCAGAAACCGATTGGATCATATCGTGGACCTGCACTCGGGACAGCTTCATTGTTCATGATCTCAATGCCTTGTCCACCCTCATCCTTCCCCACTACTTCAAATACTCCAATATCGCAAGTTTCGTCCGCCAGCTCAATAAATATGTGTGTCACCTTCTTTCCTGTTCCTATACATACAACAATTTATGCTGCTTATGTCAACGTGGTTCACATATTTTCAATCATAATAGCATATGAGTGTTATTTGCATTTGGGGTTTATTAATTCTGATCTTTGCACATTCTCTTGTATTTCCTTACAAAAGTAGTTGGATTGTTGTAGGTGAATTGTATTTGAGATTTATTATTTCTGTTTCCATTACTAGTTTAAATGATGATATTTGCACATTTTGTACTATTTCCTTGTAAAACTAGTGTTAGTTGCTGCAATGTTGGAGATTTGTATTCATGAATTGCGTCTCCGATGGTTTTTTATTGGGTGCAGGGTTTTAGGAAGGTAAGGGGTGATAGATTGGAGTTTGAACATGAACAAGGGATGAAACATTGGTTGAACAACATCAAAAGGAGTCCCGAAAAGTGGTCACTAGAGGATGGTGATGATGATGGTCATTCTCCCACAAAACTCGAGCTGCAGGCTCAACTTGGCATCCTCAACAAGGACAGAGACGCTATGCGATCAGATGCCAACAAACTCAGAGAGCAAATAGGGTGTTTGCTGGATCGAATCACTCGAGCCAAGGAACGTTTGAGTCGTGTGCAGTGCAGGCAGCAACAGATTCTCGCTTTCTTTTCCAACTTTGTTGAACAACCTAAGCCTACGGCCAGCAAGAAGCGAAAGCTAGGAGATGGAGAATTAGAGAAGACGGTCTCGCCTCAAAGCACACAAGACTTGCCTGTGGATGTGCACAACGAACTGCATCTGCCTACATTTCATTCTTTGCTGGGAAATGAGGATTCGATTGCAAAAGACGAGGACTTGCCCGCCAAGCTCTCAAAATAATTCTTGAATTTGAGGGCGTAAAGGCGAATCCTCCCGGGCTGGATGATTGCATTTGATCCCTCTTCCATTGACTTTTCAAAGGGTATATCTCTATCCATCTATCTTAAATTTCACTTGTGATGCAAATACATATCTACATGTTGCAGGTGCTGAGTTTCAGACATTATTAGTAAACTTGACTTGTGATTTCCATTTGATCTTCTTTTGTGATTGTAAACATGTTTCACAGTTTGAACTTGGGTTTAATTTGCTGTTTGGGATGTAATTTTATTGACTCTAGGCTCTAAACAGAATCCATATATTTTAGTTTCTTGAAACACTAAGAATTCTGTTTACTCAAGTTTAAATTGATGTTGATTTCATGTTGCTACTTATCTATATATTTGCGTGCACAGCTTATTGTCTTTGTTCCTTCACAATTCACAAGTGAAATCAAAGAATAACTATATATAATGAGTTCTTGCACAGAGCCACCTTAAATATCAAATCAGCAAGTAAGAGAATAGTCTCTGCTTCGCCAAATCTGAAGTGTATACACACCAAGTAGATCAAATTTCATTCCCAACTCAATAAAATATAAAAGATGGTTACTGTCTGCCAATATCATAGGAAGTTGATAATGATTTCCTTCGTTTTATCAATCCATATATTAATTTATCTCTAAATTCAGTAACTGTAAGTACATATTGTTCGGCAAAACGACTCACAAAGAGTTATTATAGGGATCATTACAGATCAATATCTCCAACTATCACTCATTTGCACATCACTATCCCCAACAACAAACAATTACACATCACTACCCCAAACTATTGTTTTGTTACACATCCCGTTATATACTGAAATTGCACAAGACAAGTTTAGCTATCTTTATTCCTCTAGCCGCCGGCATAATACTCAAGATTTCGCTATTCTTTTTCTGACCAAGATAGCAGAGTTCGCTATTATGCTTGTGAAGCTCTATACAATATTGCAAGGTAGAACTGTATCAACAACTTGTTTTCATGACTTTTTTTCTGGTGGAGCTTATATTGTTCAGTCTGTAATATTATCCCAATCCTCAGGTGGGTCAGGGGAGACTTCAATCAAATTTTTGATGCATCATTTGTTAATAATGTTTGTCCAATTTCTCTCTAGCTGTCACCGGAAGGATGGGAGGAAGGAGAAAGAGAGGAGAGAAGGATGGGAGGGAGGGAGAGAACTAGGAGAGAGAGGATGAAAAATACCACTTAAAGATTTAAAAGACACTTAAAAGGTATTTTAAATATTAAAATGTAACAAAACTTAACCAAAAAGTTAAGGGTGAGAAAAATGCAATTATAAGGCCCCTTATAATTGCTAAATTTTGGTTGCAACAGACGAAGCCAACCTCTCCAAATACCTTCTCCCTATCTTATTTTCTACCTTCACTTTCTTTAAACACTTCACAAAGATGTTGATTTGCTCCTCCAACATGTTCACTGAAGCTTATGATTTCAGTTAAGTGAATTGTGCAGCTTATTATTGTCTTTGTTCGTTGGCAACTCAATTTTATCTCTTATCTCTATCATGCATAAACTTGCATTGAACTTTGAATCAGCATGGAAGATACTATACTCTACTTCACCATGACACAAGAAACATGCATATACAAAAAGCAGATAAAAATTGATTTCACAGCTCCATAAAAAGGAGATAGAGGTATCCATAACTAGAATGCTTGATATTTACTTGTTTTTTAAGGGATTGGCCTCCTCATAGTCATGGATGTTGAGGATGATGAAGATGATATGGTGGACCTGTCAAAAGCCTCCTTGTCCTCATCAAAAGCCTTTGCTAGAACTTCTTGTAGCTCTACATACCTTGTTTTCTTCAGGACTCTCTCTTCTGCACTGTCATTCCCCGCATATGCCAGCTGAGACAAGTCGTCCGTGTCCATGATTTTATTTAGTACCTCCGAACACCGTGGAAAGAAGTGTTTCCCAAGCTCTACTGCTCAACACACACACAAATATTAAAGCTTACACAATGCAAAGCAAAGCATGTCCCAGGATACACAAGTTATAAATCTTACCAGCTCTAGAGAGGGCTCGGTGTCTAATTAGATGTTCTTCTTGGATTCTGAAAGGTGTTTCATTTAAATCAACTGCAGTTCTCTTCTTACCGGATAAGCCTGTACTAGAAGGGATCCCGTCAAGCTGGAACTCACAAGTGCCATCCAAATGCGCTATATCCTTTATAACCTTAGCTTCCATCGGGTATAGAAGTCTAGCTAGTCCAACTGAGAATAACCAACCGAACAGTCACATCACATAGTCTTAAGTTTTCATGCCCGACAGTGAAAATAGTAACAAGCATTACTATGAGTGCTAATTCGGTGAAGTATAGATTCTATTTCATCAGTAAAACACAAACCAGGACAGTTAAGTCTCAATTATATTATGCAATGCAACTAACTTACTAAGGCATAGTTTACGTAATCATAAGGGGAATTTTACCTCTATTCTCAAGGTACAACAGTTTCATTCGCAAATCATCGCCTGCCATAGCAAGAGAAAGAGAGGCTTCACCGACTAATGGCTCTCTTCTCTCTGCCTGCTCCAATATCTCTATGCACAACCGATCAGTAGGAGAAGCTTTACCTTCCTCTGTAGACTTGTAGTAATCAGAAGCTTTGGTGAGCCTTTTAGAGATCTGCAGTGCTTTTCTACCATCTGCTGTGAGATCAGATGGTCTTGCTCCCTTTGTCAAGAGAGACACAATGATCTTAGGCTCTTTCCGCATAGCAGCAATATGCAGCACTGTGTATCCTCGCGGGTTTCTCCGATTAACATCAGCAAGCCCCAGATCAAGAAGCTCTGTCGTGGTCTTGGCATCACAATATGCAACCGCATAGTGGAGCGCACAGGAATCGTCTAGAGTAGTTTGTGCTTCCCTCAGTAGCATCCTGACTAGCTCAACGTCGTCTGAATCCAGAGCCCTGTGTATTCTCCTCACATGCTTATCCGGAATGTTGTAGCTTTCAGGCTTGTGAAAACCATATTGTACACGCGCATCAGTGATTTGTTTCACTATATGTTGAGGCAAGGCTTTGTCCAGCATCAAGAAATCTACATTCGATCTCACAAGAGTCTCAACACATCTTGCTAGCAGTCTCTTACATGCACTGCCACATAAGTTTGCGACACGTAGCACCACTAAGACGTCGTCTACTGCAACCTTGTCAAGAATTTCTAGTAGGCGACTCTGCATATAAGAAACCATTCAAGTTCAACAAAGCTGTAGAAATTGTCTAACCCAAAATGTAAACAACAAATTCTTCAACACAAGAACTTAAACTGCAAAATTATGTTATAAATTTTAGGATTGAAGTATTGAACAAAGTCGCTATCAACTTGCAGCACCACAAACTTGAAGCAACTAGTACTTATGCAAAATCTAATACATAAGCTAACTGTGATAAAATTAGTGATCAAAATCAAAAGACAGTTGGTAAACAATAATAAGACCTGATAAAGGGTGAGCATTTCTGTGACTTGAAAGGTAGAAGAAGCATAGAGAACCTCGAGCAAGAAATCGAGAGCAGGCCTACAGGCAACATGGGAGCAATCCTCATCGGCACAAACACAAACACCCTGTGGGCACAAACCCACCTTCCCAGTGTACAAATAACCCAGAACCGCCATTAACGCATCGAAGCCCACATCATAGCTGCTGAGCAGCTCAGTCAAGTGAAGATCCTCTCTCCGACCCACAAACACATTCTTGAAGAAATGGCTCCTGGCCGCGAGTATGCACCGGTGCACCGCCACCTCCTGCCCCGTCCCCAATAATATCTTGGCGTCGGCGAAGCTATCGAGCTCCGGCGACCGGAGAGCCGATTCAAGGTGGCCGGAAAGCAGCCGGAGAGAGGAAACCTCTGGGACCGGAGATTGGGTCTCTGCGCAACATATGGTGCTGCTCATGCCAATCTCATTCGAATCTGAAAACCCAGTTCTCGTGTCCATGGAACAGAATCGGAGTCTAAATCTGGTACACATGTACCGCCATTGTTTATGGGTGATTTATACAGAGAGAGAGGGGGGGGGGGTGAGCTTAGCGATGAAGAAAGAGGTGAGGTGGAAAACAGAGAAACATGGGTGATTGAGAAGCGATAAACAAACCCAGAAAAGCAGAGTGGTGGAGTTTTCTGGTCCGGGTTTCGAGCCCCAAATCTCGAGCTCTGATGAACCCAACATTCTGTTTCTGGGCTCGCTAGCCACCAAAATCGCAAGTACGAATGAGGTGTGAGGGTGGCAAATGGGAAGAGCAAGGGACATAGAGGCCTTCAATTGCGTGTTCGTCATCGTCACTGCCAACTTCCCAGCGGCTGTGGAACCAATTAGTGGGTGCGTGATCAGGTTCAGATCGATCTTATCCATTCGAATACCGATGGGAGAGGAATTGGAAATTTTGGTATTTTGTGGAGAGTGAGTAATTGAACTCAAGGTTTTGGCTGGACTTTTAATTGCAGAGCTACAAGCCAAATGCTTTTTGGGATTGAGGAACCATTTATGATGACAAGGACGCGATTCCTTGGAATATTCATGTTTGCCATGTCACCTAACTATTCTTGAACTTAACGATTTTTTACATGGTACTATAAATTTTTTTTGGCAACGTGAGTATTTAAATTTACAAAATTGTTACTTTTAGTATTTAAAATCATTTTTGTTCATTTTTTTAAATATATGTTAAATTTTAATGTGAAAAGACTAAAATGATGGTTTCGTGGCTCTGCTCTGTTTTGGGCCTTGTGAAGCTTCTTCGGACAAAGATGGCAAGGTCCTCGTGGAGTTTAAGGACAGCCTTCCGGACCCGACAAAGCTCTCAATGTGGGTCGCCGGAGAGAATCCATGTTTCTTCTCCGGCGTTACCTGCGGGGGAATCGAAGAGGGCCGAGTCAATGAGCCTCTACGGACTTGCTCTGAGCATCGAGTTCGGGGTCGTCGCGAGGTTGTTGATTACAATGGAGGTCTTGGAGTCTCTGACCCTCAAATTGACGAATCTGAGCGTCGTCGTTTCGTTCATAAGCGGGTTTGATTGCGGTCCTCAATTGACACAGAGAAGAAAGGCCAGGAGCTCGCCAAAGGGATTGTTGGAGGTTTGACCAGAGAAAACTAAAAACAGAGCTTCGGAAGTCGAAGAAAAATCAGAGGAAACACGAGTACAATTAGAGCTCGAAGTGATCCTAAACACTTCGGTCCTCGTCAAAGAGTCCTTATGCTCGACATGATGCAATTTCCAGAAGCCAGAAGATTCGCCATAGGGCTTCAACGGAAAATTCAGAAAAATAGGGGTGAGAGCACCCAAAATTAGAGGAAAAACGAGGTCAAACCGAGCTCAGATTGAATCCTTAAAGGTTCATAACATTTCTCATGCTCGACCTGAGACAGAGACCAATAAGCATAAGCTCGCCGGAGGGCTTCCCAAATATTCTCAGAAAATAGAGCATTGGGAAAACAGACTTCTTCCCTCCATGGAGCTCCGAAATGAGCGTTTAGAGGCCTGAATCGCTGTGAAATAACAACCAGACGTTCATCTTTGCCTCTCCCTCATCCTCCCTCCCTTTTCGGGCCCGAAACAGTGCAAAAGTGGCACGTCGAGCTCCGCCGGAGCCTCACTAGAGATCGCTTTTTGCTCGAAAGTTTCCTGTGAGGTCCTTCGGCGAGAAGCTCTGAAGTGTGGTAGCTCTGTTCGAGGGCTTTGTAAATTTGTGGATGGAAACTGAAACTATTACATCAAATAATCAACATTGCCAAAAATTACAATATAAGAAAATGATTAAAAAGAAAATGAGGTTTTTGGACTTCTCTGCCAACAACTTCTCCTTTGTCGTGTATGGTGGCGCGTGGGGAACACGAAATCATATGTTGATTTGTTGAAATTTTGTACTTGTGTGAGAACTAGATTAGGAAAATGGAATAGGAAGCTGAATTGGGGATTGAGCAAGTTTTGATTGTTCATCACAATTTGAAGAAGACAAATATACTATGGCTTGAATTTTAGAGTCATGGTGTTTTGTTGGTTGAGCACATAGATATGGGGAAATCTTATTGTATGAGAACTAGATTAGGCGGGTGGTGGCAGTGGGCTCGCATGAGAGGAGGTGAGGCTGTTGGGATAGAGAGAGAGAAAGTGAGAGGATTTTGAGGAGGTGAGAGAGAGGGTCCAAAAGGGCACATTTTGAAAATTTAAAACACATGTGGGGGCGTCTTAGTCTTTTCATTTCATAATTTAACATATTTTTGAAAAAAATGGATGGAAATGACTTTGAGTACTAACGGTGACAATTTTGCAAATTTAGGGTACCCACAATGCAAAAAAAAATTTAGTGTACCCAGGTGAAAAAACGTAAACTTTAGGGGCAGTAATGTGACATTATCCTCAGACTATATGTTTAATGGCATGGAAATGCTCATTTTAATAGGTGATAATTCATTCAATTAACACGGTTAAGTTGTCATGTTTCGTACATTAACTTTAGAACTGAGTTTGCTACTATTTTCAAACTATGCTATCTTCATTCTATTTTTCTCGTCTTTTTGATGAACTTGTATCCAGTGTTCTAAAAAATGGCTGGTTAGACGTTTTTTTCACCTCACCGCCTCATTTCAAGTTAATTGAGCGGTAGCGAATGATTTGGTTCATCAGGCGGTTAGGCGGTCAGGCAGATCAAAATTTTATTTTATTTTAAAAATAAATTAAAATCTAAAACTTCAAATGTTAAGGAAATCAAACGAAATCGCTTTGTTCCCTTTGTTGGGGGTAAAAAGTTGCTCGCGCGGCACACCCATCTAGAGCGGGTGCTCTTCACCTCACGCCTTTCCCCACACGCGCAACAACACGCGGTCGAACAAGTACATTTATATTCTGGCCTAAGTCCGGGTCGAATCCACAGGAACCAAAATGGGGTCTCTCAATTGGACATTTCGTGCTCTCTTTCCCGACACGACTCGATATTAAACTACACTAGAATAGAAATTAATCTATACTAATTACACAACTACAACTACTCTACAACTAATGCAAGAAATTAAATGGGGGAGACGGATGATAGATGGTTGGTTAGAAGTCAAGGATTCGAGCACCGAAGGTACTAAACATGCATGGTCTTGACTCACGATATCAAAATACTAGTTCAATTGGTTGATGTCTATGTTTAACCTATGTCTTGGATACCGTTCTCGCCTCTCGACATTGAAAACGGCCTAATCCTGTAATGACCCTTGCTCTCTCGAGTTTGTATCAATCCTGGGACCGCATTGATCCGACAATATTAGGATAAATGCTAATCCGGGGCGTCTAGGCACGACTTCGAACCCCTATCACTTTGTGATACCTAGGTGCGCGACTATCCGTCTCTCTCGAGCTCGACTTAATCGCCTACACATGCATTCTACGCGGTGCTAATCACGATGCAAGTATTAAATTGAGGCAAACACACAACACAATCATTTAACACAACGGTGATTAGGAAATGAACCTCTGTCATAATTACCAACCTCGCCTCTCGGCATTGAGATTGGCCTAATTCCAAGTCAACTCTTGCCCGCTCGGGTACCGAACCAACTCGTAACCGCATTCGCCCGACAATCTTAGGCTAAGGGTTGATTCGAGGTGTCAAGACCCAGTCCCGAGCCTCCAACCTTCAGTAGTTCCTAGGTCCAGGCCTATCCGTCCCTCTCGGGATCGGCTTATCCCCTAAACACGCATATTAAGTTAGGCTAAGTGTTACGTCGGGGTGTCAAAACCCGGTTTCGAACCCCTCACACTTAATGATACCTAGGTCTATTGAACACCGTCTCCCTCTCGAGCCCGGGTAAGCCCTAAGCATACATTCTACGCGGCCCACAAAACATATATGGATTAATGTAAGGTAAACCCACACATAACCATCATCATCCTAAAACTAATACCTCAAATAACAATAAATCAATCCATACATGGTCTAGCTCCCATGACCTCGGGTTTTTAGCCCCAAATCATGGTGCTCAAGCATTCATATACAAGAATAAACTAGATTCAAGAAATGGAAAGAGAATTACAAACACAAACCCAAAAACATGGGTGTTGGAAAGCTCAAAACCTTACAATCTAATTTATCAAGCATCTTCTTGCCTCCTCTTCTTCTTTCCATGATGGTGGTGGTGGAAACCCTCCCTTGGTCCCTTGGAGCACCAAAAATGGTCTCCAAGGGAGGTTCTTGGAGCCCTTTCTCTTTAGGTTCTTAAAACTTTGTTGTGAGCTCTAATGGAGAAGAGTGGAAAAGATAGAGGCTCTCAAAAGATGGGAGATGGATGAATAGTGAAGTGTGTGGTTCAAAAATGAGTTAGGGTTGGTCTTTAGTAGCAAAAATTTGAATTTTGGACCCTCAGGTCCGCTCGGCAGTCCAGACCGGACTGCCCGGCGATTGCCTCTCTGCCAGCTCTTTCTGATGTCGTTTTGACCCTCTTCTAGATTTCAATTGAGAAAACTTCCTTCATGAAAATTGTAGGTCTCTTGTTCCTATTAAATTTAGGCTCAAAAAGTTCTTGATTTGGATGTCATATGCTCTAGATATGTCCCTTGAAAGTCAACATGGCCGAGCTGAAATGAGTCGATGGTCAACCTCTTTGGCTGGCTGATATCTTGCAATCTGTAACTCCGATGACCTCGCTTCCTTCTTTAAAGTTGTAGAGTTTTCAAAATTATTCATCATGATTTATGATTTTGCTCCATTTGGACTCCGGATAAAGACGTTATTTCCCTTGCAAGATCTGTCAGTGCCATCCCATTTTAAACTCCATAAATTGCTCCATTTGTACTCCATCACCTAAAAAATTAAAATTTTCACCAAGGATCAAAGAGAACAAAATTATGGCTCTTAAAAGCCGAAATGAGGACAATTCAGTGCTCAAATGCGGGACAGAAGTGTTATTGCAAGGTCATATCAGGCCCGCAACACCCTTCTCTCGCACTAGATCCTTACGCCCAAAACCTCTTCGCATCCGACAAACGTATGTCGCCAGTTGTCGTCGTCGTACCTCTTTCGTGAATCAGTCGAAGTCGTAGCTCCTAAACCTTAGACTTCACTTCAAGTTTGTAACATGTGATTTATATTTTCTTATTCAATTTATGTGAACTTAGAGTTGATTTGTTTATTCAATTTATGGGAGCTTGGAGTTTATTTTCAAATTTCTACAGTGAAAATTGTTTGGATGGTTTAGTTATGAAAATTCAGCTGTTTTAGATTGTCAAATTCAGAATTTTTATTCTTAAAGTTGCGACCCCTGATTACTATTTTAGATTGTCATAAACAGATTGTGGTTGTTGTTTTTTAATATATTTTTTATTTATATTTACATAGTATAATTCATTTTATATCAAAAATAAATAATTATATACAAATTCAATAAATCCTCGACTAATCTTCCGGAGTGTTGTCCGCCCGCCCGACTAGCGCCTAACGTTTTTTAGAACCTTGCCTATATCTCTCCTCAATTTTATATCTATATTTTCATGGGTTTCATGTTCTTTCTTCAATTTTATATCTAACAAATCCAATGATTTTTGTTCTATTTCATTGTAATCCCAAAATCTAAACTACATTTAACAAGTTTAGATTTTTCATTGTTAATCTTAAACTACATGAAATGGTTTCGCCACCTAAGCAAAGAAGAACCATAAAAACCCATCAATTTCATATACTAAGGTAAAAACTCAAAATTTCAAACCTAATCTTGAAATCCTAACGAATCTGTAAGTGAAGAAGATGGTGATTATCAGTGGATTGAGGATTGGTGATATAGAAGTGTGGGGGGCAAGAAACGGCAGGTGGATAGTCAGGTTTGGTCTTGCTCAACACGTCGCCGGAGGTAGTGCCACTGAGCACCTCCGTCCCCAGCACGTCGACCCGGCCCCAACGAACATATGAGTCCAGGAAGCTCCCATCTTCGTTGTCATCTTGATCCAAACCACTAAAAAGTCACTGTCAGATTTATCAGTGGTCATCGACGTTGACGGGACAATGTGTGTCTAGGAAGTTCAAGATGAAGAGATGAAACTTGAAACACCTATATTATGAGGAAATGTAATAGTTCTGAAATTATGGCACCGAAGTTAATATGCAAGTTCAAATTAGAAAAATTAAAATTCCAAGTCCAAAGTCAAATTGACTTGAAAGGTTGCTTCAACATTTTAGGTAGTTTTGGAACTTTTTATTTTTAGTTGTCATTTACTCATATTTGTGCCAAGTCGTTTTTGTGTTATGCAAATCTCGAAATCCGCATAGGTAAGTGTACACGTGAGAATGATCGTGTCTGGAGGTTAAGAGGGAGGGTGAAGCAGAGGAGAAGAACTAAACAAAATTTAATGCTCCTAATGGCATGATTTTGTAAATTTGAATGACAGTCAGGGACATTTTTGTCATTTCACACTGAAAACTAATTGGTATCTAACCCTGTTTTCCAACTTGATACAAACTAAAACATCAACATATTTAAATTGAAATTTTAAAATTAGGTGTATTTAAGTGAGAAGCGTGTCAATTTATCCATACTAAACATAAATTATCCCATTGAATAAAGAAAGGATAATTAGAGCAAACTATATCTAATCAAATCACTTTTAGTTTTAGGTACACATTATTTATAATTTTGGTAGCACATATGAAGTTATTTTTATTTGTATGTCTAACGTTACAAACTTTAATGTAAAAATATAAAACTACCCACATTCTTTCTTCTTATTTTCTCTCTTTTACTTTTCATCCTCTCTCCTTATTTCCTTTTTGTTTCGTACTCTACAAATGTGTTTTCCATCTCCATCTTCTTCGAAAATAAAAATATTATCACTCTTTTTCTCCAAAAAAAATCCCTTGCAGCATTCGTGACTCAAGAAGCGATAATTTTGCCTTTATGTATAGTTCGTATCATTTCTGATTTAGTGGGGATTAAGATGTTGGGCTCACGCTAGATTTGAATATAATTCACCTTCGACAATAAAGAACACTATGCATGGACAAATCTAAGTTATTCACAACTCCCATTATGTTTAATTTCTCATAAACCAATTCGGAGGAACGGATGACATCGAATCTACCAAGCCCAAATCTTGTCGGTTGAGAATGCCAAAATCGAAGAATTTGGAACCTTGGAGTTAGTCACTTCACCATTAACGACATTGAAAGATTCCTATAATATTAATTGGGTTAGAATATTCTGACCACTAAATCCATCTAATAACACCTGAAATCGAGTTGCTGGAAAATTAGGTGGAGATTCAAAAATGAGATGTATGTTGATGTGGGTCCATTCGTTGCCTAGAATTTCCCTCGTTATGTGGTTATTTAGAGTCTTTTGTACCACTTTATGCCCTCAGGTACGTTTGGTGCAATTGTGCAGAAAACAAACGAAAATGGACCAAAATGAGCCAGAGTCGCAACATAATTTTTCAGAGAGCATATTTTCCTCATATTTAATCCGACGTGACCCAAATTTATAAAAAAAATCAAAGATAACTCAACGATATACAACTATTTAGAAGGAATTTTTCTATAAATCTCATGGGAAGAAGCTCAAAACAACACTCAAAGGCAGCACTAAAATAGATATCGGGATTGCAGATTTGCAAATGTCATAACTTCCACATCGGAAGTTCAAATCGATCAAAAGTTATGTTTAAATTAAAGAGGGCGAAAATAGCTACAATTCTTCTGAATAAAGTTTTTTCATTAGAGGTTTGAAAGATGGCGAGAATTGTCTGATACTTTCGGGTGGTGTAGAGTTCTCATCAGAACTCCGATTTTGGCCCATAATATGTCAATTTGAAGGAAATTCGAAAACAGAGAGTTATTATAATGATGCAGCGATGTTGTAATGATCATGTAACGATATTTATATTGATTGTAACGATCGTTACATTACCCAGAGTCAGAAAAAAATATATATTCCAGTTGTGATTGCTGAAGGAGGGTTCCGAAAATTTCAGTCTTCATACACGTTTCAGAGCACTTCCAGGGATAGAGACTAGCTCTCAAGCCCTCCATTAGAATCCAATTTTGGCTCTCCAAGGAAGGGGCTCCATCACCACCATCACGGGACGAAGCAGAGGAGGCATGAAGCTACAAGGGAGACCAAGATTGGAGAGTTTTTGAGCTCCCACATTCTTTGTGGATGTTGGGTTTGTTTATTTGCTTTCCCGTTCTTGAATCTTGTAATCTTTTATTTCTGAATAACTGAACACCCTAATTTGCTGAACCTTATGATGACTTAACGTTATGACAAGTTTATATTTTTAGTCAATTGATGCATGCTGAATTTACTGTACTTTGTGCTTATTTTATAAACGTTAAGTTGAATGTTTGAGGTTTATACTTTGATTTTGAGATTATCTCTGAGAGGAGTGCTTAAGAACGGATTTAAGTAGGGTCGAGAGGTCGGTCTCTAGAGTCGATGTCTCGGTTTGAAAATTGTTGGACTTACAGCTGTTGAAGGGCGATTATAAGAATTCCGAAAGGGTCATCGTTATGAAATTAGGCGTTACTCAATGTCGAGAGACGAGTAACATATTTATAACATATGCCAATTTATGCATGATAGAGTGACTAAATAAATGAACTTGCAATTGCGGACATCTCATGATTGACTGATATATTATTTCTGACTTATGCGAGATTGTTTCAATTTTTTTGTGTGCTTCATTTTGAATGCTAAGGTCGCTACTTAGTGTTCAATCTTTTAATTCCCAATCGATACCGAGAGGTGGGGATGGGAGTTGACATGAGTAAATTGCGAGAGATCGGTCTCCTAGAGTTTTTCTCTTGGTTCGAGAATTGCTGTTTGTAATGTGGTTAGCTGAGGGTCGTGAATTCGCAAGATCATGACATATGTGCATAGAGTGACATTGTGTATGTGTGTTATCGCCCGTGAAATCACATGACCTGGGTTAATTATGATCTACCAAATGTCGAGAGACGGGTAGAGTAATCAAAGTATAGGTCAAACGAATTGCATGTTTAAGATTTAATCATTGATTAATTATGAAAGAGTTGTTGGTTTAGTGCCCTTGGTTTTTCGAATTCTTGTGTGAATCCCTCCGTCTTATTATTTTGTATTTAACTTATTTGTCCAATTGAATCAAAAATCCAAAAAAATAAGTTATGTTTTTATTTTATTGTGTATTTGTGTCGGGAAAGAGAACATGAAATGTCAAAGTATGACACCACTAACCCGATTTTTGAGAAGTCATTTTTCGAATAAAGCTTTCATGGTCGAGCTCAACATATTAACTAGAACCTAACATGATCTATACTTAACTGATTGACCCGAAAAAGCATAACTTTTTCAGGCCAATTTGATCCAACTTTTGCTTGTTTCATCTCACTTGGGTATATTTTACTCTTATTTTAGACCTATTTTACCTCACTTGTCTCTTGAGAGAATATTGCAGATTTTAAGTCTTTTTTACCACTTTTTGGAGATTTTCGAAGATTACTCATGAAGACACTAACCGCTCCCCGTTGCCAACACGAAGAAGTCACCATGGCCGCACCTGATTGAACTCAAGCCTATGCATGAAGACCAAAAGAGCAGTCCACCGTCGTCAACCGACCACAGAAGCGTGTTAAAGACCCCAAGCTCCCGTGTACATCTCCGTGCTCGACCGAGTACATAGTCGAGGACCACGACTCGTGGCCAAGTCCGTGACCACGATCACTTCGGATTTTGCGGAGCTGTTCCCGAGACTTGAGGGGGAAAGACATTGACTGTGGCACCAACCACGCCCCGTGGCCAGAAGATCAGTCAAAGGTAGGTGAAGAGGCACAGTCGTCTCCGCTAAAAATATGGGAACATTTCCGGTCACAAGCATGTAGCCGACCACCACACCCCGTGGTCAAGTGTCAGACTCGACTAGTATAAATAGCCAACCCTTGATATCATTTTCATCAACCTTCACTTCCACATCTCTCCATTCCATTATGAATCCTCTCTAGTGTTCTTTATGTTCATCATATCTCGAGTCTGAAGATTCAAGGTCCAAGCTTGTAGGAAAGGTCCGGAGATCGAAATCATGTATCGATTCTCACACCGAGAACCACATGGGTTTGATCCTCTTCACCCTTTTTTGTAAACTATTATATGCACTGAATGTAGTTTGATTTATGTTCATATTTCATTTCGTCACCTATATCGTTTATGAATTTTATAATCCATCATTTATTTCATAGATTTGCATGTTTATCGTTATGAATATAAACTTATCTTTTTAATTGTGCCTCGGGGTTGAGGCAATGTCTTAGTTAATTATGGATTAGAGAAATTTAGGTAATTATTTTATATTCTTGTAGTGTCGAGGAGGGAGATTCTATCATATTTATACTTAAAGTTGCGTCTCCTTAATTGCAGACTATCTGATCAAGTCTACTAACATAACGTAGCAGGGACCAGTAGATGGATATGAGTGGTAGGAACCGGGTTTAAATATGACCTTTAGTTGAGGCTAGTTAACACAGTAGTAACATCCATAGGCTCACCCCGAAAGATTAAGAGAATTCACAAATCTTAATGCTAGTGGGACCGATAAATCTATCCTTAATTGCGTGTAGGTTCCTTAACCCCACTATAGACTCTTTATCCGCCTAATAAGGGGGTATCGTGGTTGATTGGCCTTGTATTATCCTTTACCAGAGATAAAATGGTTCATTTGGAGTTCTCGTTACCTTCCTAGAGAGGAGCACCTCGAACATAACTACAATTTAGTTTGTTTTCCAAATCTATTAATTGAATGATTCATCTGCCTCAATTTATGTTTGGATTATATTGTTCAACTACTTCATAATCTTTCCATTTCTTGTTGTGCCTTTCATTGTTATTATTTAGTTTTACAAGTTTTAACCTTACCCCTACTTTCCGACCAACCAAGATTAGTCATGAGACTGGGTTTGGGTGATTAAGTTTTGGTAAGCAAAGAGTAACCATTTTTTCCCTTGGGTTCGATATAAAATCAGGGTCGTAATTTACTTCCATGTATTACTTGCGACTGGTACTCTGCTGGAACGTGCCGTGAATCATACTTACACATTTTTGTCGGTGAGTTACCAACCCAGCACCTAAATCTCCTTTCTAGTTTTTAGATCAAAACTGAAATTCAAATTTTATATATGAATTTATAATTTACATTTTATTACTGTTTGTATTGATTTCAAGAGTAAACTTGTTATTTTACCAATACACCTTTATGGGTATTATTTTGTTCATTTTACTGATAAATTAGAGAATTAATGTGGACCATAGATCAATACCATCAAGTGGTTGATATTGGTTCTTGCGTTTGTATCTAAAGTAGAGTTTTTATCGGAGTTCAGTGTTGCAAATATCGACGGTGGCGGCACCATAGCACCATAATGCACGTTGTCGCGATGATATTTGCAAATCGGGTGTTTGTAGCGGATAGAACGAGGTGTCGGTCCGAGGTGGGCGCCGTGGCAGGTGTGGTGGTGCCATGGCGTTTGAGGCAGTGCCATGACAGTTTTCCTCTCTTCTTCAATTCTTCACAACTGGTCCAGAATGTCCAGTGCACACATCCAGCCCAAAATATTTAAAGAAACAAAATTCAAAATTTTAGGCTCATTAAACTAAAGAAACAAATAAATGATAGTCAAAGTCAACATTCAATTACCACTTTTGTGACTTTCTAACTCCAAGACAGAACAAATTACACGCCTGTTCCTCTTTTCTTCTTCAGTTATTTTCCTTTCACCTTTTAGGTTTATCTGCTTGTTCACGCCTCCTGCCACTTTTATTGTAGAAACTTTTTAATATTTGTTTTGGTAATTGAATTTGATTATGAGTTTGAACTTTTGACAATTGACTATGAATCTTTGTAATATGAATAAGTATATTAATTTATATAAAATAAAATACGAAAATAAAAATCTGACATGACCCCAAGGCCCCTGTTTACTGTAATAGTGTCGAACAACATTTACAACCTTGTTGAAGTGCATCACGTAGTTTTTGAAAGAAATCTCAATTTAATATGGTTAATATTAGGGGTGTACACGGGTCGGGTCTTCACTCACCCGACTGGAAACTGACCCACCCGTTCATATGCGGGTGGTGGCTTGAAGACCCGTACCCGACCCGTATAACTAATATTCATGAAAATGTTCAGCCGTACCGGTGTCGGGTGGGTGACCCATAGACCCGCAAATTTCAATAAAACACTTGGTCGTTAATAATCACTTCCAAATTTATCTAAACTAAAAAAAAACAATTCACAAAAAATCGACGGAGAGCAAGATCTATGAAACCCAAGCGGAATCAAAGAGATCTGCTCTGACTTGAATCCACAAGTAGATCGGAAAATCCTGGGATCGGTCTCTAGCAAGTCCACGATATTCCTACAGAGCTTGGCGTTAAACGACGCGTTGATGGGATCGAACAATATGTCGTAGGTACACTGATTCCGACCTCCCACTCCGGCGAGTTAAAGCAAAAACACCTTGAAGGAAGTGGCAAAGAGCAAACCCTCAGAGCACCGCGAAGAAGAAGGAGGAGGAGGAGAGGCCATTTGAGAGCTAGGGTTCAATTTAGGCGTAGTCGCGTAGATGATGAGTGTTTGTGGAGGGATAAACACAATTACAGAGAGAGAGAAGGAAGTGAGGGTACACGTGTGGTTTATAGAATGCAACATGTGCATTTTTCACCCATTCTATTAAATCACAAAATTGAAATTAATGGTCAGATTTTGTGGGTTTGAGCCAAGTGGTCCTACTACATCTTGGGCTGAGCTGATTCTAAATTGGAGAGTGTTGGCAGTGGGCTAATAATAATAAGTTGAGATGTTAAGCCCATATACGGGTGGATCGGGTCCAGCTCGGGTTCATGGCATCTCACACGTTACCCACCCACCAAATGAACATGTGAGATAGTCTAGACCCATAGCCCGATGGGTGAGGTATTTACAGGTCTTGGGTCGGGTGGGTTGACGGGTAGGTCGGGTCTCAAGTCAAATGTGCCTACCCCTAGTTAATATTACAACTTTCTCAGTTAATTAAAATTGATAAGGAAGAATTTTTTTATTCCTCCATAGTCAAATATACCTCATTTAATCTCGAATTTTAGGTAATTTTCTACCATTACCAATGAGATTTATAAGTGTATTGGGTGAAATCGTTGGAACATCAAATATTTTGGAGCGAAAATGAAAATAAGATGAAATGGAGCAAGGGGCAAAAGCGTAATTTTGGAGCAAAAGTAGAAAAGCGGAGTATAATTCCATCGCACGTCGACCACTTATGCGAGTTCCATAACTTACACATCCGAAGTTCAAATTAGTAAAGTTTAACAACAAATTAAAGAGGACTGAAAGATCTACAAGTTTGAAGAATGAAGGTTTCACATCGGAGGTCTAAATTTCAAGTTATGAGCCTAGAACATGCAACATGCTAAGTGGCAGGTTGCAACCCTACCACCCTACCTGGAGCACTCTTGGGTCTTAGCCTCCCAAATCCTGAATTTCATCACTTAGGTGAGTTGTATAAAGGGATAATGACACTTTATTACACTTAATTATAGCGAAATGACACTTTCATACCCTAACTATTTTTGTCTCTTTTTTAGTACCCTAACAAACTTTTTGTGACAATTTATGTTAAAATGACTAAAATACCATTGATTTAAGAAATCAAAATAAAACTAGTCCAATATGATTTATCAAACCATATTTGAAATGGTTCAAATGTAATTTTATATTTTCGGGCATAATTGTATTTGCATCTTAAGTACAAATCAAATTGAACCAGAGATAAAAAAAATTGAACCAATTCAATTTATAGTTTCTTACACCAAGGTTAGTTTAGATATTTTAGACATTTTAGAGGTAGGTTGTCACAAAAAATTGTTAGGTAACTAAAAAAAAGAGAAAAATAGTTAGGGTATGCAAGTGTCATTTCGCTATAGTTAGGTGTATCCAAGTGTTATTATCCCTTATATAAATGGTCAAAATGGTTTTTAAACTTAATTTAGATCTCATTAGACTTGGTTAGACTTGTTTATAGTAGTTAGGTTGATTTTTAGAAGATTTGGGGATCTAGGAGAGGGAGAGAGAGAGAGAGAGAAGATCTAGAGGTAGAAGGAGGCAAAAGAGCTTGGAATCATCATTCTTATCATTTGTACTATCTTTCTACTCTTTAAACTTCTTTTCTAAGGTATGATTTTGTGATTTAGTGTAGAATTGTGTGATATCTTGCTGATTTTGAATGAATATTGTTGAATTGAATTTTGTTATGAACATTTGCTTGATTGATTGATGACTTGCTCGTAAAGTTGTTAGAGATTTTGGAATTGAAATTGATACTATGATATTTGAGTATGAATGCATGATATTTTGAGTATAATTTTGGAAGTGTAGAAGCTAATGAGTAGGAATTGATAATTGTTGATTTGTGCTTTAGTTTATACTTGATTGTGAATTGAATTTGAGTTGGTGAATATAGATAGTGAATTGTGTTATTGAGAATTGATAGTAGAGACTTGGTAATTAGTGAATGATGCTATAAAGATTGTAAATCTTCATTGGATTGATTGAGAAGTTATGGAATTGTCGTAAATTATGGGATTTGAACTGATTGTAATGGAATTTGGCATGAATTGTGTTTGCGTTGTTCTTCTTTGAATATTACATCACATGTCTTATTTACCCTTAAACCCACCTCACTCAAAAACCGTGATAAGACTCGAACTCTGATCTGAAGTCAGGGAGCGAGCAGTGACAACCACTAAGCTCAAACTGGTAATTGTGTTTGCATTGTTAATTTCATAAGCCTGAGGAACTAAATCTATATTCAGGGATTCAAGTAGAAGAGGATTGAATAATATTGAGTTTAATTATATGAAAAAGAATAGAGGCACTAAACTTTGGACTTGAACTACGTATCTTAAAGCTCTACCTCCCGGATAGGCTCGGTGGTGATCTAACATAGGAAGAGAGATCATATGCAATCAACCTAAGTGGACTAGAGTAGTTTAGGCTCGAATTTGCATCTTTGTCCTATAGAAGAAGACATATACGAAGGCGATAACCATAGGCGACCAAAGTCGAAACCTAATTACTTGTGATTTACTAAGACTAATTATCTAAACACTTACCTATGATTGATTTAAGGGCATTTAGGTATTTTCAACAATATTAAAATTGGGCCGGTTCTCTCTAATAGACCAGATTTAATTTTGGTTCAATTTCAAAAGTAGTTTAGGTATTTTTAGTATTTTAAAGTAAAGTGTCCCAAAATGTAATTCAAGATACTGGAAAAAAGAAAAAAAATGTAGGATATGAAAGTGGGAATTGTGTATATTCATGTGCTCAAAAGAGTCATTTTCCCTTATTAATATACTTGGATCTATTTTTGGGTGGGCCTAAACTTGATTTATGGTGAAAGCTGAAATTGATGCCATGCAAAATCAGCTCAAAATTACTAAATTATAAGAGATTATGCATAAATTAAAGTTTGTTTACACTCTTTTTCTTTAGTTTCGAGTCCTCTCCATTGTCACTGTCTGTAGTCTGGATGGTGGGCAAGTCTAGGGTACCTTTGGCGTTCAAATTCACCCATATGAATGCGTTCTTGGCCGGAACACAATCGACCATCGACTACTTCACCTGTCAGACCTGACTCACAATAGTGCTCTTTTCTGGGACCTTGAGTTTTGCAAAAATAATCATCGATCTACCAGGTCTCTTGGAAACGATGAGCGTCTGCGTGCCGACCAGGCCGGTGACGACCCACGCCACCCACTCGTCCTCAAATCTGAACTTCATGTTAGGGAGCGAGTAAGCCCAATCACTTGACCAAACTCAACTAGGTGGTTCACATGTAAATTGTGTTTGATTAATGGACTTGAACATGAATATATATAGACCATCTCCAAACCATGCTATATTTGTCTTTCTAATGCAAAATATAGGGGTAGTGACAGTTGACTACACCTAATTATGTCACGTTTCAAATTTAATACCCAACTTTCAAATTTTCATTTGGGATACCCAAAGATTAAATAAGCAACACTTAGCCCAACGTCTGTTAAATCTAACTGATTTGGTCTGTCAAAAAGTCTAAAATGTCCTAAATAGTTTTGGTCTGTTAAACTGGTCTGATTGGTTCAATTGATATGATTATGAAATGACTATTTTACCCCTAATTGAATACTCAATTTAAATAATAAATTAAGGGCAAATATGACTTTTCACTTACACAAATAATAATTATAATTCTTTAATATTTAAATATATATAATAATATTGTTAATTATATATTATTATTAATCATTAATTATCTTAATCAAACCCTAATTAACCTAATCCTCTTAAAACCCTAAATCTACTTCTGCCTCCGTCGTTGCCGCCACCACCGTGCTCAGCCGCCGCCGACCTACTTTGACAGATTCGACCTCGGCGGCTCCGTGGTGGATCTCAGCAACAACCAGCTTGCCGGCTCCGTCCCAGCGTCGTTGTTCGAGCACCCGTCTCTGCAATAGATCCCTGGTTGTTGTGGGGAGCGAGCTGGTTGGTGTGGATTTGAGCGAGAATAAGTTGGAGGGGCTGTTGTCGGCGTTCTTGTCGTTGATGTCGAAGTTTTCGGCTCTGTCTCTGGAGAGGAACAGGTTCACGGGCATGATTCCGACCCAGTACGCCATAAGGACGACGGTTCCAGGTGCCAGAGTAGCCCATTCTCGCGCCTGCTTCTCGGCGGCAACTACTTGTTCGGGTCCAAACTGAGCCCGCTCAGTCGCCGCCCGGGGTCGCCGGTCGGAGTTGCCTGTCGGGGTCGTCGGCCGGAGTCGCGGTTGAGCGCGGCGGTGGCGGTGGAGGCAGAAGTAGATTTAGGGTTTTAAGAGGATTAGGTTAATTATGGTTTGATTAAGATAATTAATGATTAATAATAATATATAATTAACAATATTTAAATATTAAAAAATTATAATTATTATTTGTGTAAGTGAAAAGTCAGATTTGCCCTTAATTTATTATTTAAATTTGGTATTCAATTAGGGGTAAAATAGTTATTTCATAATCATATCAATTGAACCAATCAGACTAGTTTAACAGACCAAAACTATTGAGGGCATTTTAGACTTTTTGACAGACCAAATCAGTTAACAGACGTTGGGCTAAGTGTCGCTTATTTAATCTTTGGGTATCCCAAATGAAAATTTGAAAGTTGGGGTATTAAATTTGAAACGTGACATAGTTGGGTGTAGTCAACTGTCATTACCCTCAAAATATATTATATCAACTCCAAGTACATGCTATTTGTTATGATATTTTAGTATATGCTATATTTTCCTGGCATTTTTGGTATAGAAATGTAAGCATATGTCATATGTCTCTCCAAAAAAAACGTATTATTTTATTTCACTTTATCATCCAAATGTTATTTTTAACAATTAATAAAATAAAATAATTATAATAATACAATAAAATAATATATTTTATTTTATTTATTATTAAAATATTTAAATGACATATAACATATATATATATATATATATATAGTCAAAATAAAATAATATATACAAATACTAAAATATAGTATATAATATAAATTTTATGGTAAATATAACGTATAATAGAGATGTTTAGCGGTATATCCAACACATGAGTCACCGAATTTGGAGATCGGGTCGAACTGGAAACGAGAATAACCCAAGAAAATGTGCCACGCGTTCACGGCGTTGTAACAAACAAGCGTCCTGTCCTATCTGTCCACATCCTTGGAATAAAAAAAAATGGAAGAAATTGAAAAGAAAAAAACTGGTTGTGTTGTGAGGTTCGTTGTTCAAAAAGTCATACGATACGATTGGATTTGGATCAAAACGCAGATAGAGCCAGCAGCAGCAACAACCACCATGACCATCTCCCTTACTTTTCTTCATTTTCTCTCCATCCAAACAACCTCACCTTTCCTTTTTAACCAAACCTAACCCTACATTATTCCTAACCATTTTTTCATTTTATTTTAATTAATTCAGATCTTCTTCTTCGATTTTATTATTGGATGTGGCATCTGTATATTTCCTGTGTTCGATCCGAGTTTTAGATTCGGTGTTCATCGACAAGGCGTCAATTACTCAGGAATTAAGGTTTCATCGTTTTGTTCTGGTGGGCGTTCAGCCGAAGAGGAGGTTTTGATGGAGCCACGAGTTGGGAACAAGTTTCGTCTGGGACGAAAGATCGGTAGCGGGTCTTTTGGGGAGATCTATCTCGGTATGTGGATCTTATTCTATAGACATTTTTGTCAAATTTTGTTAAGTTTCTGATTGTTGATTGATATTCCAGGTACAAATATTCAGACAAATGAGGAGGTTGCCATTAAGCTGGTGAGTGTTGTTGGGCCAATTTTGTTATTTGGTTTGTGAGTTGCTGTGATTTTATGGTTCAATCCTTTTTTATCAGCCAAAATGCTAACAATTTCTTATGGAAAGATTGAAGAGGCATAGGGTATCAAGTATTAACTTTCAAACTTGTTGCAAATGAATTTATCATTTCCAATATATGGTTTAGAAATCTGATTCAATTGTATATTTAATGTACTTCCTGTTAAGGAAATGCTGAAAAGAGTAAATTACTATGATATATTCATCTTCAGCTTTGCCATTGTGATTAAGACCAAGCAGATGTGTTTATGATTGCAAATTATGAGAATAAATTTTTGGTAAAATTTAGGCCCCGTGATTCATATAACATTCCTCTAGTGTACCGTGCCACTATATGCATATTTCTTTGTAAGGTTGTTTGATTTTCATATATATATATATATATATCTTTCTCTTGCAACACTAGTATCTATTTGTGCATGATTATATTGTTTTTTTCTTGGAAGTTCTCAAGTACTTTTCATTAATGTATGGATAAAACAATGACTTCATCCGAACACAGGATGTGAATATAGAGAATTCATCTAATATCACAAATATATTAAATTCTTAGCTACCATATAGCGTGCTTCTGTATGAGTGTTCTAAAACACGGTCTAGGCGGCGCCTAGGCGCTCATTTGGGCTTTGCCGTTCCGTTTTTCACTAGTCGAACGCTAAAAAACGGTGGAGGCCAAAAAACGGGTTAGGCGGCCGATTAATCGGCCTAGGCGGGCTAGGCGGCGATTAATCGGCCCAGGCGGACCTATTATTTAAAGAAAAAAATCAATTGAAAATTACAATTTACACATTTAGACCTAAAACGTCTTAGACGTTTGGTTTAATTGGTTTATTCTTAATTGATTTATACTTCTAAACTAATTATTTGTGAGATTATTTATTTTTTATATGGTATAATTCATTATTATATTAAAAATAATAAAAAATATAAATCCGATTAATCTCCGACTAATCCGATTAATCCCCGATTAATCCTTCTGGAGTGTTGTCCGCCCGATTAACGCCTAGCGTTTTTTAGAACCTTGTCTGTATCTACTATGATTTCTGCTTAGCTTACTCTAAATAATGTCATCTATTACTATTAGGTTTAGTGAAAGACATGTAGCGATTTGTAATGTTGCTACCTCGTGCTAAATACTGTATAACTTTAAATCATTGACACTGTTTGTTTGAAAATTGTATAGCTGCTACTGTTTGATTTGTCATTAAATTCTTGAACTACCCCTTAAGAATGACGTTAAAATACAACTATGTACTAATTCTGTCACACATGAGTTCAGGCTACTAAGAACGCATTACCTAGGAAAGCTTCTTGATTGGCAAAAATTATAATCTATTTTGAACACTACCAGTAATTCAACTTTAAAATGTGTGGTATTCTAACTTAATTACTATTGTGGTTGGAAGATGCAAATAAGTTAAATTATTACGAGTAATATAGACAATTTGGGTTTTTTTGTAGCAGTTATCGTAAGAACTCTTGCGTTTTGTTTTTCTGGCATTTCCTCCATTATTTTCAATCAAGAATGTGATGCTGCTTCAGAGTTGGTCTTGTAGTGTTTACGATCACATGTCAATGTTGCATAATGGTGGCTGATGCCCTTTTCCTGGTGCTCACTGCTTAGTGTATGATGGTCTCTGTTTGGATGCTTAGATGCTGATACCTTTTTTATGTATTCAGGAAAATGTCAAGACAAAGCATCCTCAGTTGCTATATGAATCAAAGCTATACAGAATCTTGCAAGGAGGAAGTAATGGACCTTCATTATTGATAGATTTACTATTTGTGTGTGTGTGTGTATATATCATAAAACTGGAACATGCTTATATACTTTTCATGTTACAGATTTCTTTCCCTTAACTGTGCCATTTTACCGCTGATCTCTAGTTCTCAACTTGACTTTTTATACTCTCTTCAGCTGGGATACCAAATGTCAGATGGTTTGGAGTTGAGGGAGACTATAATGTTCTTGTGCTGGATTTGCTTGGGCCTAGTCTCGAGGACTTATTTAATTTCTGCAGTAGGAAACTTTCTTTGAAGTCTGTTCTTATGCTTGCTGATCAAATGGTGTGAATCATCAGTTTATGCTTAATGTTCTCTTCAGTTTTGCTGACTTTGAAGTATCTGTTTATACCTATCCTTTTGTTTTTTGTAGATCAACCGTGTAGAGTTTGTTCATATTAAATCATTTCTCCATCGGGATATCAAGCCAGACAATTTTCTTATGGGCTTGGGAAGACGTGCAAATCAGGTTTTTTTTTTAGATCCTCATATTTTAGGGAATATGCTTTTCATGTAATATCCAACGTAATATGTATTTAACTGTGTACTTACATTCAGGTCTATGCTATTGACTTTGGTCTGGCTAAGAAATATAGAGACAGTTCAACCCATCAGCACATTCCTTACAGGTGAGATGAGTGCAGTATTGTTTTCTTTCTGCAATATTAAATGGAAATAAAGATTGGGACCTGTGCATTGGCGAATGAGAATTTAAAGAAAGAAAGAAAGAAAGAAAGAAAGAAAGAAAGAAAGAAAGAAAGAAAGAAAAGGTCAATGAAAATCAGTTCTGATAGAAATGGCTTAAGATATTTGGCATATTGCACATTTGCTGCTGACAAGTCTGGTTCAAGTATAACTTGCTTTAACCCAAGACGTCTCTTCCCTTTTCCAAATGTCTTGGATGTATATTGATGTAAGTGGAAACATTTAAAGATCATCTCTTGTGCTTTTTTTGTTTTGTACATGACTTTTGAGGAGGCTGATGTTTTAGTGTTGCTTTACACCTTCTGTCAGTTCTACACTCGATTTAGTGTGCTTATGCTGTCTTTAGAAGAGCATTTCCTGAATATAAAGTTGACTAACTAAGCAAGGCATAGTTATACCTCTAAGATGTATACCTAAACCAACAACTAGTTATGGATCATGGCAGTGTTTCTTGGGCACCATTTTTAAACTAATAAGACCAACAACTAGTCTCTAACACTTAATAAAACACTTGGGCACCATTTTTAAACTTATAAGACCTGTTATTCTAAACCCATGTCAGCTACTCTCTGTTCCAAAATTAATGTCCTACTAAATGGTTCATAAAATATGTGTCCACTTTTCTTATTAGGAAGCTGGTTTTGTATGAATTATGAATGCTATCCTTCATATAAGTTACTTATAGCCTTTTAGTGGGCTAGCTAGCACATTGTGGCTAATGGGCATGTGGGGAAACTAAATACTGGAACTACTCCTTGGTTTCTACCAGAGGTCAAATGAAACACTTTTTTTTGTGTGGAGTAATACATTTTGTATCTCAAGACTCACGAATTTACCGACAGAATTGTCAATTTGGTCAAATTTGATATTTTAATTGCATAGACAGCTTTTAAATATGGCTGTTCTTAAAGCATTATGAAGGATGGTTGGTGTCACGTCATGGTGGCTCAGCGGTGACAGATAATATGATAATCTGTTTTGGCAACTCCATTTGCATTATTTTATGGCATCATCTATCCGTTTCTGTTTGTGTTGATGAGTTGGAAAGATACCAGTCATTTCTAATTAACACGTGACTTCGTTTATCTGTTTAATTTCTATGCATAACATGTTGTAATATGACTTTTTTTCGTTACATTTGGTCTTGAAAACTGCAGGGAAAATAAGAATTTGACTGGAACTGCAAGATATGCAAGCATGAACACTCACCTTGGCATTGGTATATATTTAGCTGCATTTGGTTTACTATAAAGTCTTCAAACTGTACCATCTATCTTTCATTTCGTAGTGACATGATACTGGTTTTGCTGACCTTTTGGGCTGTAGAGCAAAGCAGGAGGGATGATTTAGAATCTCTTGGTTATGTCCTTATGTATTTCCTAAGAGGAAGGTGGTTGTTATTCCTCACGCACCTATTTTTGGCTAGCCTTGTTTTCTCTTTATAACTAGCTAATGAGTTTTTTTATTTGTAGTCTTCCCTGGCAGGGACTGAAAGCAGGCACTAAGAAACAGAAGTATGAGAAAATTAGTGAGAAAAAGGTTTCAACTTCAATTGAGGTAAGTAAGCTGCTCGATAATAAATTATTTAATTTGTGCATTGAAACTTTTACCTGGAAATCTATTATATTAATGCAAGAAAAAATTGTGGATGTTTCTTACTTCATCTGGGATAAGTTTGTTTATACTATTGTTTACTCTGAACTATGTTTTAGCTACCATACTAACATCCCGACTGGATATGAATATTTAGGCTTTGTGTCGGAGTTATCCATCAGAATTTGCATCCTACTTTCACTATTGCCGTTCCCTACGGTTTGATGACAAGCCAGATTATGCTTACCTGAAACGAATATTCCGTGATCTCTTTATTCGTGAAGGTCTGAACAGTCTTTCGGGCTAGATACATTTTCATTTCTTCAGAGTAGTAACAGTCTGTAGGCTTGTTTCAAATTACCATTTTTTAAATTCAAAATTTGAGTGGTATTTTATCTTTACATATTTATAATTGATGTCTTCCTGCAGGTTTCCAGTTTGATTATGTATTTGACTGGACTATTTTGAAGTATCAGCAGTCACAGCTGGCTACTCCTCCTGCTCGTGCCATTGTGAGTGTAATTTTGTAAAGTGAAGTGTGCATTAACTTATGTCTGTTAGTTACTTGCACTAGTGTCATTGAAATGTTCTTTCTTTTGGTGGTAGGGTCCTGGAATTGGTACTAGTTCTGGAATACCCCCAGCCATGCCAAATACTGAAAGGCAGTCAGGTAGTTATTATTGTCATTTCATGTTACATTGGGGCATAAACCTTCTATTGGGGAATTTAGCCAGCAGAAGTGCCCCCATCTACCTACCCACCCACAATTTCATTAGATCTGTGGTTTCTTTGCTGTACTCCTTTTACAAATTATGTGGAGTTGGAGTTTGTACTGACTTGTATATCAGGTGGGGAAGATGGACGGCAGGCAGGCTTGTCAATGGATCACTCGAGGCGGAGAATGTCTGGACAATTAACCACTGGGAATTTGTCCAAGCAGAAGAGTCCAGTGCCAAATGATGTTGCTAATTCCAAAGATGCTATGGTATGACACAGTTTTATACTTTAACTTGAGTTTTTCAAGTGCAGTAGGCAGACCAGACCTATAATGTTTTTTTTTTCTGTTGTATGCAGTTGACAGGTTCTTTTATGCGGGGAAGTGGGTCATCAAGGCGACCCGCTGTTTCTAGCAGTCGTGATGTGTTACAGGGGAGTGAATCTGAACCGCATAGGTCTGATGTAAGCCCTGGAGCAGCTCACAAGAATTCAGGGGGATCATCAGATCCGAGACGTAGAAATGCAAAAAACCATGAAAGCGCCGCATTCAAAGGCATTGAGGGGCTACGCATAGATAATGATAATGAAGAGAAGGTTAATTAGAGTCCTTCACCTCTTCTTGTTGTTGTAAATCGTTGAATGGACTGGACAGATAGGATTGCCCTTTGCAATGGAGACGACCAGGTCTAGGGGGGTTGGTTATTATCTTGATTGATTGGGGTTGGTTATTATCTTGTAAAATCATTGACTGTAGTGCTACCATGATTTGCTTTGCTCTGCTTTGCAGTAGGTTAAGTTTGAAGAAAACGCAAAGTAAATGGATTGATGATACATTATTCTGTCGGAAATGATACACATGTTCGGAAACAAATTCCCTGTGATAATTTAGACAATTGGCTGGGCAAAAAGACAGGAGAAGTTGCAGAGGTGGAGGTTGAGGTGGTTAGGCGTTCATGCAGATCATTTCTAGGCCATTTAAATACTATTGGTTGTTGGTATTGTAAAATTTGGATTGCATTAGTCCCTCTTGTGCGGATCATTTCTAGGGTTCTGAATCCATTTAAATACTTATTTTTCGTTATTGTAAAATTTGGATTGCATTAGTGCCTCTTGAGAAGAGGATCTTCTTGTAGCTCAATCAAATAAGTTGAATTTTGTGATTGGAATTAACACCCACCAAACATGTTTTCTGGAGATTTTAGGAACTATTGATTGGGCCGCTGGAGCTTAAAAGCCCAAGCTGTCAACGACAATTGACGATGAAGATCGCCGAATACAATAGGAATATTCTTGTCTTTGATACAACACAAGGTCCAGCTCGGGAAAAATATACATAACCTCGACCGTATACCGAGGATCGAACCCGGGTGACAGGTGGGAATACTCACAACTATACTAAAACGATCTTGTTGACAAGATTGAGCAGTTTTAATTGTTATTTACGTAGTCCACACTGTATTGAACCGAAGTGAGAAAAATATTAAAAAAAACGCTGTTGCCGGGGATCGAACCCGGGTTCACCCGGGTGACAGGCGGGAATACTTACCACTATACTACAACGACCTGGATGCTAATTTAATCCAAACAAAATATATGTTTTTAGTAAAACAAGAGACCATAATACACCATCAAAATGCGCTGCTCATATACAACATGAAAGTTGTTCTATTTTTATCTCCAATTAGTTTCTCTGAACTCAAGCTTTTCTTCCTTTTTTCGCCTTACTTAAACTTCAAATACTTAATAGGTTCTAAAATCGGCAAATTCCTAAGAACATGAAACGTTTTGAAAATTCAAAAAAATAGTTTATCACAATCTACACGAATTGGGGTCAATTAGATTTCATTGTTTTTTTAAAAGAAAATTGCAAAAATTCGCTCACTCTATTTGTGGTGAGGTTGATAGTTCAATCCAACTAAAAAAATGGAGAGTTTCATAAGTAGATAAAACTTGGTGTAAATTTCAAAAAAAAGAAATATCTTAATTCTTACTCTATTTAGCAAAATCCATAAAAAAAAAAGGCAGTAAATCCCTTTCATTCAATCATGTGATTTTAAATGACAATCCTCCAAAGTTATCAACATAAAAATTAACGTTTAAAAACAAATAATAAGATTATCGACTTCATTTTAATTAATTTTAAAAATATAATTATGCAATAACAATAACAGTAACAATGTCAATGGCAGTGTCGAAGTGCAATTCAGTGTATTGATAATACAAGGCATGCATCTCTCGGTTCCATAAGTTGAATCATCAAATTCACTAAAAGACTAGATGATAACAACACATTATGCATCCAATTTATGCCATACAATGACAAAGTTACAATACAAAATTCCAGAAATCAATGGGATTGTGACAGACCATGAACGATTTACAACTTCCCTTACTGCTGTAGAAGTAAAGCCTATCATCTAAGAGCCATACTTGTTTTCTTAATCCTCAGTCTAGCAAGGAATGCAGGCAAAACAATCCAGCATTATACACAATTAACAATAAACGACCTCATCACCACTAATGACACTGAGTCAAATTTGAGGCTTCCAGCAGGGCCATAGTTGATTAAGCATTTCCCTTCCGGTTCATTACGTCATGGTAATAGAGAAGAACACACATAGGTTGACCGAAAATGCTGAAGATGAACCAGAAGATCATATTTCCAACCTAACAAAGAGAGAAAAAAACAAGATGGAGGGATATGAGTGATAGGACTTGCAAACTTGTGGGAAGTGGTAAATTGCTTGCTATTGTGCCTTTTATCCTATTTTGAACATTATGAGTAAAGATTGAGCATGTTTAGTTACTGACACCAGATTCCTTTCTATTTTCATTCACTTGAGAATGTGACGTTGTCCCCCATTATGACCATGCTTCTGCCATCTTAATCTCTATCATTTTTGTTTAGAGAAAACAACAGTCACAACTCACAGACAGATTGGTTTTGACAAGCACCTTCAAAGAATACTAACAAGTTGAAAATGAACGCAACACCCCTATTTGTTCACCCAACTACAATACCAGCTTCCAGGCATTAGTTTCCTAATTTCTCCCCGTGCAATTTTACTAAATTGTAATTCCAGCAAAACTTCCATGGTTGAACATAGAAAAGGATAAAGTAAATTTCACGACGTCGTAAGAAACATAGAGTTACCATTGAATTTCTGAACTTGTTTTGCAGATAGTTTGTGATTAACACCAACGGAACCTAATCCAAAAAGAGAATAGAAATTCTGATGTCATATACACTAGAAATCTCAAGTATAACTGAATTCACAATCTTTCTTCTTCTTTTTCAAAATGAATAATATGAATCTCAAAGATATTTTACCTGAAACATTATGCCAATGAAAGCCCATAACTTAAAAACATGACAAGGAACAGCAATGCACAGCTGCAGGATATATGATATAATACATGAAAATATATTAGCAGAGGAAATCACGTCAAGGTGCATACAACATAAAAAGTTTCTTAAAGCTGGTTTAACAAACTTGTATAGCACAAGTATGAACGGTTGGTATCTCCCAACTAAGGGATGTCCTGACTCCAGTAGTTTTATCGATCAAATAACACTACCAACCCCACAGTGTTTATGTGCTTGTTCTGTCTTTCATTGTTTTCGGTATCTAACTCCTTCCCGTCTAAAACAGCTACTCGACCAAATAGGTTTCAACAAGTTGGTAAACATTCATATCTCTCCAGAACGTGAGTTTTTATCCCTAATCCCGTCTGCTGGTGTGAAGGTGAACGCTAACCCTAATGCGAAGCTCTCGCAAAACTCCAGCCGCCGCCGCGGCTCCTCTCCACCACAATCTTCCTCATCCAACCCTCGCACATTCCCAACACAACTATTCGTCGCTCCAAACCTCGACAATTTCTGTCTGCAACATACCCCAAAAATACTCAACCGCCAAGCTTTTCTCGGTCTTCTCTCAAATCAGTAAACCACTCAGAGCCGACATAGGCAGATCGTCGACATCAAGAGGTAAACGCTTTGGATTCGTGCACTACCCAAGCATATTGAGGCCCTCAAAGCAATCTCCGCTTTTGATGGCCGATCCTTTTCCGGAGAACGACTCCTGGTCACTCTGGCCAGATCTAAACCTTCTCATCACCCCACGGTTGGTCGATGCCACCCAACCCTTACAAGAGCTCCGATCATCCCCAAATACGGAGGTCTGTTTCGCACTCAAATCCTGCCCGTGCTCTGCGTGCGTTATCTCCAACCCCACTCTCAAGATCCTGCTCGCTCCATCCGCATGGATTCTTCAATGCTAGTCTGAATCAAACAATTATTGCAGTATTGAACTCTCCTACAAACCCCGACACAATCATAGCTCAATTTCATTCGATGGATGTCTCAAACATATCCGTATCAGCAGTCAATGATAGGGTCTTTACACTCTCCTTTCTAGATGAAGATTTGACGATCACAATGAGAGGAACGAGATGGAGCTAATTAAGGCAATGGTTTTTTAGATTCTCGGAACTCAAAAAATTCATAACCAATGCAGGCCGTTTTGTGTGGGTTGAAATCATAGGTCTTCCCATCTCCCATTGGTCTCCGGAATCTCTCGATAGTGTGGCTGCGACGGTCGGAACTCTTGTGACAATTCATTCCTCTATTCAAAACGGAGAGAGACTCGGTCGGGGTTTGGTAATTATCCACACGAGTGACCTTCAATCCAAACAATGGAACGTAAAAATCAAACACAAGAGATACAACTCCATAGCCCAGGTGAATCTTGTTGATAATAAAGACGCCCCACTTGTCCCGTATTAAGCCACAACCACAGAAACATCAAGCTCGGATGGGGAAACAGACTCTGAGGATTAGGAAGATGAGAACGAGGCTGATTGCAATAATGGGAAAGAATCAGATGACAATAATTCTGATTCAGCTAAGGGCACTAACTAGGATGAGGAGGTTGACTTTCTCCCAGACCCTAGCGACCATGCTGATAAGAGCTCTGCAGCTCTGGTGATCTCTGACCAGCAGGTTCAACAGAACCCTCCACTCAAAGAGACACAACCAACCACATCAATAGCCTCCAATTCAGCGCCTCCTAACCCCTCAATCTTGGGTATTCGTAATCTGAATAACAATCTGCCTCCTTTAGGACCGTCTGGAACGAAAATTAAGAAATCAATCAGAGCCAAACACGCAAGCCCAACTTCATTGGCGGAGTCGAAGCTTCAGGCTGAACAAACCTGGGCATACTGCAAGTCTCTTGGTTTCAAAGTCAAGAATACCGAGGAGGATATTATCTCACACATCGAGCAAATAAATTCAGACCTCAGCTATGTTATTGATTCTAGCGAGCGTAGACTTGATCCTCGACATGAGGAATATCTCTTGGTATGCTAGAAGACTCTCTTCTACCCAGAAGCATCGTGATGTTGCCACCCTCCTATCCCATAATTGTCCATCGATCTTCCTAATTCAGGAAACTAAATGCGAAGAGTTTTTTCATGTTCAATTCAGAGTGCGGCTTTTCGCAAGATTGAAGTTTTTTTCTTTATTCCCTCTATTGGGAACTCGGGGGTATCATATTCGGCCTAGCTCAAACCCGTATTCTCCATGACTAGCACTTCGTCTATCAACATCACTATCTTTATCTCAAATATGCATCAACCACCTGTGTTCATTGCACTCTTTTGAGTGTATATGCTACTTGCTCTCCCTCTGGCAGGATACACTCTGGACAGCTCAGCACCGAGCAGCCCATTCTCTAGCCAGTGATTTCAACGCAGTATGTGGTCTTTCGGAGCGCTCAGGTTGATCCCAATTTGAATTGGACATCTTAACTTTTACCAGGTGCACCAATGATGCAGTTATCCAGACGTAAATACACTTGGTACGGCTCGGGTTCGAGATCAAGCCACCTTGACCGTTTCCTGCTCAATTCTTGTTTGAAAAATTGGGTCCGCGACCATTTAATTTCATCAATGCATAGTTTGAGGAATCAGATTTCCTACCTTTCATTGTAGAGTCTTGGAACAATTTTCAGATCGAAGCAGGCTTCAAACCACGATACATGTTTGGAATCAGTCACCACTTCTTGTATTCTCTTATTTTATTTTAAGGGTTGTCACTCTTTGGGTTCTGAGCAGTTTGTTTTTAGTTTTCTCCTCTTTTCTTTTATTGTATTATTGTTTTTCTATTACAATAATATTCCGATATTGGTAACCGTTCAAGAATGTGGTTTTTATTGCATCTTCATCTTCGAAATTAGTTGTAGGATCTTTGTTTCTGAGACCAAATTATCCGTGCGGAGGAACTGTTTTTCCAAATACCAAGTCTGATCTCTAACTTAGTCTATCTGTCAAGCTTGACATAACATCTTCCAACTTAACATGCCCTAAAAGTTAGGTTTGCCAAGTGCATTAAAAAGTATAAATCTTCCACAGCCAGACAGCTGCATGCAAAAGTAATACAAAGAGAACGAAGATTTGATTCTGAGTCCTGGGATGAAATATGATTTGCTGTCTTCCAATTTAACATCCACAACCAAATATCTGAATTCAACAGATAATAAAATAAAAAGGTGTTTCTTAACATATAATTGAATCATATACCTCATGGAATATGGCAGACACCATGAAAGAGATTAATACTGCAGCTCCCTGGGAAAATACATATATAGAGAAACTATAAAAAGCCATAATTAAAGAACTTAAATGATCGTGAATAAGGGCACGATGTTGCTCAAACAGAAGATAACAAAACCAGCATATGGAAACAAAAAGTTGTCAAGACATGCAATGAATCCATTCCCTAAGCATATAAATCTAAATATAGCAAACAAATTCGAGTATGTATTAACCTGTGGAGTATTTTTCAAGGACAAAAAAAGAATCATACAAAGTGCCTATTACTATAACTCAAGCAGCCAACAAAATTCAACTTTATAGAGATATGCTAAAATAAGAAGCTGAACACTAACACTCAAGGCTTTTCCACTTCAAGAGCAAGAAAAGCATGCCAGTAAACAATATAATTTACAGAAAACGTTGACCACATTATAGCACTCCAGCAATTATTATAAATTTTAACAGCTTATTTCAGCCTGCCATGGTAGTAGTAATCACATATCCCCTACAGGAACCTGGGAAACAATATACTATGCAAGAGCATCTACACTTTTTTTTGTAAGCATAGGAAGCACAGTAAGTGTGTAGATGTAAATCCTTCAAATTAGAATTCCATCAAATATGATATACAAAGTAGGAGCTCATTGTTAGATCAAGAAAAAAATTAGAAGAGATAGTGCTAAAGAAATGGCATAATGGTTGACTAGACCCAACTTCACAACAATAAGAATCACATTAATCCATTCATGTTAAGACACACAGACTTCCTTTGAACTTTAAGCAAAGATAAAAATCCATTACCTTTGAAATACCATGTCGTAAGCAAGGAAAATAGATATGACGAACCATCCACTTATGAACAGGCTGCAACACACAGCTATATCAGAAAAACACTTCACATAAAATTCGTTTTCTATACTTCACTTTTCAAGTTCCTGCCTTAACTCTTTAGACATCATACTATCTAATGAAGGCAAACCTACTCATGGTTCATAAACCTCCCAAAAGACTAAACATTACCAAAATAATCTTTCACAGCTGACGATCAAAGAGTATGTTGATAGCAGGACATTCAACAATTTATCAAGCTCGTCATATCTAATTTAAGTACAGCTAAAAATTCCAGAGTATCTAGACAGATAAACATTGTGACATATCAAGCTGGACATATAAGAGCAGGAATGAAGTGCTATAGTCATACTTTATAGAGGAAAGCTAAATGCATAAACACCATAACAAGACTTAATCTGAATAAATAACATACCATGTTCCACATTCTCCAGTACTGATAATAGGCGCCAAACCAGGATACGTATGCATAAAAAATAGTACATGAGTCCATTTGATCCAAAAGATGTTGAAAAACACAAATTGGTAAATGCATTTCAAAGAAAACAAAATCTACCTCCTCAAATGTTTTGGCATTCCACCAGTCCTTGTAGAACTCACGGTCACCAAAACGAAGAAGCTCAGCAAGTATATTTAACCTATATTTGCAACAATGGATGTAAGAATAATAATGTCCTGAATGTAATATTGCAAGAGAATAAAACATGCGGAACAGGTAACTGAAAAACGTGACCCATAAGCTTGAACCAACTCTTTCATCTTAATAACTCTTGAAAGTAACCCTATTTGTAAAAGCTTAAGTTTCCTGTCTGATTCAGATATCGAGTGGGAAACCAAGATATAATTACAACTGCATTTGAATTTATTAATATTACTATTATACCCGTTCAGAGTGGAGGATTGGCTTTACTGCAGGATTTCCAAACTTGCAAAAACATTTATTGAAGAGCAGATGAAATGCAAAGAAATAAAATATGGGGAAAATGACACTTTTGTACACCTGAATATACACTTTTATCACTTTCATACCCTACCTTTTTTTTCTTTTTTTAGTACCTTGAATTACATTTTGGGACACTTTACTCCTGAAATACTAAATATACCTAAATTATCCCTGAATTGAATCAAAATTAAATCTGGTCTGATCTGACCAATTTAAATTGCATAAAAAAACGAAATTACCCTCAACTATTCATCAAATTTTCAAGTGAATGTCACTCTCTTCACCTCCCTCCCTCCCTCCCTCCCTCCCTCCTCCTCCTCCGCCGCTTCCCTCCTCGACCTTGAATTCGCCGGAGAGCTCGTTCGCAAGCTCATGTCCTTGGAATCGGAGTCGGACCTGATTCGAGAGAAGCCTCCAGCGAATTTCAAGCACGTCACGATGGCAGTTCCTCGCCGGAGACCTAACCACTTCAATTCCAGCTCCGACGAGTCCTCCGGCGACCTCACCTTGCCGCTCCAGCCCGCGACTCGTCCATCTTGCTGCTCCTCCACCTCCAATTCCTCGAAAATCGAGAGTGAAATCGCGAACACTAACTCTAACTTGGTCTCGACGGAATCGAAGTGGTTGTTGGCGGTGGCGAAGGAGAGGACGGAGGCGAGGGTGAGGAAGAGGAGGGGGCGGTGGAGGAGGAAGAAGAGAAGGAGAGAGTGGCATTCACTTGAAAACTTGATGAATAGTTGAGTGTAATTTCGTCTTTTTACACAATTGAAATTGAACCAGATTAGATCAGATTTAATTTTGGTTCAATTCAGGGGTAGTTTAGATATTTTTAGTATTTTATGAGTGAAGTGTCCCAAAATGTAATTCAGGGTACTGAAAAAAAAAGAAAAAATGAGGGTATGAAAGTGACAAAAGTGTATATCCAGATGCACAAAAGTGTCCTTTTCCCCAAAATATATCTAAAGAGGTTAATGTTACCGCCATAAAAACTTGAAGAGGTGAAACAATCAAAACTCATACTTTCAATTATATACAAAATCCATTATCGGAATTTCTGAACATTGCTATTATCTTGATAAAGTCATCAGACAAGCATATATGTTATCAAATGTGAGTGCTTCACTAAATCGAGAAGAATATACATACCACAGATGAAAAAAACAGTAGAACATGCACAGCCACACATATAAGTTCGGCACCGACAACTTCAAGACCCTCTCTATGGCATATAACAGGTTTCCTTTCAGAGGATGCTGTGAATTTCGAACAATGGGATTGATATACTGCAGAAAGATACCATCTAAACCATGTCAGGGTTGTCAGCATACTCTACAATTTTCAAAACAAACAAAAAATAAGAGTAATCATATCACATGCCAAAACTTACCTGTTCTATGATAAATCCCATAAGTCCTGTAAATACAACCAACTTGATAAGCTGACGAAGCACCCAACTTTTTCGAACAAATGCCGTGCGAGGATAACTTGGCTACATTAACAATACCATAAAAGCTAGATAATTTCAATCTTCCGGTGATCATACCAGAATATTTTGTTGAGTGAAAAGCAATGCAAGTGAGTCGACATTTTTATGTATTTATTTTTTTCTCGTTCAACTTTATTGTCTTAAACTTGGGGCAACAGAAGAAAGCACTACATTTAGGTCAATTAAAAAGGAAAGAGACCATAAACTTCAATTTTTGGGAATGGTTTACACTACCCTTACATATTCCAAAATCCCTTTCGGGTGGAGGACACTGGCATATACTAAACTGTATACATTTTGAGGACCTTTTTGATCTAAATTGTTTTTATCTCCCTTTAATTTATAAAACTGAAGGGTAATAAAGCAATTGCCACAAATTTTCTTACATTTTACCATTTTCAACCAAACAAGGTATTTTTTCCACAACTCAAAATTGTGCATTTTCCCTTCACTTTCTCATATATCAAATGCCCTTATCAACTCTCCCAGGAAAGTTGACTTTGCCATGCTGTTAACTTCATGTTGCAAAACTACACCTTAAATCATGGAAGTGATACAAACTATTGGAATTTACTTTTTAGTCCATAAAAAGCATGAGCAGCATTTACCTGATAGCATAATGTTGGAGCAACCATGAAATACGCCAAACTCTTTAAGCTTACAGTATAAGGAAGATCCACATGCAAGGCACTAGGCAGGACTTCCCCCTAATATTACAGCATATGTAATTCGTATTAGTATATTTTTTCAGAAGAAAATATGTACCCAAGTCAGGAAAGAGAGAGAGAAAAAGGTCCAGTGATTTCTTCTTAAATAAGAAAAAAAGTGGATGGCTGGGCTTGAATTTTTTTTATTATAACATATTCAGAAAAAAAAAAGAAACGAAACCAGTGTGACCCGAGTACTACTAAAGATCCATCAATAACAATACAAAGTTATTACTATCAGCAACTTTATCTGCATGCATGCCCCACTCCCACATCCAATATCCTGGAAAGTTATTCTTGCAGTTGCAAGGATTAGAAAAATAGCAGTTATTATTCCGTCAATAATTGTCACACCCATAACAGTAATTATAGATCAGAATGATCACATCAACATTTCTTTTTCAAATTTCAATCATCATTAGAGTGTCTCCAGATTTAAGGCATACCATCTGACTTATTGTGAGCCGGCAGAAGAACATAACCATACAAGTAACCAACATCTGCACTATTTTCCTTTTCTCTACTTCTACATTTTAATCCTGAATAGGTAAAAAATATAATAATCACCAATCTGCTAATAGTAAATGCAAGTTACCTTTTCAGCTGCTGCTACAACAGCTCTCATGTCGTAATTTGTATGTGCATAAGATACCAACTTTAACCAAACGATGCAAGTAAATAACATTAATGCAACACCTGATGGCACGGCAGAATCACATCTGCACAATTTGATGTTAATTAGTAAAGCATTTTCGTTTATTTAGGAACCGGTAGGATATAGATTGTTTCAAAATATTTACGCTACCATACATTGAAATCGTTAGCATATACTTATCGAAACACTTTTCCCAACTAATGAAATAGCACAGTAACCAACATGCTTAAAACCAAACTCCATACATCCCTTATAATTTAACCAGTGCTTTTAAGAAATTTCAACTTTTTTATGAAAATGCTAACTCCTTATTTACTCCTTTCTTGATGTCAGCCTGTCATTATTTGACGATACTAAATTGAATCAGTGACAGCAAAACCACTATCAGATCAAACATTTAAATTATAACCAATGTTACCAGTCAAAGGACTGGACAACTTGATTCATAAACCTCTAGATCCAACTCAAATTCCGTGTAGTATAATAGAAAGATAATTTTAAGAGAACTCAAATTCCGTGTAGTATAATAGAAAGATAATTTTAAGAGTTTGCTAAGTAAAGCTTACAATTGGTGGTCTAGTTATCGAAATGGTGATTACTAATTAGGGTTTCCTTCTAACTATCATAAAATATTCAGACCATGCCTCCCAATATATACACATGAGAGAATAAAACAAACTAACCTGAGAATCACAAGAACTGGAAACAACACTGCCGATGTGGTAATGATAATGTGAAGAAAAACAACAGTCTGCAAATACGCAGAAGAGGTTAATTTCTGAAAGTTTTGCATTGTAGTAATTATATGCTTGCCATGGAGAAAGTTAAAAGGCCATTACAAACTGCACTGGCAATATTGGGTCGACAAATATGCAACAATATTTACATGACAAGTCAAGATGATGTAAGGATAAATCATTCATACTGATGAGAATAGTGAACTGAGTGTAACCAATAAACGGGTAGCCATACAAACTTCAGAAATGAGGAAGCTACTCAAAGACATTTTCCTAAAGTTAATGTATTTGAGCTTTGTTAACACACGACAGGCCTATAAAGAAGTTACAATAAATGGCATGTGATTGCCCCTCCTGAATGAAATGCTAAGTCACTACCTTCAAACAACTGTTAATGAAAATTACTTTAAGATAGCAATTGGGCATGATTAACATACCTGCTCACTAATATGCTTTTGTTGTGCTAGCTTTTCAACTAAAAATGCAGCAAGCTGGAAAATAGGAAGAGATAGACTGCAACCGGAACAAGAATGCAGAATTTTACTGGTTCAGTTATCCATTTAATCAAACAAAACAATGAACATTTGAATTTGAGCAAACATAACAGAAGGGGAAAAAATCAGGAAACAATACCAACACATAAACAGTGGCCAGTCTCTCCAAGATGTTGATGTAAACCAAAAATCAGAGCCCATTAACCAACCATACTGAAACACAAGAAAAAGAAATTTTGAGTGTCACCAGAACCCGTGGGCCCTGAGTAGAATACCATTTCTTTTCAAAATTGGCATCAGCATCCAACAAAAAACGAAAGCTGAAACTGAAGAGACATACACACCTTCATCAGATTCTCAATGATAAGCCTGCTATTCAAAGCTACAAGAACTACTATACAGAGGTTGAAGAGTCCCGCATGGCTCTGGCACACACAGTTGAATCAAATTTAGTGTCAAGCTATACACAAACAGCACAATTCAAGCAAAAAAACACCAGTTGAGAGAATATAGAGATGCAAAATCAAAACAGATAGTCTGAATTTCCAGTGGCAAAAACAATTGCAACCTGTTTGAAGATGGCGTCTGAGCTGAGAGGGCTCTCCTTGATCCTCCGGTGAGCAGGAACACAGGGGCGGTAGGTGAACCTGACAGCAAGATGCGCATCTTCGCCATTCCTAACATTCACTTCACGAGCCACCTCTTTGTCCATTTGATCTCCGATCCGATCGCCATTGGAACCTCCGGTGGTCCTCCGCCTGAGATCGGAGGAGAAGTCGGCGTGAGGAGTGCAGGCGGTGGCAATCTCCGGCGCCGGAGCCTCCATTATCGCCATGAGACCAGAGCTCACCACCTCTTTGTATAGCTTCGCAGAAATGTTTATGTAGAGAGAGAGAGAGAGAGAAATATGGTAGCGTGACTGTGATAATGAAGGTCACCGCCTCCTCCTTCAACCTCACCTCCTTATTATCTCAATCCTAATTAATGATTATAATGTGAACCCAGAAAATTAATTATTTAATTAGAATCAGAATCAGAATCGGAACAAAAGCGTGTGCTCGTTGTGGACGTACGGGTTAAAACACCATTAAGCATGAAAGCTGAGAAAGAAAGACGCGACTTGTAGATAAATTCACTCTAATTAAAGATAAATTTTATATTTATCAAAATCTATGACCTAACAGAATTCATTTGAAAGATTAGTTTTGCTCGGAGCAAGCAATCTGGATTTGTGTGTGTTGATGTGGAAGCATTTGAACGAGTCAAATACAAACAAAGAATATATAAATGGATATAAAGGGTGTTTTCTTTTCTTAAGGGTGAAGAATGTGGCGATTAAGATGAATAATTTGGGGTTTGAATCTCATTCCTCTTACTTTATTTTTCGAAGGTCAATTTAAGATTAAGCCAAGCATAGAACCCAGCACGTCATAGTCTGACTCTATGATCTGAGGGCAGAGTAAAGTTGCCAATAATTTTTCAGGAAATATTTCAAGTTTAGAAAACTAATATTCCCTATAATATGACATTATAATAAATAGATAGTGCATAACAAATATATGTCTATTATTCCGATAATGGAAGGTAGGTACACCCTATACTTATGATCTTGACATCTCACTATGAATTCATAATTTTATACCGTTCGTAAGTAAGTTGATGTCTTCATCCTTGACTAGCTTATAAGACAAGAATGAAGTGAGAAGAATTCTAATTTTCAAGGGCTCAAGGCTCAAGACTCAAGACTCAAGAGACCCGTGTTCGTATGCTGATATGCAAAAATATGGATTATGGGTGAGCTGACAAGATAAAAAAAGAGTTAGATGTATTTAAGTTCAAAACGTGTTGGTTGGTTGTCCCTAACTCTAATACAACCAATTTATGAATTTGTGCAAAAAAAAAATCTAGAATTATTTGTGAAGATTAAGGGTAAGAGCTGCCTGTGGTCCCTAAAACTTATAGCCATTCATGGAAAAGTAAATGGTGAAATTAGAAAAAAAAAGACAGGAACTTTGAATACAAACAGGTCACAAGACTGTAGCTTTTACACACATTCAATCCAAATGTCAACATTTCCATAAATGAAATGAACATTTTATTGTCCAACTGTCCCCATACTAAGGAAAGAACCTGACAAGGCCAACCTTGAGTTTCCAAACAAATACCATGAAACATCGTTTTCAATTCAGCAAAAATGGCCTAATCTATTTTCAATCAATAATCTAAGAACAAGTGAAGTTGCGCAATTCAGACAAATTTGACCCCTGCTTCCCTTAGGTTATCAATCACAGCTTTGACCTTACCATGATACTTCTGCTCTCTCTTTAGGTGAATAGACACAGCGGGGATGTTCTTGAGCAGCAGGCGCTCCCCAAGAATCTTCCCTATTTTGGCAGCTGCTGCTACGTCTCGAGTGGTGTCCATGCTACTTCTCAAGCCCTTCTCCTGTGAGGACGCTAAGGAGGCTACAGTCTGAGTTGGCGAGTGAATAACTTGTGCCGTCACAAACTTGTTGGTGAAGTGCATCTTCAGCACATAAGGCTTCAGAAATTTAACGAGTCTTGCAGGCCTTGCTGGCGGCGGAATAACCATCTCTGTAGCACAATGGTCACATCAACATACATTTAATAACATAACCGAAAATTTTCAAAACACAGTGCATACAAATAAATGTTGATGAATTATTTTCTTCCATTTTCCATGTCCAAATAGCTGAAACCATAGCTAAGTACAATAAGTAGGACATATTTGGCCGATATTTTCAATTGATTCAAGAACTCTCTCTTAGGAGTTCAAGTCGGACTCAACCACCCTTCTCAAGACTTATTAGAGAAGGATTCAAAAGAGGATTGGAAGAATGTTGTATATGAAGGGTAGGAAAAAAACTCAATTAACAATGACGACCTTTTAATTGTGGAGCCCGATCTGATGTATATGGCCCGGCTATACAAAATATGTAGTGCTCCCAATGTTTTTGGTATTATACTTGGCAGCTATTACTTTCAAATCTATAATGTTAACTCATGATTTCCACTGTCCAATGATCTATATATAATCAATCAATCAGGTTCGTCATTCTTCAAGTTAGTATAGTATCATATACACATTACGCACCAACTACTTCAAGCTACTCTACTACTGTACCGATGGAGGACTCTAATCAGACAGTATTGCTTCAACAATCAATCTTACTACTTTTTAACATTATTCAGTTCACACATATGATATTAAATATAGATTCTAGATTGAATTTAAATAGACTGCTCATGTTCGATCCATAAGTTCATAACGTAAGAAATCATATAAACTGGCAGCCACAGCCACAGCAACAACAAATATCAATGATACTGCAATATATAACTGATTACTAATAAATGATCAATCCAAACTTGAGGTAGAGCCGAAATGGAAAAAAAACAATCCCTGATCATAGAGTATCCACATTCTTGATATCTGATGGCGTTTCGTATTCTAATTATGGCCATTCACTTATTTCTTTAAGAGTGTTGAATAATTGCCATTGATTCTCTGGCTCCTCCAATGAAAAAATGTAAGATGCAAAGCCAACTTCAATCTCTAAAACTGGGTCCCTTTTGGTTCAAACATTGATCTTACAAACAACACTCATATCTCGTGTGCCCAAATAGAGCATAACTAAGGATTAAGATTTACAAGATGATAAAAATGAAGTAATTTTAGGAATGATTCCTTCCCTTTCTAAAGAACATAGCAGCTAATCTGTCTTTCTTTAATTGATAAAAATCAAATTAACAACATGGGACATTGAAGATATCCAAAATAGTTGACCTAATACCTCTAGTAGGCCATTATCGTTGTTTAATTTCTGAAATTGCATGTCAAATTTTGTTATGTTGTAAAATAGGAATTCGGAAGCTTAACGAGCAGAGTGGTCAAAATCGAATGGAGAAGACAGAGAGAAAAGTGGAAATGGGTGTGTAGAACAAACCGTCGAGAAAGTGAGTGTGCTGAGACAGAAAGCGGCGACGACGACTAAGGAAAGTAAATCCGATGCTGCGTTCTCTTTTCCCAAAGACGCGTCTCAATTAAATTTCCAAGGCTTTTGGGCTATACCTTGTTGGGCCCAATCTGGACCTTTCTGAGCCCTTTGGACCCTCCCATTAACAATGGTTTGGTTCTGTGGCTTCTCGAGACCTTCCCTCCTTCAATGACAACACTTTTGTGGCAAGCGACGAGGACGTAACTAAAACATTCCAACAGACCGAGAGAAAAATAAAATATCATTTCTCCAAGACGTTCTCTGGTCTTCTATTTTGTTTATGTCACTTCAGTTTTCTTGTACGGTTTCTAGAATTTCTTTTCCTGGGATTGACTCTCTTCTTTAATTTAAATCTTTTTCAACAAAACAATTAATTAAATATTTTATCTAAATTTGTTATAAACCATGTCAAATCGAATATAAGCTTAAAGTTATATTTATTTGATTAATGTATGAAACTTGAGTTAACTTATACATATTTGATATCTTGTGTCATTGTTTGTGTTAAAATTGTAAGATTTATTTGTATATGATTTAACATGTTTGTAAACTTTTATGTTCTCGTCCCTTTTAACTAGTTTGAACCCACAACATTTCAATTGGAAGTGTGAAGCTTAACTATTAGGACTCCAACATTTTTTAATGGTTTAGAATTTAGACTATGAATAAGTTTCAAGACGATAAAGCCAAATACAACCACTAAATTTACATTTAAGTTGCAGTATTTAGATCTTGGTTTCTTTGTTGAATGTAGGTGTATGAAAGAAGGGGAAAACTATCATTTTGTGAAATATGTCACTTAAGACAATGTAGGTTATATATACAAATTAATTCCCAAAAAATACACAACCAAGGCCGTTGGATGTGAGGGAATTGCACATCTAAACAACACGTGGGGGTTGAGGTCTTGACTTAAGTAAAAACTTATACCGAACAGTCAAAACCTTATACCAAAACAGGTTGTCATGATCACTCAAGCACCCTCGTAAGAGTATGTGAACACTGGTGAGGTATAAAGTCTTTATTGTTGTAGTATAAAATTTTGAGTGTTTTGGTATAAGGTTCTAAGCATTTTAGTGTAATGTGGTTATTATGAGTGTTTTGGTGTAAGGTGTATAAGTGAATGTGTTACGTAAAATAGTTTATAACCCGGTGTACTTTGAAGATGGTATAATGCACCCATTGTGAACAATTATTGTCCAGAACTACTTTGAACTTCATTGAAAAGAAATTGAGTAAATTGTTATAGATCATATACTTTTTAAGGTTTGAAGTGATCTGAAGTCATTTTTTCACTTCTTAAATAACCCCAAACAGAACAAGAAACACTCAGACATAAAATTCAATACCGCTCAACTCCAAAAGGTAGAATGAAAATCACAAGGAAATCATAATGTAAACACTTTGCTGCCTGATAGAGGGATGTCCAGAGATACAGTAGAGCTAAAATGACCAGAGTCCAAGATCAAGTTACATAATGTAAACACTTTGCTGCTTGATAGAGGGATGTCCAGATACAGTAGAGCTAAAATGACCAGAGTCCAAGATCAAGTTATAAACGTGAAATGACTCCAACATCCTATCCTACAACACAAATCTATTCAATCGAACCGATGCAAATTCTCAACTCAATACTGTGTACAAAGTCAATGCTGGAACTTTAACATGTAGAACAAGCAAGAGCATAATGACCCAATATTGTTCTCAGAATCAATAATTTTCATTTTGATTGGATACTTGCAAACCTGCAATTTTAGTCATTGTGGAGATGTTATTTAGAGGCATCTACAGCGGAATGTGCACAAGTGGCTCCCGAACTGTGATACAACATCTACAAGACCTCCGTAACCTCCAACAGCAGTAATCTGTATACAGCAATTGGATTGACAATCAAACCGGTAGTTAAGAACAGAACTTAAATAACACTCTTGAACTGCGGAGAGACCATCAATAAACACTTATATGAAAAAATGGAGATTTGAGTTGAAACATACACCCGATGGATGCAAGGAAACAGAAAAAGACGACTGAGGAGCACACTGTATTTGTGAAAGAATCACACCATTCATGTCAAAACGACTGAGAAAAGGTTCAGCACCGACTGCTAATATCTGACATCAAAGTATATAGATCAGTGTCTAAACCTTAATTATGACGTGTGTTCTCAAAATTAGCATAGATGCCAAATGGAGTATTAAGTAATGTCAGACTTACCTGATTGTTATCAAATATTACATCCTGTACAGATGCGCGTGTCGAAATCCTTGAAATGCACTCAGAAGCAGGGAAGTTCCAGACTGATAAGCTACGACCATTGCCGCAAGCCTGTGAGAGTAACATGTATATTACATAAAAACACAAAACACATTTTGTATCCCATAAATGTCAACAATATTGCAATGAGGAGAAAAACAACTGTGAACAAAAGTCTCACCGCCATAGAAATTTGATGTGTTTTATAAGATGAAAAGCATGATAGTTCGATGTAAGAATTATTAACGAGGTATATCACTGTATTTCCTTACAGCAGACCATAGCAAAAACATACTAATTCTTCAAACACTAGGTAAATGCAAATAACTTAGGTGACCCTCTGAAATCAAAATATTCAGTGCAAGTTTAAGTGGACAAATTAAAAGAAGTTACCAGACTCTTGTTTTTATCAGCAATAATTTAAATAGCAATACTGCCGGCATGAGGATTGGAGCCGGCGACCTCATGCTTATTACATGAGGTCTCTGCCACTTCTCCCACGGCCTTCGGTTACAAGAGACTCTTACCAGCCAGCTTTCACTTTCATCAAGGGCAATGCAACTAGTGCAGGAGAAGAAACATTTCAACTCATTCTCCTTTGTAGGTTTGATTACTTGGACACACTTTCCACTTCTGCAATCTGAGAAGCAAACAAATAAAGATGCTGCAAACCAAAATAATATGCAACAAATACCTAAATATTTTAAAGCAGAAGTCTGCACTAAACTGTAAAGCAAAAAGAAGAAATTGATGAAGGATCAAGCTTTACCCCATACTCGTGCAGTCCCATCTTCTGAACCAGTAATGATCTGAAAATAAATAATGAGAAAAGTAGTTAGAAGAAACATGTGATAAACAACACAAGAAGCAAAGATCCCTTCAAATATGATTTTAATTTCTTTGCAGAAATCCATTATTATTAGCTAAACTACTTTAATTGTTGTGATCGGTTCATCTAATTTCAAGATTAAGCAGCTTTGTTATTCTGGATTTGGTCCATTTCAGTACTTTATGTTCGCATCAATACTTTCCACTCTTTACTAGGCCATATATTAAGCATTTCATTCCTCGAAGTCTTTCTATGAAGTATGAACAAGTGTTAAATTCTCGTTAGAGGACCATCAGATTTCCTTGTCCAGTCAATTTCCTTGTCTGCAGTCTTTCGTTGACCTGGGAATTTGTGTTTCTTCCCAACTTTATAATAAATGTGTGTATGAGATGATTAACTACTTAATAGTAATTAGAAGCGCAATGATCAACATCAAGAAAGGAGAGAATGTTTTACCTGACTGGCAGTGTTACGAGCAACTATGCAGTGCAAGTAGTCTGTGTGCCCCTTGAAAATCATTTTGATTTTACAGGTCTCCTGAAATTCCCCAACATATACATGTCAGCATCAATGCAACTAAGGAAAGAAATGGACATTCTAAATTTGTCTATAAGGAAACAAGTTCATGAATGTTGCAAAAAGAAACTTAACATGATGAACAACATGCATAGATTGTGCAAATACATACTCACTCCGAACCAGAATAAGTGTCCTACTTACCTAACATGGATGCACTAAAATAAGATTCCACTTTTCATTAATAATAGGCAAAAAAAGTTCTAAAAATAAGATATAGCAACTTATGTAGTACACATGAGAGCACATGGAGGTAACCGGAATCTGAATGCTTAGTTTTACAGGTAGTCAAATGGGGCGCTCATTTGGGACAGAGGGGATTGGGAGGAGTAATATTTTTTAGGTAAGGAATAATTTCATTGAAAAGCACTGTAAAGTAAACATTATATTCACCTTGAACTAATACGTACCACATCCCAGCTATACGCACAAGAATCACCGGCAGCTGCAAAAATGGAACCTCCCTAATGCCAAAAGAAGATATATATAGTGTTATTTATAATAAGCTCAATTTCAAAACCTAAATGTCAGGCAGTCTAGGCTAAGTATATGGCAAAAACAAAATTATGCCAAACCTTGAAATCAGTAGCCATAGCATTATTTTCAGGGATAGGAGAGAGGGACCCCCAGGGACCTCTACAAAACAGAATTAAAACAAGATATCAGAACAGAGAAGATGACAACTGACTGTACCAACACACCACAACATACGATGAAGCAACTGATCAGCCTCAGCTAACCTTATTGCCAATAAAAAAACAGCTACATCGGGGTAAAGTATTTATGTTCACGCTCTTCATTCCATTGTAAAGTGGGAACAAATTAACCATGAGGCGAGACTTGGCTTACACTACGTTTCCAGTAATAGCATGGGTGCCCTTCTTTAGCACGTTAACTTGTTTAAAATTTGCATGGTATTACACTAAACCATAATGAACATACAATGTTCTAGGAAAAGGATGTTTATCAAAAAATGTTTGAAATCACATAAAGCTAGATTTCAGCCATGTTACGTGGACTGGAGTGGACGTATAAATGTGCAGTATGTATATTTGTCCAAGAATAAACTAGCAGGACTGGTAGAAATTATATGATATCCTCTTCCACCCTCTAAAATAGTGCGGCTTCTTCTGAATTTGTATTTACTCATCTTGTAATGTCATAGTAAATATCACAACAGGGCATATGTATTAAAATATCCAGCTAGCAAAACGTTTGGCGCAAGTACTCCACATATATACTGTATATAGTATATAATTGTGGGTTTTCTCCGATGTGCTAGCAATGGAACAATACACTCACGGTATGTCAAAGGATATGTAGCTTCTACAAAAATTATTAGGGGTGTAAATTTCACATCAATCGTTCTTGGGTTGGAATTTTATCATAGTGCATAGAAGTAAAAGAATGCAGAGAAGAACGAATAAATAAACATTATATGATAACTCACTTATGTTGAGGATTTTCCAAGTCAAGCACAGACTTCATATGGCTTCCTACAAACTCAAAACATAACAGGAAATAAGACATCCATGAAAACTGTTCAATCTTCATAACCTAAACAATACCAAAACCACCAAATGGCATATGCCAATAGTGGAAAGTATCGAGCATTAAACAAAGTTGTCTAATGATTATTATGAATAAATCATAGGCACCACAAACAGTGAACTCAAAAGTCCCATATGACAGGTCAAGAAAAACCCAGCAGTCTCAAATGATTTACAAATACGTAGTGTCAAGTCAAACCTTTGCATGCTATTTTGTTCGGATAAAATATTTGCTCCATTCACATATCAAATACCTTGCATAGGAATAGACACGTCAGAGTTCATTATTTCCTTCCATCTCCATCCTCGGATCCGGCCATCATCACCACAGCTGCAAGGTAACCATCTAATATTTGAGTGACCGGAAAATGCTTAATTTCAACAAAAACAAGCCCATTCAATTAAGCCCACGTGCTTGAGTGAAACAGGTACAACAGAAAATACCAAGCAATACTTGATAAGAAACACTAATATGGAACATGAAGACCAGAAATACAGCAAGAGGATATAAGAGTTCTGAGAAACCCATAATCACTAAATGAAGCTCTTCATTACAGTTAGCTAGGCACGAACTGAGCAGAACATCAGTGTAAGAACTAAATCTTTTATTCCTTCATAAGGAGCATACTAACCAAGTTAGGAGCAACCCCCAAAAGGAATACAATAAATTGACCAATCAAAAGAGTGGCGGGTAGTAAAATGATAGTTGTGCGAACATCAACAAACAAGAGTACATCTTTTCTTATGGATGTAGCTATCTGAGAAAAGTATTGACATTGAATATTGAAATAAAATAAATCATTGCCTTATTTCTTAAAATTGTAAAATCTATTCATGCATCAATCAGTATGGTGATGGCAATGGAATCAAGTACCTTGTTTACGATGGAGAGAGAACAGAATCATATGGCTAAGCAAACTATTTCAGTAGTAAAGAGGAATACTTTAAAAAAGCATGCATGGACTGTGAGTGCGCATGTGTGTGTGTGTGAGAGAGAGAGAGACAGACAGAGAGGTTGAACCTCAAAAGCAAAGCATCTTCGCCATCACCATAAAATTTGACATCGTATGCAGGTCCATCGTGCCCTTGAAGGAGGCAATTAGGTTCAGCCATTAAGAACCTAAGAAAGTTCCATAGGATGAAATAGGACAATCAGTTCAAATCACCGAACAAAAGAAACTACGATAGTACAAAAACTAATTCGAAACTTACTGGTGTGCCGTGCCACCACTATAGCCATTTGACTGCAATAGTGAAATAAAAATGTCATCAACCCCAACAGTCCTATTAACATATTAAACCTTACATATACTATACTGCCCATTAATTAGTATGAAATAACAAATTAATCCTTACATATAATATGCAGTTGTCACACACAGCAATGAAAAAAACAATTAGAATCAAAGAACCTCTGAGATGTTTCAAACACAAACAATTAGTTGCAACACATCACCCAAACAAACCCATCCATATTATCTGGTTCAAAATTTGCATATCATCTCAAGTATACACAAAAGGAAGCTACGCAGATAACAATTTGGACCTAATTTCCATTGAAAATTGAATCTCAAATTGAAAATGGAAGAGGACTAACGAGGTTGGAGATGCAAGAGGAAATGGAGTAGGAGGCGACGGAGCCGTCACTGGAGGCGACAGCGAGGACGTCAGGGTTAGGGTTGAGAGTGGGAGCCCATGCCGTTCTGAAGACGGTGCGCGTGTGGACCTCACGCTCCTTCAATATGCTCTCTCTGTACGCATCTTCGTCCCAGCTTCTGGCGTCGCCGCACATTGAGCTCTTTGGGTCCTTGATCTTGCTTCTGGTTTGGTTTCACAGCGATAACCAGTAGTGGCTGAAGCCGTGAGATGGGACTCTAGTCTAGCCAACCTGCAAGCTTCTATGGACCCAGACGGTTGTGGTTCGTGAATACGAAGACTACTTTAAACATTCCAATTGAGCCTCAATTTGTCATGGGTATCGGCTGTGAAAAATATGTTCAGTCGAACAAACATGATATATGTAATTAAACTTGAGTTCGACTAGTCAAATAATTGATAATTTTGAAGCTCGATTTTATTTGCTTAATTTCAATACAAATATTTATTAAAACTAAAATAAATATTAAATAATATATATGATTCATTACCTATTAAATGTGCGATTTCATAGCATAAACAACAAAAAAATAATACATATATAGTGGTCTGTCCCTAGCGCGTCTAGGGTTTTGGGATCGCTTTTGCTGGCGGCTACTCGTGTATGCAATTTCGACGGTTAACGGAAGTGATGGCGGTGGCTAGAGAAAGGTTGTGACGTACCTTCCTCTTTCTAGAGCGTAAGGTTATCGTCGGTGTGGCAATCTCTCATAACGATGGCGGCTTCTCTTGGGTGGTGGAGACTTCTCGAGGTGAGGCGGCGACGTATGTGTGTCGTACAGCGGTGGTACGGGAAAGGACCAGAGGAGGATGTCGGGAGGTCGGGGTGGTTCAGATCTGGGCGATGGGAAACAAATCTGGGACGGGGGAGGGTTTGGTTTCGAGAACGGAGGGCCGGGAGGGCGAAGGGGGGTCGGGGGTCGGAGTTATGAGTCGGGGGTTGAGCTCGGAGGGAGGCCAAGGTGGTGGTGGGACAGGTAAGGAGAATGAGATGGGGACATGGCAGAAGATGGGATTCGAGCCAGGACGGGTTGAGACTCAAAATTCGAGAACCGACGGTTTTGGTTGGTTGGTAGGTCGGTACTGGGAGGGAACCGGTGTTATCTAGCGTCGGTGGGCAGATGCATGCAAACATACCGAGCTAGGGGCTTGGTTTTCTTAAACTTCAATAGGTCACCCGGGTGTCCTATGTGAATCGGTACTGGAAGGAAACAAAGGGTCTCTGGTGTAGATGTATTGATCATGTTAAGCCCAATGAGATGGGAGGACTTGAATTTCTAAAATCTCGCGATACCCATATTGATCGCATAGTTAATCGAGGAAGCTGGTTTAAGACAGTTTACAGCAAGATCACGGGGTTTCTCCATACGTATGAGTTGGAGGCCGTGGCTCTGCATGATGCTAACCGAGTCGACTTGATTGGTCTCCAGAGTTATCATGGATGCCTGTTTAAAGCATTCTACAGCGGGATCACGGAGTTTCTCCATTCGTATGAGGTGGATGTCGTGGCTCTACAAGATGCTAAACGGGTCGAGCTAAACAATTTTGGAGGAATCATCAGCGAACGGTATTCCGTACTATTCATTATCAGAACAAGTGTTCTTTGTATTGCTCGCATTCAAATGACTCACGAATTGGCCAAATATGTTCTAACTGACAGTAGCTGTGATATTGGTGAGGGGTCTGTCCCACCATCTGTAGTCGGGTTAGTTGCTATTTAATTAATAAAATTCGATTTTACCTTAAAAAATGTGCTATTTTATTGAAAATATTTACTAATTTATTTTAAATGATTAATAAAAATATATGATTAATTAAATATTAAAAAAATTGGCTCGTGAGCCTATTGAGTCTTAAAAGGATGGGCACGAACTCGGCTCGTTTATTAAACGAGTCTAGTTTTGAGTTTGAATTCGGCTCGAACTCGATTATAATGAGTCTGAACCAATATTTAACTGATCAAGATCAACCGGCTCGTTAAAAACTATACTCATGTACAACTTTACTTTGAACTCCTAGAATTAGATTATTTATATATGATAGCATCTCTATATGATATATAAATATTCTCAATCGTACCTAGTTTTCATTGAAATATGTTCAACATACTTTTCTCCACCGTAAATATCTTACCTTCAATCTTTTTATAATTAGAGTAACAACATATAAATCTAACATAATTTCGATGTAACAATTGTTATATTTCTGAGAGAAATGTTAGAAAATTCTACCAGCGGTGGAATAGACATGAAGAACATAAGAGATGAAATGAACATAACTCACGAAGTCAGACTCCCATAAGTAATAAAAGCGTATGTTATAAATGTAGTGAAATAAGGCATTGGAAATTTTGGACTATTTGGTAATGCGTGTTACTTCACCCAATATTATGTTTTCAAGTAAGTATTAATGATTTTCATGTCCTGGTGTGTTATGGCTTAAACTACTCATCCTTCCATCAAATTTCTCGCCACACTAATTAGATCATTGTAGGAATGGAAATAGATAAAATATGGAGTGGGTGTGCTCATATTATCCGCTCACTTGAATTGGGACTTGTTTACGTTCATTTATTGGTTACATGATCCGTTCAATGCGCTAAGATATGAATTATTTTTCATATATGTATTCGTATATGAAAGTAAATGTAAAAAACAAATACAAAAACATGATAAACTAATAAAATCTTGTATGTAATTTACGAAACAAAATAAAAATATCAATCCAGGGTACCATATATAATAAATTTCACAATATACGCTTCTAAACAAAATAAATTTAAATTATAGCCGTTAAAATACTAATTTTATTAAATTATTAAAAACAAATAAATGCAGCAGATACACGTCAGGTAGGATATATGTATATCAGTACCCGATAAAATAATCGTGAAAATATCTCTACATGTATCCATTCGCTTTCGAGTATATCCGCTCTGGCCGGATCGAGTACATCGGATAACTTTCGGGTTCAAATTCTTTTGTCATCCCTAACTCACCAGTAAGGTTTTTTGGGAGTCCTCACCATCGGTTTCAAGGCAAATTCACCAGTGAAATTTGATTACACCGATGACGTTAGTCTGTCTTTATACCAACCCGTCTTAAGGACAAAGCTCAACAAGCACGATTCAAAAGTTCATGTTGGGTTACATGTCACAAGCGCCACAACACTCAAGAGCCACCTAATTCATCTTCACGACTACGATTTTTATATAAGAGAGTTTCAAAAAGTTCGATCAAAATCCAGCCGCATGTACCCACCAATGAAGAGCACCGTGGAAGTTACGTCCAATAGATGGGAAATCACCAAATTTAGTTCGATTAATAATTAAAAGTGACAGATAAATCAAGACTACCAATTAACGAGTTTATTAAAATTATTGTATCATCAACAGACTCAAGTCCAACCTCAACTAACCCTTGTGTAGAAGGAGAAGTAATATTGTCACTAGACCCCCTACCTTGATAGCCCCAACAAAGGTTGGTAATTAATTATGGGATAAGTACCAATCATTACTCGAACCCAAATTCCTTGAACTCAAGTTCAAGTGTTAGCCATTTGTTACAATGGTCAGTAAACTTACCAGCAAACCATATTGCTAGTCTTTAGCATTTCAATTATTTATTATCCTCGGCACCCACTTCAAAAGAACCCTACTTACCTGAACTCTAAAACCAAAACATTGGAGCCAACCAACTCGGTGACAGTGAAATTTGTGAGGAAGAAACGGCCAATTGCATCCCAAAATACAAACCTTTAATGCTTACATGCAACAATATAAGGATTGGACATACATGCTGCAATTATCCCATACCAACATTCATTTAACACATTTGAAAACAAATTATTAACACAGAATAACTATAGGTCTAAACTAATCAGAACTGGGCAAAATTTGGCGCAGTAAGCTATATCTACAAATTCTCTTAGAGTTGTGTCCGCAGAATAAAGCTCATCACAACTCTATAAGTTACGCCATGAGCACTATTTCACCACGCGAACCTGTCAAGGTAAGAAGAATAAATCCAGTGTCAATTTACGGAAACGAGAAAAGAGAATTGTAGAATATAATAACATGAATTTTGACAGTTACATCTGTTAAAAATTTCTGTTGCAAACTGTAGCATTGAATCTGCATCTTCGGCCATTTTGGAAACCCTCTCAGCTTCCTTGACTGCCTCAGCTGCTACATGTGCTTTATTTTCTGCTTCAGCAATCTTGTATGCAGCAGCAATCGCTGCATCTTCTTCAGTTTCACTAGAGTATTGAGGAGCGGAAGTAACCAAAGGTGGCTTATGTTGGATGTCTTTCGGTTTCAGGAGAGGCATTTTGGTTCCAGACAAAGGCTCTTCTTTTTTCACCTTGTAGAATCCATTTTGTCCCTGTATTCTAACAATTTTATAAATTATTCCAGCTAAAATTTCCAATGAAAAATATACCCCATCAATTCCAAAGTATAGGAGGTTCTGAACTAAGTGTCTACTGCCCTTTTGACTTATTCTTGTATGAGTTAGTTAGTTAGTACCATCTGAATGTCCTAAAAAATGAGTTTATCTATTGCAAATTAAAGTATTTTATAATTGTCTTGCAAATACATTGCATGTTAACAAATATCCCAACAACACTTCCACAATTTCGTTCCAACATGTTTAATTAAGCATGTCTTGCATGTTGAACCAGAATAACACATTACAATACTTGTTTATAATTATAACATTAATCATTTTTAACTTGTGATCGGTTCATGTATTGTGCACTATTTTGCCTGCTCTAGGAAAAAAGAATATTTAATCTTGCATAATAATACTTCTAATAAAATATTTGTCTTTTGACCTACATGACCCGCTACTCACAAAGGAACTTGTATCCGGACCATTGCCTAATTACGGATCAGGCTGCGTCTGACAATTATGGTTAAATCTAATTAGAGGATAGAACATCTAATAATGAGATTTAATGGAAGACAGTAAACAGTTCACCTTCTCTAGTTTGTCTTGCTGAACCAACCTTCTCAATCTTGAAGTTAACATCCTCCTAAAATTTTGTGGAACTGGCCCTTCATGCCTTTGCTGTATAAATCGGAAAAAAAGACAAAAAACATTTTTAAATAAAAGGAATAACATAGACAGGTTGCCAAAGATATAAATGTCTAACTGTAAGTCATGGTTATATCACTAGAAACTCGTAAACCCATCTAAACCTCCCATTTAAGTGGTGTCCAGCCACCTGCTAAGAAGAAAAATGCTTATAAGTGAGGGAGAATGTCACAGAATGCGTAAATGTCGGCCTCCCATTAATAAAAGGGGAAAAACGCTCACACTTGAAGGGGAGTGATATAGTCAAACCCACCTAATATGTTGACTATTTAGTATGGGAAGCACATTGTAAAACTGGGTTGTATGTATCGGATCGGGCTCCACAATTAAAAGGTCAACCTTGTTAGTTGGGTTTGTTCCAACCATTTATATACACCCATTTTAATTCATATACTTTCCATGTGGGATTCACTAAATTTCTACCTCATGCTCGTGTATGCATGAGGCTTATTTCCCTTTCACGCTGACCTTTAACTTCAACACCCCTGCCCCTCTCACGTGTAGCATTGTCTACACGCGAGTCATAGCAGGAAGCATGAATGAACTTCTGCATATGGGCCAGAGTCCACAAGGGGGCGTAGGCAAGGGGAGCCCACAAACACAAACCGACCTCCTCTGATACCATGTAAAAAAGGATTGTATATATCAGGTCGGACTCCATAACTAAGAGGTCAACCATGTTAGTTGGCTTTGTTCCAAACCTTTATATACATCCATTTCATTTCAAAAATTTTTTATGTGAAACTTCATATTCTCAACACACGCCATTACAAGTAGCCCAATATTTTTCAGTAAAAACCATTTTTCATTACCCAATTAAATCCATTCTGGATTGAAATCTATGGTGTTGATATGGAAATGGAGAAGAAATAACAAGATATGGAAGTCCATCACACCTCAACAAAGTTAACAATTGTATTAGTATCCACTCCGTCGGGATTTTTCAATGTAGAAAGTGCTTCAAAAATCATTGCATTGTACCTGGTATGCATAGACATAAAGTCAAACATCAGGTGGAATGACAGTGGCCATGAAGTAGTTGGCTTTTGGAAGGTATTTGTACCCATTATTAGGAGGTATATATGGATGATTATATACACTACATAACATAGAACATTATAAAGGTGTTCATGCACAAATGAGAGAAAATACATCGTTCCCAGTGGCAGTGATAGCTAAAAATTTAAGCTTTAGAACCAACTTATTTGGCCTTTTAGTTCAGTAATCAAATGCATATCTGATTAGTGGTTTACAGTTTACATTATTTCCCATATAAATTGTTTTTCACACCCCATTTATTCCTACATCAGACCTTCACATCTAAACACTTTCTTTTGTTCTATCCATTTATGAATAAAGCACTGCATTCTACTTAGCACGGAGAAAAGGTGGATGATAAATAGTCTAGTGTAAACTAGAACATAAAAGAGTAATATAAAATCATGTGCATCAACACACCATAAGCAGTGGATCTTTGTTACCTCAGCACCTATCTGTATGTACAAACAAATTCAAGGAGCATCGAAAAAAATGATAAAAAAAGGATTTTCTCTAGGAAGAGAGAGACCTAAGGGCCAGGGAGTAGGGATAGGAAAAAAAGATAGATTCGTTCAATAGGGATTCTTTACTCTGTAATGATTGAGAAATTTATCTACTACCTAATTCAATTCAGTAAAGAAGGCACAAGCAGAGTTATGACACGATGTTAGAAACACACAGAAGTAATACATAGAGACTAGAGAGAGAAGAAAATATTGTCAAACCTTGGAGCAATCTTCCCATCCATTGAGCGTCTTGAAGAATCATCCATAACTGGATCTACTGAGGCGTCATGAGTAACAGAAACAGCAGGGGAGGAAGTCTGTGGGGTGGATAGTGAAGCAGTAGGTGCTTCTGAATGTGTTTTAGGTTTTAGAGCGCGTGATTTGTCCCTCGGCCCTGGGTTGGTACTAACAATCATATTCCGCCATTTGTCCTGCATTATACACCACGAGATTAGTACATATACAATCAAAACCATATGGAACTGAACCTATGGCGAATTCAACTCTCGAAAATGGTACTGAAGTCAGTCATACACAGATGCACCCTCACATTTGCAAGAACTGGCAGGATACACAGCTTTCAAAGTAACACAATACAGACCTCAAAGCTGTAGGACGGGTAACATCAGCAGGGGTAGAATTGCAATAGTTGAGTCTACGAGAATATTGGAAAAGATGGAAGGGAAACTCAAATGCTGATAAGACCAGGGAAGGAACTACCAAATGAGAATGTCGAGTCCTTGACAAGCCTAAGTTTTGAGTTCCAACTCTTACCACTGGTTTGTAATGGGTACACGGGGGAAACCAGAGTCTTATCAATGAGACATCTTTATAGGCCCATAAATTCCCACTTTCATAAAGGTGGGAGTGTGTACCATCCGTATGTTGTCATGGGTGAAATGATTCAAAAAGGCAAGTTCCCATATGGGTCTGTGCAGAAAGGTTCAATAAAACAGAGTTGATTTGTAAGAGCTCCTCCATTAATCATCAAGAAGTTTGATATTAATTAAACCAATCACTTGGTGTGAACTAATAAGCCAATACATTGCTCACATCAAAATGTCTCAGACAAGCCATGCACTTGATTCAAGTGTTCAACCAAAATACATTAAACATCGATTATGATTGATCTTGACATTTGAAATTGAAGGGGAAAAAGGAAGGACCTTGAGATCGATATTGGAGCGAGAGAAGAGGAGGTGATTGAACTCGGGGTCTCTCTGGATGTTTTTCCATTTACCGGTTCCGTGCTTGGCGATTCCGGCACGGAGGGCCTCCTCTTCCTCCGCCGTCCACTTCTGCTTCGGATTACCCATTACTAGTACAACACTCCTTACCTCTCTCTACCCATTTCTTCAATCAAACTCTATGATACTCAAATTAGGGCAGTATATTGAAAACCAACCACACACAAGCTGAGTGCTTCATTTACTTAATGGGCTCAATTTTTTTAGTCCAACTCCAAGCCCACACAAAATCAGGTACAGTACAGCACTGCTCGTTAAAATATCTCGGGTTAATTATTTGAACTTTTTTTACTTTACTACGTGGAACCTCAAAGGATACATAGATTTTCCAAAGTCTCAATTACATCTTTCGAATTACAAATACCAACTAAAATCTTGAGTTTACTAAAATCTCACTTAACCCAACTTTTTTTAACTTTTTGAAAATTATGTTAATTTTTCTTTAGAAATAATGAAAATATTCCTATATTCAAAAAATTAAAATTATTTTTAAACTTTTCTTTAAGAAAAACTTAACTTTTTTATGAATAAATAATAAAAACTGATTTTAGTATTAAAAAAAATAAAACAAATTTTAAAAACAATAATAAACGATGTTTAAAAACCGTTTTTCATTTTTAATATATTTAAAAAAAATACTAATAGTAATATTAAAATTATTTTTATTGATATTTTTCATAAAAATAGTTTTTTTTTTAAAATAACAAGTTTGAAAATGATTTTTTTTTTTAATTTTTTAAATACATGAGCATTTTCGTCATTTTCAAAAAAATAACATAATTTTCAAAAAAATTAAAGGAGTGGGGATAAGTGGGACTTTTGGTAAACTTAAGAGTCGGTCACAATTAGCATTTGTAATTCAGAGAATGTAAGTGAGATTTCGAAAAATCTTGAGGGATTTATGTGGAATTATCTCAACTTTCAATATTTGTTACGTGTATCCAAAGTATTTTTTAGTTACAAATAAGATAATTTTGTTAAATATAACATAATTAGTTTGTAAAAAATCCATAATGATCATATTGCCCTCAACCTCACTCTCCTTCTCGAATCCCCCTCTCTCACCTCGCTCCATATCTATGTCTTATTCCTCGAGTTGTGGCCTTCTCCATCTCCGGAAATTTTCAGAGAAACCATTTTTCATGATCAATTTCAAACTCTTTTTGTTCCACATTCATGTACTTTGTATGTGTACCTCCTATCATTTCTCCGAATTGTGCCTGCGTCAGTGCACTTTCCTGAGATTGACGATCCAGAGACACCTTCTTCAATCCCTTTAGGGTTTTCAAATTTTTCTTCCCCTCTACGTTTTCGATTTCAATTTGCAAAAACATATAGATTCGAACCTGTTTCAAAATTGACATGCGATTTACATATTTTTCATTGACTAAATAATCAGGTTTCATTTCATAATTTGTATAGTAAAAATAACACAAGCCAACCAAAAACATTAAAAAAAGAATTAGAAAAAAACAAACGTAACCTAAGCATCTGAGGAAGGTAACCCAAGAATTGTTTGTACAAAATGGAAGATGGTTAGAATTGAATGGTATAAAGCAAAGTTATGAAGTATAGTCTGAAACTCAGTTACACAACCACAACGTCTTCCTCATGCTTTCGCCTTCAATTCCGCTGTTGGCAATGAATCTCTATACATTACGGACGATGGTGCCTAAGGCAGCATCAACGGCGGTGCTGAAGTCGATCACATTAGATCTGCTGGCTAGGGCCCCAACTGACACTATTATCACAGGGTCCCACCAACTATAGGCGCGACAGCGAGAAAAGGAGGCCAGTAATAGTGGTTGGTGGCGACCTATTTCGGCACATAGACCCATTGCGGCGCTTTCACGTATTGGTCGCAATGCTAGAGACAATTGAAATAGGTGCCCTATTTTTTGTGAAATGAGAGCATGAGCCAACAACCAATATGAGGGTTCAATTTCATAAATTAGCGATGTGAAAATATACCATTTTTCATATTAATATGATGTTAATTATGATTAATCATAATAGTAGTTGATCATTACTATCCTTCAGATGATAATGGTTCTTAGGTTATCTTGTGAGATGATTTTTATTAGAGCACTTCCTTGTGTGATAATAGATATCAAGTAATTGAATGTGTGTTTGCATGCACTACATATAGTATATAGAACTTTTGTGATATGTAAATACATCTAGTTCGTCGTGTTTTTTATATTGCATATCATATAAAAGAATCAGATTTTTTTGTAGTTATGTTTAACACATTAGACTAATATAATTAATTTTAAAACTTAATGGTGTTATAGCATTGAAAGAATATAAGTTAAAACTTAATGGTGTTATAGCATTGAAAGAATATACTTATATTATTTAAAGAATTATACTTATTTATTAGAAAAGTACAAGAGTAGTTATCTGTCATAAGAGAAAATGTCACTTACTATTAAGTATAACTCATTATCCCTTAACTCCTTTTAATGAAAATCATGTTTTAATATTCTATAAGTTTTAAAAATTACACTTTATCCCTCTATGTTGACTTTTTAAAAAGTTATATTATTTTTCTAGAAAATAATGAAAATGTTTTTAAAAAAAAAATTAATACTAACATAAATTTTTGTTAGTTATTTTTTTAAAAAAAGGAAGAAAAAAAAAGTTCAAAATAATTTTTATTTATTAATTTATTTTAAGACAAATATATTTCATCATTTTAAATGAAAATGAACAATATTTAGAATGAGTCAAATGATATTTTCCAGACATCTGATGAAATAAAATGATGCTAAATACAATACAAGTAACTTGACATGGACATCATAAGAAATCACATAAAAATCATTCTCCATGTTTGGCGAAGTTTATTCGTTGAGACTTGAGAGGGATTTCTGAATTTTAATTTTAGTTGATTAATAAAATTAAACGATTTAACCCATTAATCAAAAATGGTGTTTCCTTTCTACGAGTGGCAGTTTCAGTGTAGAAAACCTCGCACCCGATTTCCAACCGAAAATTTGCTTCCCTCTGCGTCCGCAGTACCTCCTCTCTTCTTCACACTTTTCGCATTCTTCTTTCTGTTGAGCTATAAAGCACTGTAATGGCGCTGGGACCGACTTGCAGAATCCGAGTCGAGCACGGATCAGGACGATGGAGTTTCTGCGAGCTCCAAACTACGCGCCAATGGCGGTCTCGTTGCGCCGCACTCGGACGTCGAGTTCTGGAATGAGGAACCCTAGGAGGACTTCACCGAAACCGTCTCTCTGTCGCTACGGCTTAGGCGTATCGTCTTCTCTGCAAGCCGGAACCATCGCAGGGAGTCACAGCTGTCTGGCCGAGAAGCAAGGTTTTGCAGACGAGGAGGATTTTCGCAAGGCAGGCGGCTCTGAGATTTTGTTCGTAGAAATGCAACGGAGCAAGTCCATGGAGGAGCATTCCAAGCTTGCCGATAAGGTTTTTTCTTCACTTGCCTCTGAAAATTGTCCTGGATTTGACTCTCATTTCTGTGGTAGAGACATTTGCTCTAACGGATTCTTGAATTTGGTTTTGTTCTTGCCTTAGATTTGTGCAATATAACCCCTACTGTGAAGTTCCTGAATTTTTTTTACTGCTTCAATGTATGGAGTTGAATTGTCATTTTATTGCTTGTTATGTTCTCAGTTGATGAGTAATTATGCAGCTGCAACCAATATCTTTTGAAGATACTGTACTGGATTTGGTAGTGATTGGATGTGGTCCAGCTGGTCTCGCTCTTGCTGCAGAATCGGCCAAGTTAGGGTTGAATGTTGGACTTATTGGTCCTGATCTTCCTTTTACAAATAACTACGGTGTTTGGATGGATGAGTTTGAAGGTAATTATTGATATTGCAGAGGTACTAGTTGTTATATGTTGTGTATCTGACATGTTATGTCATTATACTTCAGTCGTGCTACAAGAATGCATTATGATGTATGTGCTGCCGAAGAACGCAATCAGCCTTGTATCATTACTTTTTATCTCCACTATGTAATTTTATCTACTGTATATATGCAGGTCTTGGATACGATGGATGTATTCAATGTGTTTGGAAGGATTCCCTTGTATATATCGACAATGATGATCCAATTATGACTGGTCGTGCTTATGGACGAGTTAGCCGACATTTGCTTCATGAGGAGTTATTAAGAAGGTAACAGGCCCCAGGCATGCAGTGATTGATATCTTATTACCTTATTGTCCCTGAAGCAGATGTTTGTGGATATTCTATTGATGTACGATCTATATTATTTTTATTAGGTGTGTTGAGTCAGGTGTTTCATACCTTAGCTCAAAGGTGGAAAGGATTATGGAATCCCCCAACGGTTATAGTCTTGTAGCCTGTCAACATGATATTGTCGTTCCTTGCAGGTATCCCTGGTTTTGAAGCGATACAATATGCATGGATGCAAACATTAGGGTCTCAAATGTTGTTTGATAAAAATCTCCTGGGCCAGTTAATATTTTGTATTGAACTTGTACTGCGATTCATTATTATTAATGGGGCATTTAAAGATTGCAGCCAATATCCTGATTTTTTTTTTAAATAAGAGGAGGGAGGCAATTTGAGAATTCCTAGTATTCTTCTTTTACGATAAATCTTCAATTATTATTTTTTCATTGCTTCCCATAAAGAAGCCATAATTCATAAAATCTATAAATGGGACCATTCAAACAAAAACACAAGGCAATATCTTTTTACTTTTATCATTTTCAAGCTTCTAACATAAGTTTATAGGCTTGCAACCGTTGCATCAGGAGCAGCTTCTGGGAAACTCTTGCAATATGATGTGGGTGGTCCTAGGGTCAATATACAAACAGCTTATGGTATAGAGGTTGAGGTAAGGATTAAAAATCGCTATCCACTTTTTTAAAATGGTACATATAATTCATATCAGTGAAAATTTTGTGTTTCTTCTTAAAATGATCCTTAAGAACCATTCACGTCATTTTAATGAATTGTTTTGCAATTAGAATATAAGAGTTACCTGGTAGGTTTCACAAATTCAAAACCCTTCGAAGTTCACATGCATTGTTTTACTTAAATCTTAGTCTCTGGATGTGTGAGGAAAAGTAGCAGGCTAAACTACTTGCTGGTGGCTGGCTGTTCTTATTTTTCTGGTTGGTTTTCCTTGGTACTTAGTTAGGCAGTTGTTAGCTAAACTTTTCTACCTTTTGTACTGTTCTTTTAGTGCAATAAATACTTTTTAGCTGATAAAAAAACTACTTGCTGGTGCAAATGAAATTACTTAAACCTCATATATCTAGGTTTTAGTATCACTTTGGATTAAATTTTATAGGCAATATCTGTAGGCATGAGGATTTGAACGAATGACCCACTACTTTTTGTGAACTTAATTAATCTGAATTTTTGACCATCTAACTATAGTTATTTCCCCAATAAACTTAGCCTGTCCTTAGGATTCAAACCTTCTGAACTCCGAAGATCTTTTCATCCTAAGTTTTAATTCATCTAAATTCCATTATCAGAAATGCTAAAACACTTAGTTTGTGATGAAGCAAATCTTTTTTGAATATTGACTTCATCTGTTGATTTCAGGTGGAAAATTATCCGTATGATCCTAGTGTAATGGTTTTCATGGATTTCAGAGATTATATTACCAATAAAAGTACATCCTTAGAAGATGAATACTCAACATTTCTGTATGTCATGCCCATGTCCCCAACAACAGTTTTCTTTGAGGTTTGCGATTGTGGTTTATTGACAATATGTTACATTTCTATTACATGCCACAATCGTAATCATTCCAAATTGCTGAAAACAAGTGCTTTGCAGGAAACTTGTCTGGCCTCGAAAAATGCAATGCCTTTTGACTTGTTAAAAAGAAGACTCATGATAAGGTTACAGACGATGGGTATCCGAGTAAAAGAAACTTATGAAGAGGTACTCTTCATATCATATGTATGATTCCTTATGACAAACACGCTACTCTTTTTTTAGATTTAATGTTTTTTTATATTCAATCCTTGGTCCATTTCCCATTTCATGCCTAGATTGACTTCTTATCTTTGACATACTACGTGAACCAATTGTGAACCCTTTCCACATTATGAACCAATTGGGTTTATTTCAATTTATTTGATCCCTCTTTTTAATTTGATTGTTATTCTGTTCTCAAACTTTCTAACACATCATCTGACAAAAAGTGAATTAAAATAAGAAGTTTTCCAACACCAAGTCATGTCGTGAATTCACTGACTTGTTGTTCAAGTTAAATTTTCCCAGCTAATGGTAGCAAAGTTCATTAGTTTCTGAAGCAGAATTGGTGATATCATGTTTGATCAAGCATTCCTTATGATATGACTTTCCCCTCTCTGTTTGGTTTAGTTCGTTATTTCATATTTGGCTCATAAAATTAAGGAATTCCTTTCTGTCGTCAATTTGTGCAGTTAAATTCCCGATTACAACACTAGCACCGTTTCTTTTATAATTTCCACCTGCAAAAACATTTACAAACACTTGATTGTGCTAATTGTAGGTATGAGATTAGAAATTTTGTATTTACAGCTGTTTTTAAAGAGTGCCTATTTAATGTAATGATTACAATATATTAAAGAATAACCCCTTCCCTAACCTCCACCTGTCCCCAAGCTGGTACCCACTATGATTTGAATTTGTGAAATCTACAAATGTAAGTGTACAACCACTAGGCCAACCCTAATAGACATATTTACGGATATCTTGTCCAGATAAGTTTAGACCCTAAGCCCTATAGAATTATTACACAACCTGCAAGTTCTAGTTTCTCATCAACTGCCCAAGAGCTGGCAATGCATAGTTCCTTTTGACATAGTATATGCTCTTGAAATTTGAACCTTTATGGGTTGTGATGTATTGATCTAATGCTATGCGGTCTTGTAGTTTTTAGTGTTTTGGGTTACAGAATTACATAATATGATTTGATTTTTTCTACAGGAATGGTCTTATATCCCACTTGGTGGATCCTTACCAAATACACGACAAAGATGCTTTGCATTTGGTGCTGCTGCCGGCATGGTTCATCCAGCTACCGGTATGGAAAGAACGAGTTCTCTTACACATATTTTTTTAAAGCTACTATAAAAACGAAAAATCCTTCCAGTTATCTTACTGTATATGACGGATCTCTATCTTTTTCCTTCACTAACAGGTTATTCAATTCTGAGATCACTGTCAGAGGCTCCAAAATATGCATCTATAATTTCAAACATTTTGGAGAGGGGCCGATCTGGGGACTTGCTTACTTGCCGAAGTAATGAGAATATTAGTATGCAAGGTATGCAGGTGTAGATACTTCTTTCTTCCCCAGGCAGTTTAGGATGTAAAATATTGGTATCCGAAGTATTGAGCCATGAAGAACGAAAGGACTTAAACCTTTTAGCTAACCTTTTCGTAATTGACTTTTCAGCCACTTTCTCAAATAAGCTATATTTGAATTTTATTTTAAACAGTTAAATATAATGTTGTTGATCTTTATTTAAAAATGTCATTTTCTTAACTCTTTTTCTGTTTTGGTTTCAGCCTGGAATACCCTCTGGCCGCAAGAAAGGAAACGGCAGAGGGCATTTTTTCTCTTTGGACTATCACTTATTTCGGAACTGGATATTGAGGGCATTAGGGCATTCTTTGATACTTTCTTTCGCCTCCCAAAATGGTATACTGTCATTTCTTTCTCAATTCTCATTCATTTGCCTGACACTAATTATAATGCATATCAGAACCACCTATATTCTCTTGTCATCATTCAAGATCTGCATTATAAATCTGGTTTGAAGTCCAGAATTCTGTTATTGGCGGATAACCAATGTAATACCTGTAATCTTGAACACTAATTTTTTTGAATAATGTAACATAATGAGTGTAGGCATAAAAATTCTTCTGATAGTATTGGTGAATCCAGGCCAGCCCATTATGTGAAATTAAAAGAAGGGTTGGCTTCTTGGCAATTATATTGATTGGGAGAAGACAATGCACATTATAGCAATCATGGAAGGACTCATTCTAATTATAAGATGGCAAAATATAAAAACAAAAGCTGCCTGGTATACAGATGTGTTGGCATTTGGCAACAATAGTTTCTGACACAATAGGGGATAAATTAACAACTGTTGTTTTTTCAATGTAAAATTCTTTTGAATTTCCTAGATTGGCCTGCCTATTTTTCATGACTTGGGTTCAGATCAAATGATTGGTTTCTATTTATTTTGTGCCTTGCAGGTTGTGGCAAGGGTTTCTTGGCTCTAGTCTCTCATCGGCCGAAGTCGTGCTTTTTGCCATCTGCCTGTTTGCACAAGCACCATATGACATAAAAATGCGCCTTGTTAAGCATCTACATTTCACCCTTTCTGGTGCAAGATGATGAAAACAAGTCTCACTTGATAGTAGTTACCTCAAATACTGTAGCTGGGAGCCACAGTTTATTGCTTGCTAATTAGGCTACTAGAGAGGGAGAAGTTCTCCCATTTTACTTACAAGCGTGCACCATTTTCTTTTGTACGAACGAAGTTACTTTTGTTTTGCTTCCAGAATAGGACTTTGTAATGTATTCAAGTGTCTTCTTGTCCTTAAATCCATGTCTACGAGGTTCCCAATTACTGAATGTGCTCATAGAGATAAACTTATGCAAGAGTATCAACCACTTTTTGTGGCGGAGAACACTAATTAACTGATAGACTGGAGAGCATTCTCTTGTCACTGAACTTGGGTTACGGCTTTTCTATCATCCAACCACAGATTATCCGCAACACATTAATCAAAGAAGAAAAATTTGAATATGTTTTTGGGCTCTCCGTGCCTATAGTGAACTCCGATGCATATGCAAAAGTTCAGTTTTAATGTGATCCACGAGTAAAAGGATATAATGAGTGAGATAAGAGAAAGTGTTGAAGTAGATGCCTAGGTATGAAGAAAAATAAGCTACTTGACATGTACGACTCAATTTTACATATTCATTATAATAAATAAATCATACCATGTCATTGCTCACACATAACATGTATTTCCAAGAAGTTGAAAATGAAGAGAGAGGAATCATGAAACATGAGTTGCACCTCTTAATCAGCAAAAAAACAGTACATACACATTTCATTTCTCGAGGATACATATAATGAAGTTGTAGCAACATATACAGAGACATACCAAATTTGTGTGAGTGATGGACGCACCAAGAAAACTCCACATAGTAATGGTTCCCTGGTTGGCTTATGGCCACATTATGCCATATCTCCGAGTCTCCATCTTCCTGGCTCTAAAGGGCCATCGCATCTCCTTGGTCTCCACCCCTAAGAACCTCCAAAGGCTAGGCACAATTACCATGCCCTCACTCATCACCCTCGTGGAGCTTCCTCTGCCTCCCGTCGACGGCCTCCCCCTCGGCGCCGAGTCCACCTCCGACATTCCTCTCCTCCAAGTCCCTTTCCTCAAAAAGGCCTTTGATCTGCTCCAACCATCTTTCACCCGCTTCCTAGAAGCTTCCGGCCCCGTCCACTGGATCGTCCACGACTTCAACTCCTACTGGTTGCCCCAACTCGCCGCTCGGCTCGGGATCTACTCGGGTTTTCTCAGTGTGTTCAATGCCAACACTCATGCCTTCTCGGGCTCACCGGAGGAGCTGCTCTCCGGCACCCGCCTGACGCCGGAGGACTTTACCGTCGTCCCCGGCTGGATCACATATCCCTCCACCGTCGCTTTCAAGTTCTACGAGCTTCTGGGTCACGGGGATTACATGGACTCGGGGGTTTCCGACATGGAGCGGATCGCCCGGGTCATCCAAGGTTCCCGGTTTGTGGCGATGCGAACCTGCCCTGAGTTCGAACCCGAAGCTCTCGCTCTACTCGGTGAGCTTTATCAAAAACCGGTTTTTCCGGTCGGGTTGCTTCCCACACCGGTGGACGCAGGCGAGAGCGGCGAGGAATGGCGAGTATTGCGAGAATGGCTCGACGGTAAGAAAGAGAAGTCGGTGGTGTACGTTGCGTTTGGTACCGAGGTGATTCTGAGTCAAGACTCGGCGCACGAGTTGGCTCGCGGAATAGAAAAGTCCAGATTGCCTTTTATTTGGGTCGTCAGGAACCGGGATGATCCGAGTGTGTTTCCATCCGGGTTCGAGAACCGGATCTCGGGTCGTGGATTGGTTTGGACAGGGTTCGCGCCTCAAGTCAGGATCTTGGGTCACTCAGCGGTTGGGGGCTTCTTGACCCACAGCGGGTGGAGCTCCGTCATCGAGGCCCTTGGGCTGGGCAAGCCATTGATTTTATTTCCTGGGGCAAGTTCTGATCAGGGACTGGTGGCGAGGTTGCTGCAGGCCAAAGGGGTTGGGTTGGAAATAGTGAGAGACGAGCGAGACGAGTCATTTGCAAGTGAGTCAGTGGCTCAGTCGATTAGACGAGTGGTGGTGGAGGTTGAAGGTGAATCAGTGAGAAATAATGCATGTTCAATTAGGGATATTTTTGGGAATGTGGAACTGCAGAACAAGTACTTACAAGATTTCTGTAAGATGCTCGAAATGAGTTAACTTCAACATCCTGACAAATTGATTCATATGTGTAACAAAACGTGACATCATATATAATAAAAACGTTGGTATCTGCAACTTATCTTAATATATTAGATATTAATTTACACCAATTAATACATTTTGTATAGATTAAATGAAAATCGTCGCCATTACTAGTAAAGTATAAGAATAGGAATGACGTGGAAGGAAGAAAAATCCTTAACACCCGCAAGCTTTCAGTTATGTTTCTTATGTACGAGTAAATGATTATGATAGAGACAATAAGTAAGAGTGCATAGATATTTCATCTTGAATACCTGATTGAGGTGATGCTTGAGATCATGGGTGCCTTGAGCATTATCTCCAGTAATGATCATGACATCCACATATAACATAAACAAGATATGTCTGTGAGAGGTTTTCTGTAAGAAGAAAGTTGTATCTTTAGGGTTAGAGGTGAACTCAAGATCGGTCATGCTTTCATTGAATTTGAAAAACCATGCTCATGGGGCTTGAGAACGTACTATACTTTCTTCAAACGGCTGACTGTGTTCAAGGGATAATCATAACCAATATGAGGTTTTATATTTACTTCCTCCTTAAGATCTTTATTAAGAAAAGTGTTCTTGATAATTATTTGAAAAAGATTTCACTTTCTTCCGGCCGTGACGACTAATAAACTATGAAATGAAATAAGTCTAGCAACATGAGCCAATGTTTCATCATAGTTAATTATCTACTCCTATTTATCTCAACATGACACTAACTGAGCATTGTAAAGTTCAATGTTCCCTTCCCATTCACATTGGTTTTTGATGCGGTGCAGTCGGAGAAGTCGGTATGTAGAGTTATTGCAAAAGTGTTAGATTTGGACGAAAGACTAGTGTTTCCGAGCAAAATTGGTGGAACGACGGATTTCGGCCATCAGAGATCATCTAGAGGGTCAAAATTGCAGTTTCTTAATTTTCGGACAGTTTTTCGTAATTTTAATAATTTGTTTCATTTTCCAATAAGTTTAGGATTTCCTTTTCTGCAATTAGGTTTTGGCTATTTAAGCACTCTGATACGTTTATGTTATTTAGTTTCTGAAGTTTATTAAAAAAATTGAGGTTTCCCTCAAATCTATCATCTTCGATGTTCTTACGAATCAACGAATCTTGATAAAGAGTTTTTCCAGCTACGTACGTTGCATCACTCTGTCTCCGGCTACATTCCAAGATCATGTCCCACCAGATCCTGCACTTCTCTTTCGCTCTGAACATCAAATCAAACTCTCATCCACATTTTTTTTCTATTTGTGAGTCTTTTATGTTCTAGGAAGCATGCAATAATTCTTTGCGCGAGATCTTTGTGTTATCTCTGAACCAATTAAATCCAACTCATATTTGTTTTCTTTCAGATCTGGTGGGTTCGGGGTCGGTTTTGACGTTTCCTGGCGTTTGCGCATGATATCGGTGTGGTAGCACGCTCGGTGGCAGTGGTAGGCCGCTATGGTTACGGGGGAGTAGTCGGGTTAGTTCGGCGTCGCGTGGTGGTAATAGGTTTTCTCAAGCTATTACGGTGTTGGCCGATAACGTCGATCCTCGCTCGCTGGAGGTGCTCTGCTGCGGTTCCGATGGGGTATGGATCGATGGCTGTGTTGGAGCCACGGTAGGTGAAGCTTGGGGGTGCTGGCCTCTCTTTGTCGGAGCTTTGTCGGCGTAGATGCGGCGGCTCGCCCACATCGTTTTTGTGATGCTAGGGGTTCTGTGGGCCGGTGCGGTTCACTTCAATTTTGTTGGTTCTTTCTTTCAATTCACTTTGGACCGATTTCTCGGTTTTCTCCGGTTCATATTGTTCAATTTTCACTTTCAATTTTATCTTCTCAATTCATCAATGTACCAATCCCTCAATTATTTTATTTGTATTTGTAATATGAGTTTTTCCCCTCATTCTAATGCAATATCTTTGCTGAGCAACAAACAAAATAATAATAATAATAATCTTTTGTGGCGGCAAGTAATGACTGAGAAACTACAAACTCTTTAAAAGACTCGCACATGAAAAATTGTTCATTTTCCTTAAGACAATTTAATGGTCACTTGTAAATCAGTTTATAAGGTCAAAACTGATGTAGCGTACATGGCTAAGAAAAACTCTATATCAAAATAAATTAATTCGTAAGAATACCGAAGATGATAGATTTGAGGGAAATCTCAATTTTTTTAATAAACTTCAAAAACTAAATAACAAAAACGTATAAGAGTGCTTAAATAATCAAAACTTAGCCAAAACCTAATTGCAGAACTAGAAAATCCTAAACTTATTGGAAAAGGAAACAAATTATTAAAATTACGAAAAATTGCCCGAAAATTAAGAAACTGCAATTTTGACCCTCAAGATAATCTCTGATGGCCGAAATCCGTCGTACCACATAGCATAACCATGACTTTTACTCAGACTGTCATTTCTGCTCGGAAAACACTAGTCTTTTATCCAAATCTGACACTTTCGCGATAACTCCAGGTATTCTAGCTTATGCATACCGACTTCTTCGTCCGCACCACATCATTCTCTCCTGGATGGAGAAGGTTCGACCTCGAATCTGGACCCACAACATCCTCATCGTAAGAAGAATCACCCCGGGATCTCATATCTTTGTAGCATTTCCTATCGAATGTTCAGCTGTATCAAGTACTCCTACCTTGCTCGCAAGCTGGATCGTAAATGTGTATCACTTCATCTCGGGTTCCATGTTGAATTTCTGGACTTTCCTTATCAAAGGATACACCCCTTGATCGATTAACCAACCTTAGAATTCAAGCCTTTTATCGTTGATATAAGATGCTGGTATCATGTTCTCGTTGTTGATTGAGGCAACAATATACGTGTAAGGCTCCCAATAATTTTCGGCTACTCTTGCAAGACTTTCACCAAGCACCTTGGTTGCTGCACCACTTAACAAATCAAAATTCTCAGTCATGCATTCATCGTACAAGCTCTTGATGCCCTCCAAAAACTGTTCGTAACCATTGTTGTATGAATCAACTAAGAACAAGTATTTGACGCATCATAAAGTTTCATCCCTTGCTCACAAATCATCTCTTCCTTGAATGTTCTGCTCATGTTGACTCAATCGTGCTGCTACAATTTCAGCCTCCGCATCTGGTTCAACATAATCATCATAAATCGCCGCATCTGTGTCGGCATAATCATCATATACCGGGGTCGAATATGTGAGAAGAGCAGATTCAGATTCACAAGCCTCGGCAAAAAGGCCATGAATAGCAAATTTAAGTCTGCCATCGAATTGTGGAATGTCCACATTGAAAACCTTTTTCCCACCAATGGTTAGGGCGTTCGGGTGAGCGATTCCAGTAATCGGCGAAAGGATTCTCGTCTGTGACAATGTCATCATCACGATGACGCAATTCATCCATTCGTTGCGTCAATAATTCAACCTGTTGTCTCAGATCGTCGCTCTCACGGCGAATTTCAGTGTGTTCACATCGTAACTCAGCATGATCATCATCAGCACTATGGGCTCGCGACTGTCTACGGGGCGACTTACCTTAGAATCGACTGAATCTGATTCTAACTAATACAACGTACGTGACCAGGAACTCTCTATCAAGATTCGTTGGTTCGTAAGAATACCGAAGATGATAGATTTGAGGGAAACATCGATTTTTTTAATAAACTTCAAAAAATAAATAACAAAAACGTATAAGAGTGCTTAAATAGGCAAAACCTAATTGCAGTAAAGGAAATCATAAACTTATTAGAAAATGAAACAAATTATTAAAAATACGAAAAACTGCCCGAAAATTAAGAAACTGCAATTTTGACTCTCTAGATGATCTCCAATTGCCGAAATCTGTTGTAACACAAAGCATAGTCATGAATTTTACTCAGACCGCCGTTTCTGCCCGGAAAACAATAGTCTTTTGTCCAAATCTGACACTTTTGCGATAACTCCAAGTGTTCTAACTTCTGCATACCGACTTCTTCAACCGCACCGCATCACAGAGGTAGTTATGTCTGAAAGGGGAATCGGGGAACCTACAAGTGGTTGCTTAGGGAGAGATCTCTCAACATAATCAGGGAAGATATCAGTAACATGATAAAAAAAATGAGGCTGATGGTAACACGTGGAAGGAGGAAATGGATGAGAACATATTGTGCTCTCAAAAGGTGACATGGTGAGATACACAAAGACGTTTGGAGATATGATCCCAACATCTACATCCCTTATGTTTGATTCCATACCTAATGAAGTAACAAAAACGGGAATGAGGCTCAAGTTTTGTATGTTTGTGAGGTAATAAATGAACGAAACAGGCACACCCAAATACACGAAGGAGATTTTAATCACGAGAACGACAATAGAGATATTCATAGGATTTTCTTATTACCTATGACCGGAGATGACAACATGTTAATGGTGTAGACAGACATGCGAGCAAGGCACAACCAAATACACGAAGGAGATTTTAATCACGAGAACGACTATAAAAATATTCATAAGGGTTTCTATTACCTATGACCGGAGATGACACCATGTTAATGGTGTAGACAGGCGTACAAGCAACTTCACCCCATAAACGTTCGGGGTAAGTTGTAGATATAACTAAAGTACGGACATAGTCAAGAATGTGACGATGTTTGCGCTCAGCTTGACCATTTTGTTTAGAAGTACCCATACAAAACCTTTGAGCATAGTACCATGAGTTGCAAGGAGGGAAATGAATGAAGATATCTTAAATTTTGTATCATTATCAATATAAAACATCTTGACAACTTTTGAAAATTGATTTTGAATCATTAGTAAATTCAGTGTAGATATTGCTGAGATTTTTTTTTGAAGCATAAAGTAAATCTAGTCAAAACGTGTATGATCGTCAACAAAAATGACAAAATAATGTGCTCCCCCATTGTAGGGATACCATTGTAGGGATAGGCGACGGACCCCACAAGTTAGAATAGATGAGATTAAAAGGTGCAGATGAATGTGACTCGTTCGTTGAAAGAGAAAGTTTATAGTGTTTATTAAATTAACAAAAAACACAATCAATAGTCTTTGGATGAAATTGGGCTTAAAACCATGATAAAATGAATCATTTAACTCAAAAGGAAGGATGACTAGGATGAGAAGGCCAGGATAATAATATGTTTAATTTATGTGACGTGCTAAATTAAATTTTTTTTATGTGTATTTAAATAAAAAAACAGGTCTTATCAAGTATATTTAAATGTAAGGGAAAAAGACACTTTTGTCCACATGAATATACACTTTTGACACTTTCATACCCTCTTTTTTTTTCCTTTTTTTCAGTAACCTGAATTACATTTTGGGACACTTTACTCCTATAAATACTAAAAATAATCTTGAGTTAAACCAAAATTAAATATGGTCCAATTTCAATTGTGTAAAAAGACGAAATTACCCTCAACTATTCATCAAATTTTCAAGTGAATGCCACTCTTTCTACTTTCCTCTTCTTCTCCTTCTCCTCCGCCGCCCCATTCTCTTCCTCACCCTCGCCTCCGTCCTCTACTTTGCGACCGCCAACAACCACTTCGATTTCGTCGAGGCCCATATCAAAACCTAGGGTAAAACGAGTACAGTAACAACCATGAAGTTTCAGGAAGCTCTCATGAAGCAAAACTGGAACCGTCGGAGAGAGTTGCGGACTGTCGGTGGGTCGAGAAGAGAGAAACAAAGCATAAAAGGGAGCTCACTTTTGTTATGTTATGCGTGGCATGAAGTGCTCTATATTGGGTATGTGAAAACAGAGCACTTTTACTTACTACAAGAGCGCTCTACTTTCACGTACCCAACCAAACAGGCCATCCCTCCAGACTCCGAATCTCGCGAATCGTGGGCGAGAGCTTCCGCCTCAGCTTGCCGGAGGTCCGGTGGTTCGTTCTCGTTGATGACGACACCATCTTCAACGCCGAGAACCTTCTCAGAGGTCCATGACGAGTGTCTCGAGAGGTACCCGAAACTCTATGAAAGTGACGTCCTCCAGGCCAACAACGATTTGTCGCCGTGGCGGAGATCCGTGACCCACGACAAGCCCCACGGCGGTGCCACCGTGCGATGGGTATCGGAGGAGGAGGAGAGAAGGGGATGGGAGCGATTGACCGACGAGAACTCGGACACCATGCCGGAGAAATGTCGGCGAGGTGAGGGCGGCGGAGGAGGAGGAGAGGAATAGTTGAAAGGGTGTCATTCACTTGAAAATTCGATAAATAGTTGAGGGTAATTTCATCTTTTTGCACAATTGAAATTAGACTCGGTTTAATTTTGGTTCAACTCAAGGGCATTTTTAGTATTTTAGGAGTAAAGTTTCCCAAAATGTATTTCAGGATACTAAAAAAAGAAGAAGATAGAGTATGAAAGCGTCAAAAGTATATATTCAGATTCACAAAAAGTGTCTTTTCCCTAAATGTAATTATCAGTAATAAATAAAAAAACAAAAGAAGGAGACGGCCATTTCTCTGTATATTTTATTGACATTTCTCCATCACTTCTAAACAATTCTGATTTAATTCTAACGTGAATATACGTTTTCTAGTTATGCAACAAACAATGCTTGAAAGTAATTAAATTTACCATAACTGTACCAAAAAAGAAATTCAACAAGAAGTGTATTAACCTTTGTTGCATTATAATATCTGCTGGTTCACGTATTCTTATTGCCCACCATATTTTCAGAGAAATAAGAGTTGAAAGATTCTGAAAAATCTAGAAATGAAGAAGGAGAGTTTAAATTTTTTGCTTTTATCATGATAGGGAAAATGTCAACCTTTGTATAATTTTATGTTTTTGCAGGATTTTATTTCAAGAAATAGTCAATATCTCGTTTTGCAAAACCATTTTATTGATTTCAAAAATGAAACTATTTTGTTAATAATTATTTACCGTCAAAATAAAAACACATGTTAATAATTATGCCCCTCATTTTCATTAAATTGCATTTTATTACCAATTGATTATTATTATTATAATTCTTCAAATCCATTACTGCAATAATCTCAGGGAATTGAATAATAATATTCTACTTGTCAAGTCGTGAACAAAAAGACCAATCAACCAACTCACAGCTAAGTGTCCTTCCTCCGAGCACATATATACGAGGAAGGAACTTTTTCCATAAAAGCCCCTTCCCAAATAGCCATTTGAAATCTCCCAATAAAAGGAAACCATGGGCACAACCGTAATTCCATAGACAACCTTCTCATTGCCGATCAAAACACAGGGCGCTTCTTCCTCCATGGCTTCGTACGAACATTCGATTTCGAGCTCCAACTCCGAACCACCGCATCGCCATATCCAATTGGAAACAACCTTCCACTCCACGAACCTCACTCTCTTCGCAGCTACAGGAACCTCGAATCTATCGTGAATCCGAGGTAGATTTGAATGCCTGCGTATGTTCTTGTTATTGAATTTCATTGATTTGATGTGTGAGCTTTTGTTTTGTTCTGCAACTGTAACTTGTTTTCTGAGTTGTAGAATGCGAATATTCATTTCAGTTTTTACAGTTTTGGTTGATTCAACGGTTAGGGTTTGATTTCGAATGACCCATTTCTACGAGGTTTTGAACTGGTTTTTGGGAGCATACTGAAGAATTTGAAGTGGAACAGTGTTTTCTGAGCTAACATAGGGCAAAATTTGAGTTGTGGAGTCTCTGTTTTGAAGCATCTGATTTCTGCTGATCAAGGGAATTTGAGGGTATGCTGAAAATTAATTGAATAGTAACAAAAAATAGGAGAAGATTTGTGATGCCAGGTGCAAATTTGTTAGGTGATGTATTGATTTCGTGAACTTGAGGGTAATAGTGTAACTAAAATGGAGGATTTTAGCAAGAGGGATCATCGACGAAATGTTTGCTAATTTACTTGTTCAGGCTACTTTTGGGTGTAATGGGGGCAAAGCTGATATGATTAGCTGTACTTGCTTGAATTTCCTGTATGCAATACCGCATCATTATTGTTCTTATTAGCCTTGAGAAGTGGTGTATATAGTGTTCACATTAGTGGTGTCTATATTGATCTTCTGGGATCAATTATGAATTGAGTCAACTTGTGAGCTGCAGTTGCATTGAATAATAGCAGTATTAACTAATCCTCAACTATCTATTTATTTATTGGGCGGCATGATCAGAGTGAAGTAAAAAGATAAGAATTAATGCAACATGCTATCTGCAATTTAAACATTGTAATGATATTATGGTATGACATATGAAGTCTTGCAGCAATACTGCAATCATGATTTCAATGTTATATGCTATGCCTTCTGTAATCAGCTTTCAATGTGTCAAGACTTGGGTTTAAGGCCACCCTTCAGTTAAGAACTCTTACATTGTCTATGCATCAGTTGTGTGCGTGTTTTCATTAGCTACAAACAACATCTATATAAGAAAGAGGGAGCTGCTTAGGAAATATACATCACTAGTAGTCTTCTGGCCATTGGCCGCTGAAAAACTTGAAGGTCAGGAGAACTTTGGAAGACCAAGTTCATGGTGGTTCAAAATCTTGAACAAGCTGTTAATTAAGTTGCCATGACCAGTTTGCAGACGATAAGAATGCCTAAAGCAGAACAGTTGGATCCGGTTTCTTTGAGTGAGTAATTGGTGTTCTATGGTTGAATGGAGATGTGAAACGAACACTAGGAATGCAAGAAAAACAATAGAGGAAGCAAGTGCATCTGTGAGAAGCAAAAGCTGGCACCACTGCAAACATGATAGTGGAAATTCATTGATGGGAGTTTAATACGTGCAATGTAGAACAATAGGCACTGCTTTTGAGGTGTGAGGATATTGATTTAACTGAAGTATTTATAAGGATCCAGATGGCTGTTGATAAAAGCTTTGGTGTAGGTGGAATAGAAGGGCATGATAGTCTGTGGCTGTAGATAGACTCGAGTGGTGAAAACTGATTTCTTGGAGGTTAGAAAATTTTCTGTCTTGAAAGTATATAGATTGGGCTAAGTGGCTTTGTTTTGATGATTTCCTCAAATTCTAATCAATAAGTAATAAAAAGGCTTTATCTATACAGTAAATATATATTCCATATAGTAGGAGGTAAGGAAATCTAAAATTGCGGACGTATTTTCTTGTAAGCTCTGTTCCATGAAGAGCCATTATTTCTCTTTCGGTCTTCCTCATATCATTACTTTGAAAATGACTCTGAAGATTAATAACAAAAGATCAATGTATCTGCATGGATATTGATTTACCTTTACTTTTCCTTTTTGGTCAGGAAAAGATTGGTGGGCCTTGAATTCCAATGATTATATACATTTCTATCTTTTAGGATTTATGGAAACCTAAGTAGCACTTACAGAATTCAGAATATAGATCTTGGAGGATGTGCTGCTTACTGGCTGCACCAGGAGTTTGTACTTGAGGAGCTGATGGGTGTATGATTCTCAGTTTAGTTTTGCCCTTAACTGAATGGGCTAAAATAGCTAATAGAAGTTATGTTTAACTCCAACCAATTTGTCAATGTGAGCTTTAATAATCTAAATGTTTTAGTGTGGAATAAATCTCAAAGTTCACATACAACTAAAAAATTGATTTGGTTTTTGTTTTTATCCTTTTCAGGTGATTTGCTCAGTCATAGTTTTTTGGACTTTGAGTTTGGCCTTCATGTACTATAATTATACATTTCTGTCATGTACCATTGTGTTTACACGGTGTGCAAGCAATATGATGCATGTATATTGATGCAATGGCAACACCTAGCAAATTTGATCTATCTTCTGATAGCCCTGATCGGCCGTTATACACCAGTGGGCAGCGGGGATCCTACATGTCTGGCACAATGGAGAGATCAAGTAGCTTCCGCGAGAGCACGGATACCCCTGTCATATCGTCTATTCCAAGCATGTCAAGAAGCAGTTCTGCTGCAAGCGAAGGCGACGTTATGAACTTCTTCCAGTGCTTACGTTTTGACCCGAAGTTGGTTGCTGCAGAGCATAAGTCTAATCGACAAGGGGATTTTAAACGAAATATAAGTGCTGCTTTTGGTATTTCTGTAGATGACTCTCCATCCGTGTCTTCAAAAGGCAAGCTGCTACCATCTCCTTCACTAGAGGAACTCAAACGGGCCAAGGCTGGTCTTCGTGAAAGTTGTATAAAATCCAGGTAGCTTTCTGTATGTAGATATAATATATTGATCATGATGAGATTGGCTTACAAAATAGTACTCTTAACAGGGAACGTGTCAAGATTTTCAATGAAGCCTTATGCGTATTCAACAAGTTTTTCCCAGTCAAAAAGAGGTCTCGATCAGAAGCTTTTCTTAATGACCGCTCAGTCCCAGGGACAGGTGTAGGTAAGATGGGAACTCAAAGTCATGTAGGTACCAGTGCTTTTGATGTTGATCACCAAAAGTCAGAAGAACGAATCAAAAGCGCCGTTCCAAATAAGCGTACTCGAACTTCTTTGGTGGATGTGAGGGTCTGTATATTCACTCTTCTCTTTCACACTCATTTTGTTTCATTTCCTTGACAGAAGATTAACAAATATTTTTATTAATGCAGATGGATGTGCGGAATAATGCTGTTGTTAGGCCATCTGGGTCTGTAGATAGAGATAGGGAAATGCCAAGACTTTCAAATAATGGTGCTGTTCAGAGTGAGGATCGGACATTACCAATTGGCATTGATGGTTGGGGGGAAAAACCAAAAATGAAGAAGAAACGTTCTGGGATAAAGCCAGATGTTTCTTCAGGTATGGGGTCACCTAAACCTATTGATGGCTACCGGGAACCAAAACAGGGAATGCAGCAAAGACCCATCACGGATCCCAGATCAAGGTTGAATAATGATTCCCACGGATTCAGGTAGAACTTCATGGTTTGTGCGTCTGCCAATGGTGACTATTAGATGCATGTTTAGAATATGCTTTGCCGTGCTCCTTATAGTTATTTAACTATTACCGCATCAAAAATTGGCCATAGTTGACAGTTGACAAGCTATAACGCATTCTCGTTATTAATATAAAGATAAAAAGTTTATGGGTGGGGGGACTAAGCTTTTTACTCTATTTTATGTTTGCTCCCCGTTTTCTCAGATCCAATCATGTCCATGTTTGCTTTACATGGGAGTCAGATTAGTGTCATTGCCATTCCATTTAGCGTGGAATGGGAAATTCATAGCAAATGCATTGGATGGGCATGGCGAGGGTTGATTTCCATTCCTCATACCAAACATGGTTTATAAGTTTTTGTTGAAAAAAGGGAAATATCAAGAAGATAGGATCACATTTATGGTAACAAATACTCTATTATAATTAAAATATTGTCAAGGCTTCTTTTATATATTTGGTAAGTTACAATTAATCATATTTTTGGTATGTGCTATCATGCTGTTATCCTCTTATTAGCTATCCTCCTGATGCAATTAAAGAGGAAATCTCAATGATATGCCCAATTACCTATAACGCATCAAATGCATCTGCTATATCTGTCAATTATATGTGCACTTCTTGCTGCATATAAAACTTAAGTGATCCAGTGAGGTTTGCAACATTAAGGTTCCTACAGTAAGCACCTGAATGGATTATGACCAATATTATATTAATTTTGCTCTTGTTAGCTTTAGTTCAAGTCCATGTGATGTAGAACTATGATAATAAATGAAAAAACGTAAAATGCTTTCAAACTATGACTTTTCTCGATTTTATAGTTGTCATTATGTGGATTTTCTGCTTAGGCATGCAATTACTAATTTGTATAGTAATGCAGGCCCGGACCAGCTAATGGACCTAATGGAGTTGGGAAGATAGATGGTGTCTTACATCCGGCTGGCATAGGCATGCGTTCTTCCATACCGAGGCTTGAGCAGGATAATAATTCACTTCTCAATGAGAGGAGAGATCGTCCTTTCGGCTTGGATAAGGAAAGAGCAAATGTCAGGGCTATTAACAAGTATGGCACAGTATTTTTAGAATGTAGATTCTAAATTATTTTATTTGGTATTAGGGGTGTAATCAAGTCAAATCAAGCCCAAAATTGTCAGGGCTTGACTTGGCTCAAAAACGTTTTGTTTGGCTTGAGCTCGGCTTGAGAACAAATGGTAATGTTATAATTCGGCTTGATTAATTTACTTCAAATTAAATACTTATTAATTTGTAATTAATATTGAATATAACATGTATAGTAAAATAAAACCTTAATGAGCCGGCTCTCGAGCATGTCAAACCTTATAATGTTATACTCGAGCTCGACTCGTTTACTAAACAAACCCAAACTTGAGTTCGAGTTTGAGTCAAGCTCGATTATAACGAGCTTAAGCGGAGTATTTTACGAATCGAGCTCGAGCGACTCGTTAAAGGCTCTTCTCGTTTACATCCCTCGGTATCACTAATAACAATCTAATTGTTCTTTTTGCATGACAGGTAAGATCCTCCACACTCGTTCTATTTTTCCAGCCTTTCCATTCCCTGTTACTGATAACAATCTTTTAATTCTGAATTATGTTGGTTTATGATTTTTTAATCCATTCAATGCGCAGGGCTAATGTCCGTGATGATTTTAATTCTGCTAGCCCTACTTCGACTACAAAAGTGAATGCGTCTGTTCGGGCTCCAAGGTCTGGTTCGGGTGTTGCCCCAAAGGTGTCCCCAGTTCACAGATCCACTGCTTCTAACGAGTGGGAGCTTTCTCAATGTGCAAACAAGCCCCCTGTTGCTTCTGGAGCTAATAATCGCAAACGCATGGCATCAACACGGTCATCATCACCACCTGTTACCCACTGGGCTGGCCAGAGGCCTCAGAAGAGCTCCCGTACAGCAAGAAGAACACACTTCATTCCTATTGCTTCAGGCGATGATGAACAAACTGTGTCAGATTCTGTATCTGATGCTGTTGGTAATGAAAGTGGGTTGGGATTTGCTAAACGCGTGTCTGGTAATTCTCCACATCAGGTTAAGATAAAAGGGGAACCGTTATCTTCAGCTATTTTATCTGAAAGTGAGGAGTCAGGGCCTTCGGAAATTAAATCCAAAGATAGAGGTAAAAAGGTAGATGAGATTGATGGGAAAGCTGGTTTGCTTGTTCAAAAGATGTCACCATTGGTAATGCCATCAAGAAAAAATAAGATAGCTTCTGGGGAAGACATTGGAGATGGTATTAGAAGGCAAGGGAGGACTGGGCGGGGGGTTAATTCCGCAAGGTCTCAATTACCAATGACTGTGGAGAAACTTGGAAATGTGGGAACTGCAAAACAGCTTAGAAGTGGCAAACTTGGTTTTGGAAAAACAGAAAGGTTTCTTCTTTTCAAGTTCCTTTTATTCATGTCAAATATGTTTTCCTAATTCCTCCTTTTTTTTTTGAAGTCAAAGTATAATGTGTATCTCATAATTTTGTAAAATGTCTTACACAGCAAGGCTGGTCGTCCACCAACTAGGAAACTTTCTGAGCGTAAGTCTTATACACGTCAACGGCATACAACAATCAATGCAGCTGCAGATTTTCTTGGTAATTGTACTTGATGCTGAATTTAAATCATTTTCAGGGTCCTTTATTTCTGTTATTTATAGACTTATAGTTGTTGTCCAGAACTTACTTTTGGCTTGCTTTTATTAGTTGGTTCAGATGACGGGCATGAAGAATTGTTGGCTGCTGCAAACGCTGTAATTAATCCCGGTACTGATCTTACTGAAAGCCAAATTGAGTATATTACCCAAATACTTTCTTCTGTTAGACTAATTCAGTTGATTGTCATCTAGGTGATGCATTTTCCAGCGAATTTTGGAAGCAGATGGAGCCCTTCTTTGGCTTTATTTCTGATGTAGACATTTCTTATTTAAAGCAACAGGTATTATCTCAACTCTATTGAAGATTTTTATGATACCTTCCTATATTGCATTTTAAGCAGCCAACATATGTAGGTATCACTAACATACACCATTAATTTGCTTGTTACTTAATGGTCTCAATTATGTTGCATGCGGGTTAACTCTTCGCAAAATAATTTGTGGTTTTTTCTTGTATTTTTCTAAAATAATTTGCATGAAATGTCTCTCTTTTGTTTGCATTTTCTTTTTTCTCTGTTTAATTTTATAACTAAAGGGTAGTTCTATCTGATACGTAGAAGTCCCTATGGAATCCATTCCAGAATCGTTTTCCCTTAAATTTGTTTGATCTTGCGTATCTTAATATATGTTGATATGTGGGTACCTCACTGTACAAGAAAAAGAATTATGCAATTATCCGGATAGTGTAGATCTGCAATGTGTTAAAATGTGGATTTTTTTAGGAAAACAAAGCCGTGCTTCTTTTTCCTTGGCTGTCATAGTTCATTTGTACTAATTATATCAATTATGTTTTCACTGAACTAGATCTTCCAATCTTAGGGCTTTTCTCAAAAGCGCCATTATATAACTATTATTGACTTCCTTATAAGGCTCTATTCCTGAGATCATGTTTGTTGACCTTGTCAATGTGAGTACTTTAAAAACCACAACCCCGTCTGCTGTATAAATTCTTTCTCCATTGATTGAATGCCTTTTGATTATTATTTAATGATTTTGCATGTCGTTCAGGTCAAGTTGGGCTAGTTTATTATTCAAAACTTTAGATCTATAAAATTTATGATTTGAAATAATTTCTTAAATTTATAGAATCTGGTATATGCGTGAATTTATATTTTCCTTGAAAATACCATGATAAATAAAAAATTACAGTTTTACTGTATCTTATTTTCAGGGCAATCTCAGATCCAATATGTTGTCACCAGCCCCGGGTCTTTTAGATGCAGATGGAAATGCTGTCCTTAATGGATTTGGATTCAATGAAAATGATTTGGGGTTTGCTACTGAAACAAGTTACAATGAACTCCTTGGACAGGGCATTGACGATCATGATATGACTCCTCTTTATCAGAGACTCCTTGCAGCTTTAATTCCCGAGGAAGAAAATGTTGAGGTCTGGAGTGATGGAAATGAGGGCCTTAAATTTGGTGCGTATGAATCTGGATTTGAGCTGGATGAAGAGTTCGAACCAGAGAGTTTGAGTCATCGATCTCTAGTTGACTTTACACATACTGGGCATACTGCTCTTAATGGTTACAGAATAAGTGGGAGACCTGGCCATGATCAAGAGAGTCATATATTTGGCATCTTAAATGCTGGAGTTAACTCCAATTTCAGCCATTCTCCAAATAACGGAGTAATGCCTAGCATGGCTTGTTCCGAAGTTCAGTATGAGAGTATGGATATAAATGAAAAGCTTCTTCTGGAGATCCAAAGTATCGGAATTTTCCCTGAAGAAATGGTATGTTTGATTTTAAACCAATTTTGGTGCAAACTATTAGGTTTACTAATACTTTGAAGCAAAGCATGCCGTAAGTTTGGTCATTGAATGATGCATCGAGCAGTAAACTGATCTAATCTAGTATCTTTCATTCATCATCATTACCTCTTGTCCATGCATGTGTGTTGGGAAGCTAGGGGAATAATGATCTGCTCTACCCTTAAAATGCCATGTTTGTTATTGCTTTTTATTAAGTTATGTTGATTCATTTTTTGATTTGAATGTTCATCTCTGTTCAGCCGGATGTAGCACAGACAGGAGGTGAAAGAATCAATGAAGACATCAGCAAATTGGAGGAGAAGTGCCGTCGGCAGGTAATTCCTGATGGCATTCTAGAAGTGATTATTTTATGCCAATATAAATCTCTTTTAATTCCCCCACTTTTATTTTTATTTTTTATATTTGTTGCATATTCTTACTATCCATATTCTTGAAGTTGTCATTTGGCTTCTTTTACAAGAACATATGCTCCTCTGACCTCTCCCTGTATGAATCCATTAAAAAAGTCCATGAATAAACCATAGAGATCAGCCCATCTAAAACCCAAGATAATTTGACCCATAACATTTTCTAGGAAACAGAGACGAATAAAGTGCTTGCATTTTTTTTCGCGCCCTATTGTTGGTTTGTTTCATGTATAGTCTGCTTCTATGATAGGTTTCCAAGAAGAAAGTCTTCCTAGATACGCTTTTGAAGTCTGCGTCAGAGAGAAAAGAATTCCAAGAAAGGTAAAAAAATTCTTTTGCTGCACATAAATTTGCTGTGTTAGTATGCATTGGTATTAACAGTCTCGTACTGAACCTTGTCAGATAATGTTACTGACATGTAATATCTATTGTGTAGGGAGTTTGAGCATCGTGCTCACGATAAACTTGTTGGAATGGCTTATGAAAAATACATGGTAACATTTCTGTCTGTCCTTGCTTCTTCAGTATTTCAGAACAAACTAAATTAGAACTTTTTCTGGCTGACTTCTCTGATTGGACATATGGACATATTCATAGACACATACAGTCCAGCGCTTCAGGTTTTACAGTTCAACTATTAAATGTTCTGTTATCGTCTGGAAGAGAAAAAAATACGTTTCCATTTTTCCTCAAAATGACTGGAATTTCTATTATGCAAATCATAGTTCTCCAGGATGCATTAATACATGACAGCTTGTAGAGTTGTAGTACATATAAGTATTGTTATCTTTGGCCCAGACTATTTTATAGACCGCGTAAGCTCATGGGGATCCTTGCACTGAATTTTAGAATCAAGATCAGACGTATACATATAGCTAATAAGAGAATGAATGAGAAGAAATCAGTTTGTTGCACACCTAGGACTTCATAAGCAAAAACTGCTCTGGGGAGATATAAACCACGGGAAATTCCCTTTTCAATTTGAAGTTCAAATCAGTCTCATAGGGAATTAGACACCCAATTTAGGTTATCAAAGCTCTTAGAAAGTTTGAATAACCCTTTTAAAGTTCAAGCCGTATGCAACTACTACAGCTCCTTGTGACATATCTGTCAATTTAACGTATTTTCCTTGGCCCCTTCCGAACTTTGAAATGCAAGCAAAATTAAGCCAGAAGCTTAATAGCATAACCCAAACCAAAATTTCAATTTTTTGGCATTGCATCTCTGACTCTGAGGGCCCAGTCCACATCTAGTTGCTTGCTTTGTGTTTCTACTCTGAATATGTGAATATGCCTGGTGCCGAGACAGAAAAGGCAACCTGAGTGTGGTGTCCTGCAAAATTATCCTGTACTTCTATACTTGTCCAGACTACATGAAGGAGCTTATTCTAGAAGGCGATGAAGGGCGAACTAATCAGCTAACTAATGCAACGTAATTGTCCATTTTGTGTGAAATTGCCTCTTTTAAATGAAAACCAATCTAGAAAACAAAATGTCCGAAATTGACTGCAAAGTTGTTCATTGTAAATATACAGCGTATTTATGGGTGATAATTTATACTGATCTAATTCAGAAATTCGTCAACAATATATAACATAACTCCAATGAAAAGAGGATCTGTTTCATACTCTCATCACCCCCCTCTCGAGCACGATGGCTATATATGTTCACATTCATGTGACTGGTTCATTTTTAATTTCTCCCAATGCATTATACGATTTTATCAGCAATCCTGCTCCAACTAATGATTATGCTTTTTCTTATAGTCTTGTTGGGGTTTGAGTAGCAAGAGCTCCGCTAACAAGATGGCTAAGCAAGCTGCCCTAGCATTTGTTAAGCGGACATTAGAAAGGTGCCATAAGTTTGAGGAGACGGGAAAGAGCTGTTTCAGGGATCCTTTATTCAAGGATATATTTGTTTCTGGATCCTCCAATGGCAGCGGTGCACGGTCCATAGATACAACTGAAGAAAGTGAATCTATCAAACAACCTGCCAGCACATCCACAAGACCATTGGAAGCCAGAGTTTCAGGTAATTCATTTAATGCAATTTTTCATGTATTATGCAAGTGGCCCACTTTGGTGGAGTTTTCGGCATAGACAAATAGTTCCGCATCTTCCGTAAATAGAATTCACCATCTTCATATTAGTCAAATTGTTGTTATTTTGGGACATCTGAATTATTATTGTCTCTATTGCAGTTTCCATGAGATCACAGCAAAGCCCTATAATGACTTCACGGTTAGGTCAGAACATGGATAATCCTGATGTTAGCTCTTCTGATTTAGTCCTGCCTGCAAATCACTCTTCTGATCATAGTGTGAAACAAGATGCATGGTCAAATAGGGGGAAGAGAAGGGAAATGTTGCTTGATGATGTTGATGGATTGGCATCTGGTGGGTTTTCAAATGGCCCGTCGGGCGTTGGTGCTTCTTTTTCAAGCAGTACAAAAGGAAAAAGGAGTGAAAGGGATAGAGAAGGGAAGGGGCAAGTCAGAGAGGGGTTATCTAGAAATGGAACTAAAGTTGGCCGGCCAACATTGTCCAATGTTAAAGGGGAAAGAAAATCTAAAACTAAGCCTAAACAGAAAACAACTCAGCTATCAGTATCTGTGAATGGCTTGATAGGCGAGATATCAGAGAAACCCAAACCAGCTATGTCAAAACCAAGTGAAATAACTGGCATTAACAATGCCAAGGAAAAAAGTGAGTTTGGCTTGGATGAATTGGACGACCCTATTGATTTATCCCACCTGCAGTTACCAGGAATGGACGTTCTTGGTGGTGATGATCTTGATGGCCAAGGACAGGATCTGGGTTCATGGTTGAACATTGATGATGATGGGCTGCATGATAATGACTTTATGGGCCTTGAAATTCCAATGGATGATCTTTCAGACTTGAACATGATGGTTTGAAGTTGCTTTCTTTGTATAGTCTTCTTCCATATACCATTGGCAAATGAAACACGTGTGGTCGTCAGGAAATGACCTATCATGTTGGGTGATCATTCGGCGGTCAGCTCCACATTAGGTTATTTTGTAGACTATGCAGAAGTTGATTCACAAGAGAGCCTTCCAAATGGTGGATTTAGCTCCTGTATTAAGTTGGTGGCTTTGACTGTAAAGATCTTTTTGGTCAATGTAAAAGTACGTGTCCTATAAATTTTAGGCAAATTGTATCCAGGCTGTAGCTCTTACAAATCAGAGAAGAATTTCTCTTGTACATACATTTACGTTTCTAATAAACAGTTTTTTTTATTTGGCGCAATAATCTCCCGACTTTTGCTTGTGCTATCTTGTTCCTTGGGTTTTCTGGTTTGTAATTTTGTACAGGTACACTCTAGAAGGCTGTACCGGTCAGACGTAAGAGACAAAATCTAAAGAAGTGAAGAAATGTAAGTTATTACTACATGCAATTGATTATTCTCCTCCGCCCTTCTTTTTATACTCATTTCAGGTGCTTCTCACAGATTTCGGGCTGTTATCTCTCCAATTATATCCTTCTGCCTTGCTAGCTGACTGGTAAATTTTTTGTCAGCCATTGCTTTTGTGCTCATACTTTGGAATCTGTATGATGCAGATTGAGCTGTGCTTGGAACTAGTATTTGTTTTAAAAAGGTTAGGTGTTAATCATCATGCACGTTTATTGATTGGGGTTGATGTGTAATGGGAGAGTTCTGAAGTTGTTATCTTTTGAGGATGGTGTATCTGGATGATACATTGCGGATCTGTTGTCCTCTAAAAGAGCAAGTAAGTCTTTCAAACCCATAGTCACACGACACATGGTTCTGTAGTGTTAATTTGCTTTAGATTGTATTGAATTTTTGTGCGGAAACATTTCGGTGTAGCTGTAAAGGCTGAACTTTGTAGTTTGTTCATTTATGAATAGCTCTGCTGCTTCGACATATAAATTTGATATGGAAACCACTTTGGTGTGTGTGTTGAAGACAGCCTCCCAACCATAAAGATGTTAGCTTCCCGTTTCATTACACATTACCTTTTTTCCAGAGAACATAGACTTGGTTTCAGCTGTTTTGTTCCAAACATTGGTTGAGTAGTCAATTTTGGTTTAATTTTTCATATGGTTTATATCTTTTTTATATGGAATTGGTTTTTGGAAGCTTTTATATGGTAATGTTGTTTCCCAATTAGTGAGTAGTCATGTCCGGTGCTGCAGTGCATGCATGTGTCTCATGCCCGTTTCCCGGTTAATGAGTAGTTATTTCTGGTGATGGGGTGCATGCATGTATGTCACATACACGTGGTCATTCATCTCCGTGGATAAAAATTACCAACAATTCGACACTTCTCACCGTTTTTTGTGTGAGGAAAAAACTTTGGCCATTTCGGGTTATGATGTTAAAATGCATAAATTCTTAAGTTGTTCGTTACATAAATAGTGCTCCTCTTTTTTCTTTTCATTCAGAAAGTGCCAAGGAGAATGAGAATATTGTATGGAAGGCGAGATCCCTTGGTATTCACTGTTAGATTATGGTTGTTGTATACTATTTAGGATTTAAGTCCCGAGCCTATTAAGTGCCCCTGACATTGCATAACAAGCGCATTTTAGGATAAAGATTTTCTTTTTTCAATACAGCCAGTTTAATCTGCTGACACATTATTGCATGCTGATCTCCCAAAATTACTTTGACCTAGGTTCATTTGTGAAAGATTTTATTTGTTATCAAATCGTTCTTTAATATAATACTCTGAGCTCTCTATACCCTGTCATCAGCTATCTTTTTTTGTTTGTTTGATCAGCATGTCATCAGCTATCTAGTTTTAATATTTTACACGAGTTTACTATAGAAGTGAAGACAGAAAGTTAACTAGCGAGCCATTGTTTCCCCGAGGTCCCACGAGAAATAAAGACTGAAATCCTGATCATCTGAAGTTTGTATTAGTTCCGTCTGTCTGTCATCTAAGGTTGACATGATAAAACAATACTTGCCAAGCATACATGTAGATTGGTAGTTTAGCTCATTATGATTACTGCCCAGATTTTCATTTAGGAACCTGGAACATATAGAGTTTGTAGTTTTTCATATGGAGCATAAGAAGGCTAATAATGTTTGGACTGCTGACTAATTATTTCCTTGAAGACTTAAGGTACTGTATCCATGTATGACTTTATCATTCACAAATCATTTGGGAGCTGCACACCTACTCAAACACTTTTATCGTTCATGTCGTTTTATTGTTTTATCATATAGCTAGGTTGCCATACTATTTGTATGTCTTTGAGTGCTGTACATGAAGTGGTTAAAGCATAACTTGACGTAATTTTTATCATATATGGAACAGAGTTGTTTCCAGGAAGTATGTAGATATAATTTTGTTATATACAAAGGATACAAACATAAATTATGGTTTTTGCATCAACAGAACACTATAGCCAAATGCGAGTTATGTTAGTCATGGTTCTAGTAATAACCAGGGGAGCATTCTTTTTTCTTCTTCCAACACTACCTTACTTTCTTCTGGTATTGTTTGATTTCTAGTTTCTCCCTTAAACATGTCTTAATTACTTAAAATTTTGGAAAAGGGTCGTCAGCTAAGTATTTTCTCTTGGGGGTCTGGGATGCTGGCATTTGGGTAATTATCCAACCTTGGCTAAGTTGTTAAATGTTTGGATCTTTGACTTGGTAATTAATTTAGAAGTGGGGTTTTTTTTTGATAAGCTAAGGAATTTTATTGCAATAAGAAAAGCAATTACAATACAAAAGAGAAAATTTAGAAGTGGATTATTGCAGAGTATTATCTTATGTTATTTTGCTGGAGGTCTGTGCATGTATAAGGTTGTCTTGTAGTGAATTGATGTCCTCGTAGAAAGTTTGATTAAGCCCTTGATGACTGGAGAAAATGTTGTCTTCTTTGAATCATCTGCAGTTTTTCTCTTGAATTATTGTGTGGTTAAGCTTTGTTATAAGCGCAGTCAGATAAATCTTCTAAAATAGTTAAGATGTATTTAAAACAGTCTTGTTTCCCAAACATAATTTAGTTCGGTTTTCTGTGATGATCGAGAAATTTGAGATACGGGAACTTACATCATGCAGTATCCACTATCTGAAGTCTGACGATACTATTTTGGTTTGGAATGGTTAGACTGAATTTAGCTGCCTAATTGATGTTTAGCCAGTTATAATCACATCCAATTTTGTCACCATCTGTGCAGTCTGGATTTTCATATGGCTGCAAACAGTTTATTTTTGAAGCTTAAAGGCATTGTAGTAACCAACTTTGTGAGCTTCACATTTGGCATGATATTCTTCTAGTATGTGCAGCTTCTCTTCAATCTTCATTATCTTGTTGTCTATATCGAGCTGGAGTTTTCTCTTTTACTTCTCTACCTCTCTGACAGCTCCAAGACATAGTCTAGCTCTGGTGCTCTGAAATTCCATACAAAATGGGTTTTAACCAGTGTTATGGATAGGCAAATATCGCCGATATCGCAAAATTTTCTATATATCCGAGATGATATGATCAAATACCGGTCAACACTGGTCAAATCGGATAGTTTCAAATTAAAGTCGGTTTAAATCAATTAACTCCGGTCTGACTCGATTTAAACCAATTAAATCCTATATAATTTAATTAATTTTGGTCTAATTCGATCAGTTTCGTTCCAACAAACTTAATCAGGTTTGACATTTATGTTATAAATTTAATAATAAATAATAAATATTACTCATTTTACATATAAATTATAAACTAAATATCATTCGTTTAGGTTATGCCTCTGGTCCAATGCATTTAAAAATGATTAAATATCATTCATTTTGTCTTTAATAAATATGAATATTTATTTATTTATTTATCACAAAATGCATTCTGCCACGATCTTCCCGCAATCTCCCCGAGTTTGTTAAATCTCTCTTTTTGTTATTTGGCCGATATATCCCCACGATCCGATATCCATAACACTGGTTTTAACTTTTTTCTTTCACGTGAGCATAAGTGTAGAAAAATGTACTAGAGTGATTCAAAATTACAGTATATTGAAAGCTATAACAAAAAGAAACATAGGTTAACAAGCTAAGGTCTTGCAAGGCAGTTGCAATCTCATGGTCTACGGCGCAATCTGCGGACAGTGGTAGATTTGCCTGATTTAAAAAGTTTACTACATTTTGCATACGAAAAATTGTAAGAACTCTCCTTGTATTGTTACATTTTTATTCATATTATTTGTATTGTAAAAATTCTTAATTAACTTGTAATACTTTGCACGATTAGTATAAATATATTGAGAGACAAAAAACTCAAAATATATTAAAATTTTTAAAATTATCCTTCATTACTTAGTATACACAATTGGTAATATATAATGAAATTCTGGTTAGATGCAAGATGTCTATCATAATGTAGAGACTAACTGTGAGACATCTTGCTAGTGCAAAGTCAACAATGAAAATAACGAACAAAAAATAAACGACACAAGAGTTGGTTACCCAGTTCGGTGCAACATCACCTACGTCTGGGGGCACTATGCAGTGAACAAATTCCACTATATGTAATCAATCACACATATAAAGCTTTACGATTATTACACAAATCTAAGCCCTATGATATTATTACTAGTGTGAACTTAACCAGGGTCTCCCCCTGTCTCCGAGCCTCCGACTCGAGTCCACTCTTAGAACTGATCTCACAGTTCCGTCTCCTCCTTTGTCGTCGTCTTCAAAGGTTTCCACATAGCTTCACTGGCGCGGGTTCGTTCAAAATATCCAAACGATATTTCTGCCATTATTTATTTGGAACACACAAGCTATATTCTTAGTTACAACATACAGCTCCCCTAACACGCTCGTCCAACACGCTTAGGAACTCTGTATATTATCGACTAAGAAATAACTACATGGCACCACCTCCTACCGAATGGAACGATCATCTATTTGTAGAAGATGGACGAGAATCTAATTAGAGTTTCCTAAAAGATCTCGTACGTGCCTTGCTGATTACGTCTCTTCCAAGTTTCCTTTTGCTGCTGCACAGTTGATACAGAAAGAATCCTTCGGATATTCAAAGATCTTCTAATTAAGAAAACTCCAGAAAGTCTTCTGGCGAGATGTTAGATCGTGATGTCCGAGACTTATGGATAGACATCTTATGATTTGAGCATCGGCGTCTTAGGTCGCGACATATGGATGGACATCTTTCCATCATATAAATTAGCCAACATCCGTAGGAACCACATATAATATTACTTAAACTAAAGCATTTTGTAGAGAAGCCAACTTTTTACGATATATTTGTGTATTAGCGTGTGATAATTTATTGTTCATGAAATTGGGAGTTAACTAAGGGAAAATGACAATTTACTATACTGAATCATAGTTGATTCACACTTTGGTACCCAAACTATTTTTTTTCTTTTTTGGTACCGAAACTATCAGTTTCGGACAAATGTTAGCATTCCGTTAGAATTAACAGTCAAAAAATGCCTACATGTGACTATTTTACTAAATGAAATATCCAAAAATACCTTCGGCTGAAAAAAACCCCCAAAAAATCAAAGATGAACAAGGCTATCTTCTCCAGTGAGGTGGGTTGTCTTCTCTGGCAAGGTTTGAGTTGTCTTCTCGAAGGTGAAGAATGATTCAACGTCGAATTGGCGGGTGATCTCAAGGTTGGAGATTGATCATCCCACATTTATGGTTTCTTCCTAATTGTGTTTGAGGAATTTCAATTGTAATGACGGCCACCAGAGCGAAACGCCAAGAAGACCTACGGATCGCTTAAAGGAAGGACCATGGTTGCTCTGTCGATTCCGACGAGCGCCTCCAAACCGAGATAAACTTTTCACCAACCTACCCAAAGATGAAGGACACTTGCCGGAAATACTTCCAACTCAAATGAGAAAATCAAAGCACATATCCAATAAAACAGGGCACCAAAAACAAACCAAAGACGGAAAGAAAAATGGCCGAAAATTGATCTAAGGACTAAGGCTCCTTACAATCCTCAATGTCTAGAAAAGCCCACCCTCTTCAAACCGGACCGTCTGGAGTAGCCCGAACAGTAGGTTGAAGACGCCAGAAAGAGACATGCATATGCTCGCTCGAGCCTATTGTAGATCTATTGGAGTTTTTTTTGTAGATCTCGGTCACAAATCAGAGGCGAGGCGGGTTCAGTTTGGTTTTTGGCGAGGTGGGTTTGAGGTTTAGGGTTGCTAACATATTACTCTCCACTGTGAGAAGGAGAGAAGGAGAAAAAGAAGGTCTCAATTGCATACTTAAAATTTTGAATGCCAAAGAATAGTTTAGTCATTTCAAATTTATGTTAACAAAGTTAACATATATATCCCAAAATGATAAGTAGAGTAGTAAAAAAATAAGGTATTGAATAGTGAATCAACTATAATTTTGATGAACCTCTCCATAGAAATTACGCTTTCTGGTTGGGATGTTGATCACTGAGATCTTCCTGAAATGTCTAAACATTTCTCAAACCTCGGTGCGACTAAAATGGGCCGAAAAATTCCCCAAAATTGTCCAAAAAGTGGATTCGGGTGCCTCCTCTAACTCACGATGCGCACTTGGAGAGGTTCTTCTGGCGTTGCCTTGTCTTTCCTTGTCTTGATGATTTTTCATGTTTTTCTTCACACGTGAGAATGAGCTATATCTTCTTTTGGTCACGAACCGAGCATTGTCAAGATGTTTGATTCATTGAAATAATTTTACATTATTTTGTTTCAGTCCTTGTAATTCCTCGATAATTTCTATTTTGTCACTTTTGAACTACGAGTAGTTAACTAAAAATCCCACACATCAAAACTGTTCTATTTATTCAACAAATTGTGTGGGGGAGATGTATTTGATTAAGTCCTTTTGTAGCATTGATACGATGACATCTCCGTTATTTATAAGGTTAAAGATGGGGGAATTTGATTAAGCGATTTTGAATGTTTTTGAGTTCTTTTTTTTATAAAGTTGAAGTGTAGAAATTTTGCTATTTATTTTCGTGTAAAGACTATAAATCACCATTAAATTTTTTTTAGATAAATCGTTTTTTGTTGTAAAGGTTGATATGACTATAAGACTATATGAGTGGTTTCTTGACGTGGATCTTACGAGTCAACATTGTATTTCAAATCTGAAGATTGATAGGTATAAAAAGTTTGTCATATAATTATCACGTTTTACAATATAATTGAACTAATATGTTGTTTTCCTGTGTTTTAAATTAAATCATTATACTATGAGTTATTTGATTCTAATATTCTAAGTAATATGTTTAGTTGATTATTAAATTCCTTAATTTTTTGTGTGGTGGATGTTGCCCTTATACTAATTGAAATTCTGATTGTAATTGGTTAGGCAAGTGATGGAATTATTTGAGGGTTCCAATCATATAATTTCATGCCCATACAATAAATAAACCTCAAAGTTCCATGTTTTAATACGGATCTTACATGATCATGAATTGATCATGAGATCTAGACTAGAATAAATTCAACAAATTACCTTGAATCAAAATCTCCTTGTTACTAAATACGATTTAGTAACCTCTAAAGATCGTCCACACAGGAAGAGCAATCCGGGGATACTCACAACGATCCTTACTAGAAGATCGAAACAAGCAAAACGGACGGAGCGGGGAAAGAGGGGCTGGCTGAAATCGGCAAGGAGAGAGAGAGAGGGTGACGGCTAGGGTTTGAAAAATAAATCACTTAATTTTCAGATCTGAAAATTACCCTTTTATAACCCTTATTTGGACTTTAATTAATTAAAGGCCTTAATGGGCTTAAAGCCCAAAACTTTTAATTAATTGTGTAGAGAAGCCCATTCTGGCTAGGCCCAGTTTAGCTAATTTAATTAAATCTAATTAAATAGATTTAATTAATTAGTCCTGCTAAACCGTTCTTGATTTCCGGTTTAATCCTAAACCGAAATCGGTCTAATCCGGTTTAATCCAAAACCGGATTTTGTGTCTCTCATGATTCCTCCATATGATTCCATCCGTTTTACTCAACCTTTAGTGTGTGACCCTCTAGGCTCACGACACGTCGGCGGACTAGTAAAATTACCATTTTACCCTTTCCATCATGAGTGGCCTCTAGCAAGACATCATGATTACTCAACGCTTGTGATTATCGAGATTTCGACTTAACCTTGTCGTACATGAATCTATCCTTTTATCCTCTTGATATCTTTGACAACCACGAGGCATAGACAAGTCATCCTCGTTCTATTGTCCTGTTTCTTGATTCTGAGTTAACTGAATTATAACTGATACTATATATCGACTGCATGGCCATGCTATTGTATTTTAGTTGTACTCATCAAGTGGCCTAAACTGATATCTGCTCACACGTCCGTATGAGGAATAAATCCTTCAGCGATCCATTGAGTCAACTTATGCAACTTGTGATCGAGCCAATCACAGTCGTTATTGTAACCTTTTTACAGGAGACGTTAGACTGAGTCAAACTCGTCACTCATTACATATTGACCTCAATGGTCCTTCTGTCTGAGGATGTGATTTCATGTGCCGACATATGAGTATGTTCATGACTGTGCCTATGTGACATACTCACGATCGGGTCGTCCTATATCACCCCTGACTGGTAATACTATGACCTAACTCTGGCCCCCTTCTGGCCATGATCAGTAGAGCGTGATCATTTAGAGTTAGCCTCATACCGATCGCTTCTTATGAAGCTATTTTGATCGGGGACTGCTTAAGTAAGATTTTTATCTGATCTGTAGATCTACTATTATGTGTTGACACATCAATGATACAAATCAAATCATACTTAAGATATTACTACAACATTTAGTAATATGAATGCCGATTTTATTTCAACTAATAATCTTTATTACATGATTAGATTGAAAATACATTGTGCTAGGGCACAAAAACCCAACAGCAAGATGTTAGAAACAATGTCGAGAACAATGTTACGACAGACTTCTTAACAAACTTGTCTGCGAATAGATTCAGACAAACGCACAATTAAAAGCAGTAAAAGTAAACAGCGACACACAAGATTGTTTACCCAGTTCGGTGCAATCTCACCTACGTCTGGGGCCCTCGGCCTAGTGGAAAGATTTCACTATAATGGAACAAGTCAAAACATACAAGGTGATTATCACACAAACCACTACTTTATGCAACTCTTCCTAGTGCAAATCTATATTAGAGACTCCCCCAGAATCCAAGCCTCCAACTTGATTCCACTCTACGAGCCTCGCACGCCCGGATGTCTTTAGTCGCTGTTAAGTTTTTTACGTGAACTTTCAATCACGCCTTAACATAAACCCACAATCACTAATCATTAATCTTTCGAATCTGGTAGTGATACACAATAGCTCTTTGTGGAACACCAAGTCTCTCAGCACCCCAGCCTTGCACGTCTAATACCACTAGATGTTCACGAGGAGACTATACAGAGTTGCGTCAAGAAAATATGAATTCAATACGAGAGACGCACTGGCTTCTAAGGGTGGAGCCTTGGCTCTTATAGCAGCCGCTTCTAGATTTTGGATCGCCTTAGGGTTACCTAAATATGATCGGTTTAGGTTTCCCAATTCCCTTTCCTGCCGATATTCTTGCGAAGTCTCTTTCACGACAAGAGAACTTTCTCAAATCTTGAAACCAACAAGATTTACAAAAGCCTTGTATAACAACAAGACTTACTAAAGACCTTGTACACAACTGGCACCTTCCAATTGCAATACGTTTCCTATTTCAGGAAACTTTACAATGCTGCGATCTACAAATGTCACGAAGAACGTTGAGACAAAGCGCTTGACAACTTGCTTGACCAACTGCTCGACATCTTGTCTTAGCGCTAGTATTTCCTTTCTTCATTTATTTCCTTTCTTCTTTCCTTGCCTTGATGGGATTTCCTTTCTTTATTTTTAGTTGGTCACGCAAGAAGTTTCCTTTCTTTGTGCTAGCGAATATATTTCCAAACTTGATTCCAGCAAGGCTTTCTTGGCAAATACGATAACCCATCTAAACTTGCCTAAATACACGTCGAAAGATGTTTTACAAGAAGTTGTAACATTATGTCCGACATCTTTCGTCCTTGCACTAAAAAATACAGCCAACACTAAACGTAACAACAATCTCCCCCTTTGGCTATTTTTTAGGCAAACACTTCACTTCTTCTGGCAAGCACTTCACCTTTCTTGAAGACCAACTTTCTCAATGGTCTCAATTGACCCAGTCATCTCAACTTCCACATTGACATTATCAAGACCATTCATGGTCACTTCCTTCTCAGTGATTACATCAGTCATTGCATCAACCTCTGTTCCTTTATCAACTTCACACTTAGTAACATTTTCTGTAACCGTTTCCTCAAAAACTTGTTGCTCATTCATAACACCTTTTTCTTCAACAATACACTCGAGACCCTAACTGGCTTGGCTCGTTTGTACTTCTGCCACATTTTCCTCAACAACAATCTCATCATCCTTCTTATCTCTGAGCTGGGACCAGGAAAATTGATGAGCACATCTTCGCATATTTTCCTTCTTGCGAGCAGGTTCTCGATCGCTTGCTTCAGATTGGCAACATTAGAGTCAATTCGAGCAATCTCGCTTGTCAGATCTGTGGTCACATCATTGTGAAAGGCAGTAGACATGGGGACAAGATCGATAGTATGACTAGAACTTGCTCCAGTAGCTATGACATTCTTCTTAATTGATGGCTTGACATTATGCTTGACAACCTTCTTGACATCGTGCTCAACGGACTTCTTGACAATGTCCACAACACGCTTGCCTTCGAATAGCTTGTGGCTTATCACAATGGCACCTGGTTTCTTTCTTATCTTATCGGTGCTTCTCAAGATGGATGGACATTGATGAAGGAGAAGACCGGATATAAGGGAGACAAACCCGATGGGGCGCTCGATACCGAAAGATCAAGCATGTCTTACAAAGTGATCAATAACACATTGCTCAAAGACTATGAAAGAACCAGTACCTATTTTGAAGATCAGGATCGCCAACTCAGTCTTGACAATAGAACCATTTGAAGAAGGCGCCCAATTAGCTAGTCCAATGCGGTAAAGTACTAAGTACTTCGATGTTAAGTCCGAGGCCGCAATCGACCCCTTAGCTGACCAGACCTGGTGCTTGTTCCTGGTGATCTTCTTTGCCACTTCATCAAGGATGGGAACATGCTCGGGTTGCACATGTTGTCTTCACATAAAAGTATTAACATTCTCAGAGGAAATATTGAATTTCTTCCCGCTTACATATACCTTTTTGTACTCATGATCTTCTGGACAGTCAAATGCTATGGAAGATTTATCACAAATTCCTTGACCATCCCTTGCTTCAGTGGAAAGTTCCTTCTCCGGAAAGATGACTCGATGGAAGACTAATTTCCCCCTGTTGGCGGCCTCGACAGTGTGAAAAGAGATGTTATCCGTGGAGACGCTAGGTACATTCTAAGACACATTTTGTTATGCAACCGACTTGACTATCCTAATCATGCAACATTCTAATCATTTGTCTTCTCATCACTATCCTAATCATGCAACATTCTAGTAGGTTGTCCAACCTTCTTTCCTTTGAATTTCTTTTCAGGAGCTTTACTTCCTTTTGCCAGGGACTTCTACCTTCTGTGTTCTTTGTCTTCACAACTGTTTCTTGCCGAGATAGAGATGATTTTTCTTGGCTTTCTTCGAAGACCTAGAGTTTGAGACGAAGCAGAGAAAAATATGCACGCAAATAGTTTTTGTTAGAGAGAGGCGGCATAATATAAAATTAAACGTTGTAACCTTAGGGTGGGCCTCGATCTTTTGGACCCATACCGAACCATTGGGATTATGACGTTTCAGAGGGGATACCACCTTATAACTTCCCCTCAAACGGTTGCTTCATCAACGATTAGTAGAACACAGCCCAAGTGACAACCTCAGGCTATTAAGCTTTCTCAGATCTAAAGCTTTTGATGAACACTCAGCGAGTAATTTGACATTCTCTAGTGTTTTCTTTTTGTTTGCATCTTGTTCCTAAATTGGGTACTTCTTTAATTTACAATACATTTGTTGATCATAATGTTGCAACATTCTTCTTGATATTTTTCCGGTTGCACCATCTTTGTTATCTATCTGGTCAAACATCAGTTTTCCACCCTCATGATTTGGACGTTTCTTTAGAGTCCTTCTGTAAGGAATGTTGTCATGAGTCATAGTAGATTTTTTGTCAAGAAAACTGTTACGAATTTTTTCAAGACCTTTGTTGCTGACATTTTGAACCATTTGAACTTGTGTCATGAGACCATTTCACCCTCCATTTCATCCGACTAGATTCCAGCATATTAGCCTGATGACATCCTCGGGTTATCCAATGAGGGAGGGGAGATGGTCTCTTACCAGATGGATAATGGCAGTAGGGTTTGATGTGTCCTCTCTTCCCACAATAGTGACAGCTCCGTCGTGATCCATTAGTAGACAGCTTAGATAGAGACTTGAATCTTGCTCCTGTCTGGCAGACGTTTGTCGGGAAGGTTGTCGAGAAAGATGTCGAGACATTTTACGCTTCCCTGGAATGCTGCAAAAATTTTTCCTTTTCTTTGATGAGGGCTCGCTGCGGGACGAACTCGGTTTCAGATGTTGAGCAACTTTCAGTATAGCCAAGTCCCCTGGTGTCTCTCCCCTGTTTCCATATAGAAAATAGTTTGTCCAGGCTCTCCGTACTTGGATTCATCATCTTTACCGACTTGGTCATTTGATCTAGTTCACCATTGAGTCGGGTGACCTCTTGTTTCAGCTCGATGATAGTCTCCAACATTCTAGTCTTGTCGTTTGTAAGACTGATGATTTGGGTAGCTTGTACATCTAGAGTCTTAGATTCTTCAGTCCATTTCGTGTAAAGAATACAATACGCTTCGTTTAGCTCATCATCATTCCATTCCTCATCTGGAGACAAGTCATGTATCTTGTTACTAATAACAGTAGAATAATTAGGTTTGCAGGATGAGGTAGATGCAGTAAATGTTACAAAATTACTTATCTCTTCTGATTCACCATCATCCGATTCTTCATCGGACAGAGTAGCAATGTAGCCCTTCTTTTGCCTTCTTAGATAGTTGGACAATCCTTTTGATAGTGCCCAAACCCTTCATATTCATGGCATTGAAACCTTATATTGTCACTACTGCCTTCATTAACTTTGTTGTCACTGTCGAGATTTCCACTTTGTTGAACCTTTTGTGGAACAAAGTTCTTGACATATGCTAGAACATTCATCCTGTCATTTGCTGTGACATTCTTTCCAAATATCTTGTTGAACTGCTTCATGACTCGGTTATAGTTCTTTGAAAGCAAAGCTATAGTAGCATCAACTTCTTCATCCGAGTCTGAGCATGTCTGCTCAGCTGGCTTGGGTATGGCACTCTTGAAAGCCACTCCTTTATTCTTCTGGCCGAGACTGGGAAGGGACAACTCATAGGTCATTAGGCAGCCCATTAGTTCATCAAAAGGTAGAGTCTTGAGATTGTGGAATTCCTCAATGGCTGTTATTTTCATTTTAAATCTGGAACTCAAGGCTCTGAAGGTCTTTCTTACCAGCTTCTCATTAGACATTAGTTCTCCCGGAGAGTAGGACTCGTTGGCAAGGTCACAAATTTTCATATTAAATTCAGCCAACGTCTCATCTTCCTTCATGACAAGAGCTTCAAATTTAGTAGTTAAGTAATGGAGCTTTTCTTCATGTACCTTTGTTGTTCCCTCATAAGCAACGCTCAGGATGTCCCATGCACCTTTGGCAGTTGTGCAGGTATTGATCAATCTGAATACATCCTTGTTGACGCCGTTAAAAATTGCGTTGAGGGCTCAGGAGTTTCCAAGGGAAATCTTATCATCGATGTTAGACCATTCTGATTCAGGTTTGAGGCTTGTAATATTTCCCTCATCATCTTGATAGTGTGGGGCGCTCCAGCCATTCACAACAGCCTTCCAAGTCATATTGTCGATCGATTTAAGGAAGGCACACATGCGGGCTTTCCAATATCCGTAGTTACTCCCATCTAGAATAGGTGGATGGTTGACGGATCCTCCTTCTCTTATGTTGTCCATGATCATAATTTTTCACCCAAGATCTCACCTAAAAGCTGTAGGTGCCTCCTCTAATACCAATTGAAATTCTGATTGTAGTTGGTTAGGCAAGATGTTAGGAACAATGTCGAGAACAATGTTACGACTTATTTCTAAACAAACTTGTCTGTGAACATATTCGGACAAACACACAATTAAAAGCAGTAAAAGTAAACAACGACACACAAGATTATTTACCCAGTTCGATGCAATCTCACCTACGTCTGGGGGGCCCTTGGCCTAGTGGAAAGATTTCACTATAATGGAACAAGTCAAAACATACAAGGTGATTATCACACAAACCACTACTTTATGCTACTCTTCCTAGTGCAAATCTATATCAGGGACTCCCCTTGAATCCAAGCCTCCAACTTGATTCCACTCTACGAGCCTCGCACGCCCGGATGTCTTTAGTCGCTGTTAAGCTCCTTTACATGAACTTTCAATCACGCCTTAACATAAATCCCACAATCACTAATCCTTGATCTTTCGAATCTGATAGTGATACACAATAGCTCTTCGTGGAACACCAAGTCTTTCAGCACGCCAGCCTTGCACGACCGCTAGATGTTCACGAATAGACTATACGGAGTTGCGTCAAAAAAATATGAATTCAATACGAGAGGCGCACTGGCTGCTAAGGGTGGAGCCTTAGCTTTTATAGCAGCCGCTTCTAGATTCTGGATCGCCTTAGGGTTACCTAAACCTGATCGGTTTAGGTTTCCCAATTCCCTTTCACGCCGATATTCTTGCGAAGTCTCTTTCACGACAAGAGAGCTTTCCCAAATCTTGAAACTAACAAGACTTACCAAAAGCCTTGTACAACAACAAGACTTACTAAAAATCTTGTACACATTTGGCACCTTCCAATCGCAATACCTTTCTTATTTCAGGAAACTTTACAATGTTGCGATCCACAAATGTCACGAAGAATGCTGAGACAAACCGCTTGACAACTTGACCAACTGCTCGGCATCTTGCCCCAGCGCTAGAGTTTCCTTTCTTCGTTTATTTCCTTTCTTCTTTCCTTGCCTTGATGGGATTTCTTTTCTTCATTCTTAGTTGGTCACGCCAAAATTTTCCTTTCTTTATGCTGGCGAATATATTGCCAAACTTGATTCCAGCAAGGCTTTCTTGGAAAATACGATAACCCGTCTAAACTTGTCTAAATACACGTCGAAAGATGTCTTACTAGAAGTTGTAACATTACGTCCGACATCTTTCGTCCTTACACTAAAAATACAGCCAACACTAATGAAGGGTGCCAATTACTTAAAAGATAGGGTATTGTTTCTTTAAAGTATTTATGGTTTAGTTGATGTTACCCTTGTGAGGATGAGATTGTCTGCTCTAACAAGTGCCTAAGGCTGAAGCTAATAAAAATAATACTTACCGCTTAATGGACTACGATACATGATAAAGAAACTAAATTATTTGATTCATATTAAAAATAGAAATAGATAAGGAATATAAGATTTTTAATAAGAAATATATGAGCATTTAATTAGGAAATATGAATTTCAATAGGAAATGCAATAGTTGGAGACAATTTAAAGTATAATGTTGTTTTAAACTTATACTTTTATGATATTTAAAAGAACTTCTAGTTAGATTTTCGAACCCAATAGCAATGTGACTGTGATTTTCGCCCTATTTGTAGCATTCGTAGTTTACAAAAAGATGGATGAATGGAATATGCTACACATGTTCATCTATTTATACTAGGGTAAATTCCACATGACCCCCCTTAACTATAAGCGTGTCTCACATGACCCCCCTTAACTACAAAATCATTCTGTGAGGTGCCTTAACTATCCAAAAATCCCACTTTACCTATTTTTGTTGACTTTTTTCAAAATTCTGTTAAGTTTTTGTGAAATGACGAAAATACCCTTCTATCTGAAAAATAAAAATAAATAAAAATGATTTTGAACTTTTTTTTATAATTTTCTCGTTGTACAAAATTAAGAATAAAATTTTGTTAATAGTAAAAATAATTAAAAAACAAAAAAAATTTAAAAATAAAAAATTACTTTTAAACATCGTTTTTTTATTTTTATAAATAAAAAATTAATACTAAAATATTATTTTTATTCTTTATTTCTTACAACGAGAAAATAGAAAAAAAAAGTTCAAAATCATTTTTATTTATTTATTTTCATTTTTCAGATATAAGCGTATTTTCGTCATTTCACAAAAAACATAACAGAATTTTGAAAAAAGTCAACAAAAAAAGGTAAAGTGAGATTTTTGGATAGTTAAGACACCTCACATATTGATTTTGTAGTTAAGGAGGGTCATGTAAGACACACGCATAGTTAAGGGGGTCATGTAGAATTTACCCTTTATACTATTTCTATTTTAAGTGTCGTTTTTGGTTAAGGAATTCGTAAGAGCATGACAACTCCTACTTCATTTAAGCACGAGTCACCATTTGGAAGTATTGTGGTGTTTCAAATTTTAGTGTCATTCAATTTGATTTTAGAAAGTCATCCCGTTTTTTAAAACTTCAATCCTATAAAAAAAACATGATTGGTTATTTCTCTTGAATCATATGCGCAGAATTTGTGCTCCTTTTGTGATTTACTCAATGATTAGTCATTGGGGCAATCCTAAACCATCTTGGCTAGGGATTCATGACCGCTAGTATTGCCCTTTACTCAAATATACTTTTGGTCTTCGAGTCACATCTGTCCGATTAGGTTTGTAGATTTAGAATTCTTTAATTAATGAACAAAATTTGAGATTAAAAATTAGATACATAATGCTTGAATTTGCGGATTTATACAAGTTGTGTGTTGATACGCACGTGTCTCCATTTGAACATGTGTAGATCTTTTTGGTTAAGGATGGGGGAGAGGTAGTTGATAAAATTATTTTGAATGTTTCTGAGTTTACTACTTCAACTAAGTTGAAGTGTAGAAATTTTGATATTTATTTTCGTGTAAAGACTATATAAATCACCATTAAGTTTTTGTTTGACATAAATCGTTATTTTTTGTAAAGGTAGATATGACTACATGACCATATAAGCGGTTTCTTGACATGGACCTTACGAATCAACATTATTTTAAGTATGAAGATTTTTTTTTAATGTATAAAATGTTTGTCATATAATTATAATGTTTTATTATAGGAATAATGACACTTTGTTACACCTAACTATAACAAAATGAAATTTTCATACCCTAACTATTTTTTTCTCTTTTTTAGTGCCCTAACAATTTTTTTGTGTGACAATCTACATCTAAAATGCCTAATATTCCTAAAATACCCCTGGTTAAATTGAAAAAAAAAGAATTTAACTAATAGTGAAATCCAACATGTTCAAATTTGATCGTTTCAAACAGATTCATTGATCCGACAAGGAGTATTTTAGGTACATTGAGCATTTTAGATGGAGGTTGTCACAAATTTTTTGTTAAGGTACTAAAAAAGAGAGAAAAATAGTTAAGGTATGAAAGTGTCATTTCGTTATATTTATGTGTAACAAAATGTCATTATCTCTTTATTATATAATGGAACTAATGTGTTACTTCTAGTGTTTTTATGATGACAAAGGTGTACTTAAAGAAAAAGTTTAAAGATTGTATTTTATTTTTTACCGATAAGTTTTTTATGTTGAAGAACATAGAATATGAAGATAAATAATCTATCTTTCGAATACATGTCAAACCACACATGTGTACAAAAATTTTAAATATGATTGAAACAACTACTCATAAAATCGTAGATGATCAAGAAGGCCTACCAAATATATGTATAATAGAGTTGGGTTCAACTCATGGTAAGTAAAATACTAAGAGATATGAATAAGTTTAAGTATGACAAATGGTAACATTTCTAAATTTGTAACCATGATTTCTTACCCTTCTTCCCAAGAAACAACGAGTCAGGTCCCTTTTATATATATTTTTTAGAAGAAACCTTTTATATTTGTGTTATAACTTTATACTCTTCCGTGTATGTTCATATTATTCTAATTGTCAAGTACATTTGCCAGATTGATTGTTGTGGTACATGTAAGTATTTTATATGTAAGATGTAAAGAGTTCTTCATCTACCGTGCAATTAAGAGATTTCCATTTATTGTGAAGTTTAATTTAGTTGGAAAACCCGGAACTCAAACCTAGAGTTGGACGGGACATTGACACTTAAACTCGGGAATGGTGTATCCAAAAGGATTTAAGTAAGCCTAAATGGATACCGTGAAAGCGACTAAGAATGGGAATACAAGAATGTTCATTTATTTATAACATTCATGCTTTTAGTGCCCTTAATTAAGTAGTTGATAAGAGCATGACACCTCCTACTTCATTTAAGCACGAGTCACCTACTTAGAAGGATTGTCGTGCTTGTTAGGTAGTATACAATAATATTAACAAATTGCGGAAATTAAATAATTATAAATAATAATGAATTATGACAACAATAAAAATACATGAACCTTTACAAAATATTTGATACAAACTCGGGAAATAAGTCGAGACGTGTTAGACACTTTCCTTAAAGTGTATTCGCTCTCCCTCGGGTGTTGGAATCAACGAGCGTACACCTCCCAGGATACAACGACTTCGAACTAGCACCGTACACCAAAGATCTAGTTCTGGCGAACTTGAACTTGTGACTTTCCCTATCACCATACTTACGAAGGAGTATTTGAGACCAAAGAAAAAGATGAAGAACCAAGAGCTCATTATCTTTGTGTTGAGATGATTGAAAAGAGAAGAGATGTGACTATCTATTTATAGTCTTCAACTCTTCAACCAAAAGACATATTGAATCAATGCAAATTAATGAAAAAATTGAAAAGTTTGTAACATAAACAATCAAGAGAATCAAATGCCCATAATGAACATTTTATCTCATGAATAAATAAAATTCATTTCAATTTCATTCAATTAGGATAAATATAATTATTTAATTATATTTTCCAACAATCCCCCACATGAATGAAATTGAGCGATACCAAAAATAAACGACTCAAAATAGGCACGAGTAGACTCGACACGATATGGTGATAGATTCTACGGTCAATTCCTGTATAGGATAGGTAGGAGTACCTTTGAACCTTCCCTTGTGAAAACTTGTTGACTTTACTGGCTGACCAATAGACGCGATGTCCTTGAATTGTTCTGCCATTTGTGTAAATGATAATATGTCTCACGCAAGTATCTTCCTGACCCAAGTTCGGTTCTCATGGTTATTTTCATTTTGGTCGTGAACATCGTCCTGGTTCTGCAAGAGTTTCTAAAGGATTTGCCCCTCAATCCTCCTTTGAAGCGACCCCACTTCTCTCTCACATAGGTAATTTCTTATTTAAGAGAACCCGCTTTACTCCGCTCGAAACCTCAATATTTTCGACGCATAAGAATCATTGAAAGCTCAATCGCTTAACCTTTCCATACGGGTGTCACTGTTTGCATCATAGAAATAGGACTGGGGGAACCCCCACAGTGACCTTACCAGTCTTAACAATTAGGTTGTCCCATTGAACCATGATCTTGGGATCTCCAGTCAACATGGTTGGGTTTCCTTTGTCTCGACTATACAATTTCATGGACTTAAGTCCCATTTCTTTAGATGCCTTCTCAACTTGATCTTCATTTAACTAGTTGATCACTAGTTCCGCGATATTTTCTTTAAACCTTATGTAGTCAATGCTCATCACACCATAGTTGAAAAGTTGGTTAACAACATTATGTCTTCGACATATATGTCTAGATTTGTTGTTATTCATTGCCCTTGATAATATCCTTCCACAAATATTTAGACTCTCGTAGTTGTTTAGTCTTTTCATAAACTCAGATTCTATTGTGAATCTAGTTATCAAAATTTGTTTGACGGATTTTCATATCATGGCAAAATCTATCCACCAAATGGATATAAGATATTCAATTTCTTTACGTGTATTCTCTTACACCTTTTGAATATCTATTATAATGTAGATCATAATCAAAATTCAATCATGGATACATTAATATTCTCATGGTAACAATGTAATATCCAAAATTTTGGATCACTCACGTATCTTGTTGGTCTATGTAAGATAGATGCAACATTCGTTATGTACATGCCATTAAATACATGATATTGTCTATCACTTTCGTATACTCAATTTAGGAGATACTTTCTTTTTTATTCTTTCACAAGTGTTAGCTTAAATTAATAGATTTTATAGCTAAACACAATCACATTTGTTTAAATTTTCAAACTTTATCAACATCGTATGATCGATAAGTTTGCTTTTCTTGCAACATTGTATCCCATATTCCTTTCATATATGTCACTCATTGATAAGGAATCTAATTGACAACGTAAATATGTCAAATATTTTTCATGTCACTATTTAGGTGCATGTTTAAGTTTATTTCAGAACTTCACCAACTTGCACCGTTTCTTTCACATGTGTGAGTTATATAACATTTTTGTTAGTGACATATAACCTTCTAACGTATAAGTTAGAAATTCATCAAGTGAATTAATCACCTTGCTCTTTGGCTAATTCTTGACTCTTCTAGTCCATAACCCTCTCTAGAATTTTATCACAATTCTCAAGAATTCATTTAGATGACCTCAATTCATCTCGTTTGTCTGAATATTCTAATTCTAGACTTTAATATAATATTCTTGTGTGTGTCGAGATTTTTTCAAATCATACACAATAACTTTATATGCACTACTATTGCACATTCGATGTAGGCACATTCAACAATTTTGTTCACATCCTTATTTTCCTTGGAGTCGAAGTCAAAGTTTTTACTAAGCACCCCCACACTTCCAAGTAGCCGTAGGAAATCTTTCTTCCTCTTATTAATTTAAATAAAGTTTTATCAACTTTCTTTGTATTACCTTATTCAAGGTAATTTGCTGAAAAATCATTGCCCCACGTGTATAGTGGTGACCCAAAAACTTATAAATATCACACACTTCTCTCATAAAACGTGATATTTTGTTTTCAGCAACATCATTGAATTGGTTGTGTTATAATATGAATATTTCGTGTTCGATACTCATAAACCAACCACTTCAACATATTCATCTTAAAGTCATGACAATTGACTTTATCTTCATTATTGTTTTTAAGCAAATATACACAACAATATTTTGTACAATCAAACTATAAGTCACAAAATATTTATATTTCATCTCTTATTTGAGCAAATCATCAATCACAATCTCAATGAGAATTTGCTCAAGAGGTTCAACTTTTCTTTCAACAAATTTGAAAGACGTTTCTAATTTCTTTTGTCTACACAAAATTCATATTTGTGTTTACCAATCTTGAAAGACGGTAAGTAATCAAAGTGAACTAATTTATATATAAATTATAGTTCACATGATCAAGTCTATCATATCACATCAATGAAAGACTTTATTTTATTCTTATCATTTTGTCTAATGACATTTTTCATTCATCATTACATCATCATCATCATGTCATCGGTTAAATAACCTTTGTCCATATACATTTCAATTTTGGAAAAACAACTTTTAAGGAATCAATTATACTATTGAAACCTTGAGTAATAAGTAATGCCCCAATGAAATTTCCATCATTCTCATGTCACACATACAACTTATTTGATCATTGTAATGACATATTCTAAAATCATATTTTGAGATGACATAGGTGCATATGTACACTCTCTCAATCATCAATAATCTTTAGATTAGAATTTTCAATTATATCTAAATAAGTATGGCTTCAAACAAACATGTCAAGCCAAACCCTTTTTGAGATTTGATAACCCAAAGTTTATTTAGAGATTACAACATAACTAGATCATCACTTGTATCTATTATGGTGATCTCATACTTTTGTTGATATGATCTCAAACTAACCATTATCAACTCAAGAATGAAAACATTATTTCATTCAACTTATTCATATTCATATTGATATGATTTATCTATCAATGAATCAAAACAATTAATCATATTCAATTATGATTTTTCAACACATGAATAACATCGTTATCTTTAGTTCAGGATTCATCAATCCATGAATGGCACAGCCAATATTCATTGTGTTGATCATGCCCAACTCATATTTAAGAGTTCGTGAATGAGATCGTTACATCATTCAACTTATATGATTCATCAATTCATGATGATCAATTCAAAATTAGAATCATTCAAATTAATCATATGATTATGATTTTCAACCAATAAATAAATTCAATATTCATTACTCATATTCAATTTCATTGAAATGATTAATCATTACACATTTCATTCATGCTAATCAATTTTTATGATTTCACAAATCATATTCTTCTTGTAATTCTCCACAATTCTTTGATAATTTCATTCACTTGTAGAATGAACATTTATGAATATAAACTATTCAATACATAGTTTAAGTACAAGAGAACCGTCTCCTCTTTCACTTTTGAGGTTCTTCATGTACTATACATGGTGAATCCATTATGACCACCATCTTTTGTTGTCCTTTCAACGATGAATCCAACAAATTATTCAAGTCATTCGACATATCATATCGAAACAAAATTCGGTAAATTTGTGGTAGACACTCGTGTCTTAAACCCACTTGGAATTTGACCCAAAGGGTATATTCCCGGCCTCAGCCATATTGACATATTGTTCAAAATATTCCATAAGAAGAATGAGGCAAGCAAGCTTGTTGCTCCCATCACCAAGTTCGTGCTTTTAATAATTTCTTCAAAATTAAACCGATAACAAACCTTGTTGTTTGTATTCAAAAAGTTTCATGTTTTCCAACTTTCATATCTACAAAATGAAATTCAAATCATTAGTATATGTAAGATTTAATATTCATAAAATTGAAAATTTAACCTTCTTGATTTTCGCAACCTGTTAAAACTCAAGAGAACGATACACTTTAAGATTGTTAGGTAGTATACAATAATATTAACAAATTGCGGAAATTAAATAATTATAAATAATAATGAATTATGACAACAATAAAAATACATGAACCCTTACAAAATATTTGATACAAACTCGGGAAATAAGTCGAGGCGTGAAGACACTTTCCTTAAAGTGTATTCGCTCTCCCTCGGGTGTTGGAATCAACGAGCGTACACCTCCCAGGATACAACGACTTCGAACTAGCACCGTACACCAAAGGTCTAGTTCCGGCGAACTTGAACTTGTGACTTTCCCTATCACCATACTTACGAAGGAATATTTGAGACCAAAGAAAAAGATGAAGAACCAAGAGCTCATTATCTTGGTGTTGAGATGATTGAAAAGAGAAGAGATGTGACTATCTATTTATAGTCTTGAACTCTTCAACCAAAAGACATATTGAGCCAATGCAAATTAATGAAAAAATTGAAAAGTTTGTAACATAAACAATCAAGAGAATCAAATGCCTATAATGAACATTTTATCTCATGAATAAATAAAATTCATTTCAATTTCATTCAATTAGGATAAATATAATTATTTAATTATATTTTCCAACAGTACTTTTAGTCATTCAATACTTTTTAGAAAGTCATCCCGTTTTTTAAAACTTCAATCATCTAAAAAATCTTTTTATTATATACTTGTATATGGTTGTAACGACATGTTATTTGTAGCAAAACTCACTAGAGAGAATAAAACTCTGTACATTGTAATCGGGCTAGGAATGCAAGTATCGGTGATTGAATTTGCCAAGTATGGAATTTGACTATCAAACTCCTATCCAGTTATTATTGACATGCCTAAGATATGCATTTTTGTATGCCTTGCTTTTTTTTCGTTTTCAGCTACACATTAACCATTTTAAAGTGGTTCGCTTACTATTTTTTCCTGTAGGCTTCTAGGAAGAATATGTGACTAAGATCCCATAAAATAACGTTGGTGGAGAAGAGCCTTACTTTAGAAACTTAGAAGTGTTTAACCAAGGTAACCTGGACAAACTAACAAAGTTTTCAAGATTTTGGCATCTACACCAAAATGGTCAGTCATGTTTGTGCTAAGTACACAACTTACTTTGCCATTGAAATTAGTAGCATTAGCTAGGAAAACTTTATTAAAGAATCATTACACAAATATACTACTCAGTTCCGACAATATTCAAATAACAGTAAAGAGACCAACTCATACACACCCAATATTCAGATAACAATAACACGGAACTAGGTGACCAATTGCTTGTGTCCATTACTTGCTTTATCACTTTTAACATTATAAGTGTGTTTCTAGGTATGATACTCTTGATGTGGATGAGAGGCATCAACACCAATACGAGGTTGTTTTATTTTATTAGTGTTGAAAAATGCATTTTTTCCGTTTTGCTAGTTTTAGTATGGTGTGATCTGCATCAACCTAAATATAAAATAACATCTCGAACGAGATGGAATGGAATGTGCAGGGAGAGACGCCTCCTCTAAAAAGGCAATGAAGGGAAATTTACATATTGAATATTATTTGTATGTAGCCGAGTTGATAAATACGAACTGTTATTATCACATTCCTCACCAATTTGAGAAGACAGGCTTATGCAGGAACATAGAAGGCGACACCTAGCAGGGACAACAGTGTCATGCATGTATTTATTTGGACATTAATGTTTCCTAATCTATATACTTATATAAAAAATTGCACTTTATAAGATAATATACTTAGCAATGTTACCTAATTATCAGTGGCGGTTGGATTGATGTAATCAATTGTAATCAATTATCATATGTGTTAGGTCATATATAAATTGAAGGTAAATTCTATATTGACCCCCCTAATTATACACGTGTCTCACATGCCATCCTTTAACTACAAAATTCATTTATGAAGCGTCTTAACTATCTAAAAATCCGACTTTACCATTTTTTGTTGACATTTTTCAAAATCCTATTAAGTTTTTTATGAAATGATGAAAATACTCTTGTATCTGAAAAATTAAAATAAATAAATAAAAATGATTTTGAACTTTTTTTTCTATTTCCTCGTTGTACAAAATAAAAAATAAAAAAATATATTTTAGTATTAATTTTTTATTTATAAAAATTAATAAAATAAAAAACAATGTTTAAAAGTAAATTTTTATTTTGAAATTTTTTTTTATAAAAAAAACTTTTTAAAAATTATTTTTAATATTAACAAAATTTTATTCTTTATTTTGTACAGCGAGAAAATTAGAAGAAAAAAAGTTCAAAATCATTTTTATTTATTTATTTTAATTTTTCAGATACAATGGTATTTTTGTTATTTCACAAAAAACTTAACAGAATTTTGAAAAAAGTCAACAAAAAAAGGTAAAGTGAAATTTTTGGATAGTTAAGACACCTCACAGATTGATTTTATAGTTAAGGGGGGCATGTGAGACACGTGTATAATTAAAAAGAGTCATGTAAAATTTATCTAAAATTGAATGATAATGCAATATAGAATGAACGCTATGTAATCTTAGTTGAACGCTTGAACGATCTTCAAAATTATCTTGACCTTCATAATTGACAGCACAGCAACTCGAGTACCAAGTATATTATTGGCATTAACAATGGATTGAAACTCAACAAGAAACCAGTTTAGAGGTAAAAGTTGTGAGGGATTTTTCTTTGTGGCCTCATAGCAGTAAATATCTAGGTAACTCAAAGAGTTTTTTTTATGGGAATTACTTTGGGGATTCCAATGTAATCCATTCTATTTCAAAAAAAAAAACAAACGATTCGAAGCTTGCAATGCAAACCATACTCAACAGGATGAAGAAATATTTTTTCATTCAAATTTATACTAAAATAGTTATACAAGATGTCAAGAACAATATTAATAACAATGTTAAAACGATGTTCTTAACAACTTGTCAGTAAACAGATTCGGACAAACACAATATAAAGAGTAAAGAGCAGGTAACGACACACGAGATTATTAACCCAGTTCGGTGCAACTCACCTACGTTTGAGGGCGCTTTGTCAGTGGAAAGATTTCACTATAATGGAACAAGTCAAAACATACAAGTATCGGTGATTATCACACAACCCACTACTTTATGCTACCCTTCCTAGTGCAAATCTATCTCAGGGACTCCCCTGAATCCAAGCCTCCAACATGATTCCACTCTACGAGCCTCGCACTGCTCGGATGTTTACAGGTCGTTGTTTAAGCTCTTGTGCGTGAACCTTCAATCACGCATTCACATGAAACCCTCAATCACTCACACTTAATCTTCTGAATCTGGTAGTGATACACAATCGTCCTTTGGGAAACACACAACCTCTCAGCCCGCCAGTCCTTCACGTCTAAGAGGTTTGTGTATTTACCGAAGAAACTACAAGGGAGTCGCGCACGCTGCTAAGGGTGGAGCCTAAACTTTTATAGCAGCTGCAAACTTGATTTTGTAACGCATTAGGGTTACCATAACCCTAGTCGATTTAGGTTTCCCAAATCCTTAACGCTGATATCTTTTCAGAGTCTCTATCACGACAAGAAGCCTTCCAGAATCATGACTCAATCAAGACTTACCAAAAGCCTTGTACACAGCTGGATCTTTCCAATCGCAATATGTCTCCTATTTAAGGAAACTTTCCAATAATGCGATTCACAAATGTCGCGCATGATGTTGAGACTAACTGCTTGACATCTTTCCTGACTGATGTCACGAAAGATGTTGAGACTAGCTGCTTGACATCTTTCCTGACTAGATGCTCGACATATTTCGTATTGCCTAAAAATAAAGCCAATAACAAACGTAACAACATTATATATTTGAAGATGAGAAGTCGTGTCGCCGGCTTAGAAAATTTTCATATATTTTTAGTCAAAAAAATTCATACTAATTTTTTTGGCGATTTTCACAACCAATCCTAGACTACTTATCCCACTCAAGGTGCCCCAGCTAGGGATGACTAAAAATTCTGAACCCGACGGTACCCGATCAACCTGCCCCCTACAAAACGGGTGAAACTCGATGTTTTGCGGGTTCGGGTTTTTGAGCGGGTGCGGAATGACCTATACCTTATCCGATTTCAGCTCGCACCCGTACGAATTTAAAATAATAATAATAATAATTTATATATTAATATTATATAGGGAAAATTCCACTTAGCTACCCTGTAGTTTACCACTTTTTCACTTACCTACCCCAGCTTTTCATTTTAGCTTCTAAACCCCCTGAAGTTTACTACTTTTTCACTTACATACCCCAGCCTTTTATTTTAGCTTCTAAACCCCCTGAAGTTTACCACTTTTTCACTTACCCACCAATCTTTTCATTTTAGCTTATAAACCCCCTAAACTTTACAAAATTGGCACTTCAGGCTACGACATCAAAATTATAGAGGAAGATGGGTCACGCGTTGATCACGAGTAGGGATGACAACAGGGCGGATTTGGGGCGAATTTGGCAATCCCCGTCCCCATTAGAATCAGATCGGGGATTCCCCATTTCTAATAGGGACGAGGATTCCCCGTCGGATTACCCATTAAAATTATTATTTTAATAAAATATGTACTTAAAATATTTTATTTTTCATTAAACATGTATTATGAAATATTATTTTAACAAAAGTTATATTATTTTTCATTAAACATGTATTATGAAATAACATGTATTTTATTAAAATAATAATTTTTAATACAAATTTTATTAAAATTAAATATGTTTTAACATTTTTTAGGTTGGAAACGGAGAATTGGGAATCCCCGAATCCGACGGGGAATCCTCGTCACTATTAGAAATGGGGAATCCCCGATCTAATTCTAATGGGGACGGGGATTGCCAAATTCGCCCCAAATCTGCCATGTTGTCATCCCTACTCGTGATCAACACGTGACCCATCTTCCTCTATAATTTTGATGTCGTAGCCTGAAGTGCCAATTTTGTAAAGTTTAGGGGGTTTATAAGCTAAAATGAAAAGATTGGTGGGTAAGTGAAAAAGTGGTAAACTTCAGGGGGTTTAGAAGCTAAAATGAAAAACTGGGGTATGTAAGTGAAAAAGTTGTAAACTTCAGGGGGTTTAGAAGCTAAAATGAAAAGTTGGGGTAGGTAAGTGAAAAAGTGGTAAAATACAGGGTAGCTAAGTGGAATTTTCCCTATTATATAATATAATTTACATTTTTATTTAAAAAGTTAAAAAAACTAAATTTTAATTACCAACTCACTCAGAAAACCAAAATTAATATAATATTATTGTAAAAATTATTATAATTTAATTAATATTTGAATTTTCGGGTCGGGTTTTGGGTTTCGGATAAAGGTCGTACCCGGCGAGTTTTTTGCGGGTCGGGCATCCGCTCACAGTAAGCGGGTTTTTTGCGGGTCGGGCACCCACTCCCAGTGAACGGGTTCGGGTGCGGGTTTGGCTAAACCGGACCTAAACCCGGCCCGTTGCCATTCCTAGCCCCAGCCGGCCTCGAATCCTGACATGTGTTCAAGGAAGGAGCACTTCAACCACTACACCAAGCAGGCAAGAGTTATTAAAAATTAATCACTAAATGCATAAAAAAAATTAATTTGAGTTTGATCATTTATTTTTTAATTGGGTTCAAATTTAGCTTGAATAAGAATAAAATAATTATTAAATGCATGTAACAAAAAATAATTTGAGTTTGATTATTTAATTTTTAGTTGAGTTGGAATTTAGCTTTCATGTATATAGAAACACAAAGCGAGTCGGATCGCGAGCCTTACCAACTATGAAAGATTGGGCTCGAACTTGACTCGTTTATCAAACAACTTAACGTTGCGCTCAAACTCAGCTCGAGTTAGATTATCAAATGCCCAAGCGGCTATAATAAGCAAACAAATAATTGTGTGAGAGATGAGCAATGAGTATAATTTAAATCAAAACAAATATTTACGTGAGAGGTGAAGTAATAAATGATAAACAGTTGTTCCACAAAAAAAAGATAAACTAAAGGGTAAATGTCACAAAAGTACAATTAGCTTTACACGTTATGCAGCCGGATATTCACAAAAGTACATTCATCTTCCCAACAGAGCATTCATCTTCATCAACTATGAACGGTTGTATGCTACCCCCCACTGTAAACCATCTCGGGTTTTTGAAAGTCACCCCCGTGGTAAACTTCAATTGGAGGGGTAGGTATAAAAATATACCGATTTCCCTTGTAAATCAGTGGGAAAAACATTCAAAATTATAAGAAACATAGAAAACTTTTCAAACCCTAGGTTACCAATCTGACATTGATTTCTAAAATCGAGTTATAAGAACCACAAAAATCGATTTTGTAATCAAAGACAGACAACCTAGGGTTTACAAAATCAAAGAACCTAGGGTTTACAAAATCAAAGACAGAGAACTTACTTCACCCATGCTCTTGCCGAATCTCAGCAAAGAAGATGGTGTTCTTCTTCCTCAAACTCTTCAGCTCGGGTCGCTCTCGATGCTCCAACTCTTAAGCTCATGTTGCTCTCGATACTCCAACTTTTCTCGCCTCACAGCTCTCGGTCCTCACTCCCTCAGTCAAACGTTTGGTATGACTGAGAACACTTGGAAGGAGGACACACTCATAGTCAACGACAGTGGGGTTAGTGTTGTCTTTTCGTATCATTTGAGGGCAAAATCGTCTTTTCCTATCACTTTAACGGAAAACTTGACAGAAACAAACGGAAAGTGCAAAATGAAAAATTTGCACATTCTAAACGTAGTCAGGTGAAAAAAAAAAAGTCTAGGTGTACCCAGGTGAAAAACAGCAAATTTTAAGTGTAGCCACCAAGAATTATCCCTAGAATTTACCCTAAATTAAATGATAATACAATATAGAATGAACGTTGTGTAATCTTAGTTGAACGCTTGAACGATCTTCAAAATTATCTTGACCATGATAATTGACATCACAACAACTCGAGTACCAAGTATAATATTGGCAGTAAATATCTAGGTAATTCAAAGAGTTTTTTTTTATGGGAAATTACTTTGGGGATTTCAATGTATATCCATTTTATTCCAGAAAAAAATAACAAACGATTCGAAGCTTGCAATGCAAACCATACTCAACAGGATGAAGAAATATTCTCATTCAAATTTATTCTAAACCTTATATGAAATTCTGATTATAACAGTTATACAAGATGTCAAGAACAATATTAATAACAATGTTAAAATGATGTTCTTAACAATTTGTCAGTAAACAGATTCGGACAAACACAATATAAAGAGTATAGAGCATATAACGACATACAAGATTGTTAACCCAGTTCGGTGCAACTCACCTACGTTTGAGGGCGCTTTGTCAGTGGAAAGATTTCACTATAATGGAACAAGTCAAAACATACAAGTATCGGTGATTATCACACAAACCACTACTTTATGCTACCCTTCCTAGTGCAAATCTATCTCAGGGACTCCCCTGAATCGAAGCCTCCAACTTGATTCCACTCTACGAGCCTCGCACTGCTCGGATGTTTACGTGTCGTTGTTTAAACTCTTGTGCGTGAACCTTCAATCACGCATTCACATGAAACCCTCAATCACTCACACTTGATCTTCTGATTCTGATAGTGATACACAATCGTCCTTCGGGGAACACACAACCTCTCAGCCCACCAGTCCTTCACGTCTAAGAGGTTTGTGTATTTACCGAAAAAACTACAAGGGAGTCGCGCACACTGCTATGGGTGGAGCCTAAGCTTTTATAGTAGCTACAAACTTGATTCTGTAACGCATTAGGGTTACCATAACCCTAGTCGATTTAAGTTTTCCAAATCCTTAACGCCGATATCTTTTCAGAGTCTCTATCACGACAGGAAGCTTTCCAGAATCATGACTCAATCAAGACTTACCAAAAATCTTGTACACAGCTGGATCTTTCCAATCGCAATATGTCTCATATTTAAGGAAACTTTCCAATAATGTGATCCACAAATGTCGCGCAGGATGTTGAAACTAACGTTGAGACTAACTGCTTGACATCTTTCCTGACTGATGTCACGAAAGATGTTGAGACTAGCTGCTTGACATCTTTCCTGACTAGATGCTCGACATCTTTCGTATTGCCTAAAAATAAAGTCAATAACAAACGTAACAACATTATATATTTGAAGATGAGAAGTCGTGTCGCCGGCTTAGAAAATTTTCATATATTTTTAGTCAAAAAAATTCATACTAATTTTTTTTGCCGATTTTCACAACCAATCCTAGACTACTTATCCTACTCAAGGTGCCCCAGCTAGGGATGGCTAAAAATTCTGAACCCGACGGTACCCGATCAACCCGCCCTCTACGATACGGGTGAAACTCAATGTTTTGCGGGTTCGGGTTTTTGAGCGGGTGCGGAATGACTTATACCTGATCCGATTTCAACCCGCACCCGTACGAAATTAAAATAATAATAATAATAATTTATATATTAATATTATATAATATAATATAATATAATTTACATTTTTATTAAAAAACCAAATTTTAATTACCAACTCAATCAGAAAACCTAAATTAATATAATATTATTGTTAAAATTATTATGATTGAATTAATATTTGAAGTTTCGGGTCGGGTTTTGGGTTTCGGATAAAGGTCATACTCGGTGAGTTTTTTGCGGGTCGGGCACCCGCTCACAGTGAACGGGTTCGGGTTCGGGTGCGGGTTTGGCTAAACCCGACTTAAACCCGGCCCGTTGCCATTCCTAGCCCCAGCCGGCCTCGAATCCTGACATGTGTTCAAGGAAGGAGCACTCCAACCACTACACCAAGCAGGCAAGAGCTATTAAAAATTAATCACTAAATGCATAAAAAAACTAATTTGAGTTTGATCATTTATATTTGAATTGGGTTCAAATTTAGCTTGAATAAGAATAAAATAATTATTAAATGCATGTAACAAAAACTAATTTGAGTTTGATTATTCAATTTTTAGTTGAGTTGGAATTTAACTTTCATGTATATAGAAATACGAAGCGAGTCGAGTCGCGAGCCTTACCAATTATGAAAGATTGGGCTCGAACTTGACTCGTTTATCAAACAATCTAATGTTGCGCTCAAACTCGGCTCGAGTTAGATTATCAAATGCCCAAGCGGCTATAATAAGCAAACAAATAATTGAGTGAGAGATGAGCAATGAGTATAATTTAAATCAAAACAAATATTTACGTGACAGGTGAAGTAATAAATGATAAACCGTTGTTCCACAAAAAAAAAGATAAACTAAAGGGTAATTGTCACAAAGGTACAATTAGCTTTACACGTTTTGCAGCCGGATATTCATTATTAATGTTACTACGTTTAGTATTGGCATACTTTTTAGCGCAATGTGAAGATGTCAGGCAACATGTTGCAACACATTTGGCTTGACATGCTGCGCACATGATTAGACAAGTTATCGAAGCCTTCCTATTTAATACGCAGAAGATTAGCGCGTAAGGGAATAAAGTCATGACGGATTTAGGCAATCTCCAGCTGGAAGAAAGACACGTCAGCAAGGCTAATTAAGGCGGCAACGCCAACCTGTCAACTTGCCAATAACGCAAGGCGGCAAGGGACTTCCTAATTGGAGTCTATTTCCTATTTGGAGTTGAAGACCAATTAGGCATGTAGAATTGCTATAAAGCAGGTGCTACCCCCATAACAATTCACATGTTCTCTGTGCTAAATTCTCAAAAATTTTAACCGTGCAAGGCTGACGGATTGAGAAGCTGATTTAGAAGAACGGTGTCGATCACATAACATCAATCGTGAGGTTCGAGTGTTTGTGATTTGTGGGTATTTGTTTGTGATTGAAGTCTCACGAAGAAATTGTAGAAGACAACTACGCCGAGCATAGGCTTGCTCGAATGGTGGAATTGAGACGTTTTCAAAGACAGGGGGAGTCCCTGGTGGAGGTGGTTCACGGTGAGATCTATAGTAGCATAGGACAATAGCTTGTGTGATAGCTAGTTGATGCTTGAAGTTGTACTATTGACTACCAAATAGTGAAAACATTTTCACTGGTAGTGTGCTCCCAGACATAGGTGCGGAGTCACCGAACTGAGTAAACAGTTCGATAAACATATTGTGTGTCTTCTGTTTACTGTTCGTTATTTAATAGTCCCAAAAATGTAATTAGCATGTACCGTTCCATGCATCTTGAACAGGAAGGTTCTCCTCTGCTTTGGTGGCCCATCTTGCTGGTTTATTTTCATACACCATTTTTATATGGGAATCAACCATGGATCTTTTTCTCAAGCACATAAACTCTTGGGACACTCCGACATGGCACTAACGATCCTAACTCAGGGAGGACAGATCTCTGGCCTAACGACCATCCGTCCGGGCTAAGTAATGGGCAACCTCATTCGTTGATCGTCTAACAAAAAAAAATAAAACAGGAGGACATGAGTAGCCAACCCCGACAGTCAATAATAATAGTTCAATCGAACCAAAAAGAGAGAACATGGGGTCACTACTTTGTAAGGCCTGAACAACACTAAGAGAATCCGTTTCGGTTATAATACAAGAGAACTGCCGATCTCAGATGCACATTAAGGCTTCCTTCACCCCAAGTGCTTCAATAACTGCTGGCTCAGAAATACCACTTCTCGGCATGCTTCAAGCTCACAAAACCAAACCAGTTGCAGATCGATCAATGAGGCTCAAACCAAACCGTCCAGTAACACTATCTATAGCCCCATCCATATTTAATTCAATACACCGTACTATAGGGGGAGTCCGGCGATCATCCATCAGAGAAAGCTCTGTCGACTGAGGACAAACCTGAGCTTCTATCCAATCCCATAGAAACAGGCTCGCTTCGCTAATCACTCCATCAATCCGCAATGAGTAGAGACTATTTTCAGTGTACCCATTCATAAACTTAAATTGTTAACGCTAACTACTGTGTGGAACTGGGTGATTGCAATGAATAGAATAGAGCATTTCCAACACAAAAAAGGGAATCTCTGCCTTATAACCAGCACCCTGATTGCTACCATGGAGAAAGATAAAAACAGCCCTAAAATGTAAATTGGACCCACTTGCTGTCTTTATAAATGTGCCTATCAATCTTTATCTTTCCAAAAAAATAAATAAGAATCTATTACTGAAATTGCACATTCAGTGCACTTGATGCATAGCACTTACAACTGGGAAAAGGGGTGCCAAAGGTGCTAAATCAAAAGAACAGACAAAAGTGCATAACACAACATACTCATGGAGATATAGATATCCCGAAAGCACAATGGTTTTGGGGCATACTTCCTATTTGCAGACAAGAATTTACTGCTTGTCATGCAATCCTGCTATTTTATGATGTGATTGTCTCACACAAAAAGGCATAATTGTCCTACTATCTGCTTCTTATAATACCACAACTATCAAACTCAAATATATTTGTTTGCCTTTGTTATAATGCCATCAAACAGTCATAAGCAAATTGCATATGAACATAACATGGACTACAAAAAAATACTGAAACAACATATAACAAAATGAACATAAACATGAACCTGAACATGTTATTGTTTATCCACAAACCAGAGTGTTCAACCAACTGAAACCAGGAATCTACTTCTAGTGAATGGTTTCCGCTAAACAAAGACCGAAATGAAAACAACAAAAGAAAAGGCTGCAATTGCCAAAACTCAAAAACCAAATATAGCTCAGGTTACAAGTTCAAAACTACATGCTGCTTACCTAGTTCCTGGGCGCTTTAGCTGACAAATAGCTCTTCAGGACATCCATGACAGAGCCGAAATCAGCCTTCACTTCCACCGGAGGATTAGCATAACCGCACACCATGTCAGGAATTGCCTTGGAGTGGTATTCAATCTTAGACTGCGTAAACTTCAACCCATGAGCAGTGCTCACAACCACTGTCCGATCACTGGGAGCTATAACCCCACTATTCCTAAGTTTAATCAGAGCAGTGAGAGCAACTCCGGTGTGAGGGCATATGAACATGCCGGTGGAATCAGCTTGCGCCATGGCATCCATCAATTCCTCCTCAGTAGCTTCCTCGACAATGCCATCGCACTTCCTAAGAGCATAAACCGCTCTATCGATCGAAACAGGATCACCAATCTGTATGGCAGAAGCAAAGGTAGTATTCGCCTTCACCGCCTTGAAATCTTTCCATCCTGACTTGTAATGCAGGTAAAGGGGATTTGCGTTGGCAGCCTGAGCACACACGAGCCGGGGAATCTTATCGACCAGGCCCAATTCTTTGCACATTGAGAACCCTTTATAGAAGGCATATATATTCCCCAAATTACCACCGGGAACAATCACCCAGTCAGGAACCTGCCAATCAAACTGCTGCAGGATCTCGATTGCAGCCGTTTTCTGGCCCTCAAGCCTCAGGCTGTTGAGGGAATTCGCCAAGTAGATGGGCAACTCGGCTGTGACCTCCCGAATGAGCTTCATGCACCCATCAAAATCTGTATCGATACTCAACACAAAAGCACCGTTAGCAATGGGCTGGACCAATTGGGCGATGGAGATCTTGTTGGCGGGGAGGAAGACGATGGAGGGGATTCCGGCGGAGGCGCAGTAGGCAGAGAGCGCGGCGGAGGTGTCTCCGGTGGAGGCGCAGCCGACCCCGACGACGGGGCGGTTCATCTTGCGGAGGCGGTTCACCTGGCTGACGAGAACCGTCATACCCAAATCCTTGAAGCTCCCGGTGTGGCTGATTCCGCAGTGCTTGACCCAGAGATCGTTCATGCCCAGAAACTGCTTGCCGTAGCGCTCGGCCCAGAAGAGGTTGGAGTTGCCCTCAAAAGCGGAGACGATGTCGTCGGAGTCGATCTCGGGGAGGACCCACTCCTTCTTGCTCCAGACGCCGGATCCGTAAGGCCAGGTGGTCTTGCCGACGCGCGAGTCGAAGAGGTTGCGCCAGTAGGCGCCGTCGAACTTCTTGAGGGCGTCCATGTCATGCTCCACATCCAGGAGGCCGCCGGAGCGGCTGCGGTACACGATCTCGTCGAGTGAGTAGGACTCGGTGGAGTCGGGGGCGGCGTTGAAGGGCACGTAGCGGGCGGAGAAGGTGTTGGCGGCGGAGGAGCGGGTGCGACGGGCCTCCTCGCGGATGCTCTCATGGTCCTTGGGGGGCGGCGGCGGGGGAGAGTGGTTGTTGGTGGAGAGGGGATCGATGGTGGAGGTGCAGGAGACGGAGAGGGAGGGGCGGTGGCGGGAGGGAAGGGGGTAATGGAGAAAAGGGTACGATCTGGAATTGACAGAGGAGGAAGAGGCAGAGGCCGAGGCGGCCAGGGGATGGAGCAAGGACGAAGCAGCCATGGAAGAAGCAGAGAGCGAGAGCGAACAAGGAGATGGGGGCGGAGGAAGAGGGTACGCGACGCGGCCTAACAAGAGGTGCAGGGTGGGCCCGGCACGGACACGTGTGCAAATAGGAGAACAGTACCGTAGCTGTTGTAGTAACGAGATAGGTTATGGATTTGGGATTGGGTTGGGTTAGGTTAGGTTGGTGTGGCCCAATTACATTTTATTTGACCTAACTCAACTAGTTATACGTTCCGCTCCATTTTATACAGGATAACTTAAATTCTCATTTACATCCCAATTATAAATAATAAGTTGAGATTCTTTAACTTCACAAAAGTCCCATTTAACTTCATTTTATTAATTTTTATAAAATTTTGTTAATACTTTTTAGAAATAACAAAATAATTTAAATTTTTCAAATAATAATTTAAAATTTATTTTTAAAACATAACTTCTTTCATAAAATAAATAATAAAAACTAATTTTAATATAAATAAATAATAAATAAAAACAATGTTTAGAAACAATTTTAATATAGTTTTTTACAAAAAATAATATTATTAAAATCAGTTTTTTATTATTTTTCCATACAAATATTTATAAAGAAAAACAATAATTTTTTTAAATATAAGAACATTTTCGTCATTTTTAAAAATAATTAAATAGAATTAGTTATCGTTTATAATTTGAGGGATGTAAGTGAGATTTTGAGAAATTTAAGAGAATTTGCGTGGAATTATTCATTTAAGCAACTCCATAAATTTATAAATAGATTACTTTAATTAAATTCTATTAATGTAATTTAAGATTGGGTTAGTGTGGTCCAATAGATAGGGTTGAGGTTAGGCGTGAGTGATCCTAACCTTCCAAATCTCATTTTGCCTTTTTCTTTTTACTTGTACCAATCTAAAATCCCAAACTGGCTTTTGACTGAGAAACACAGATCCGATCTCTTTGGGTAATTACCAACTATTATTACTCCAATTTTATGCTCAACGATTTAAAGTTATATTACAAAATCAAATCATTATTATAAATTCAATTTTCACAACTTATATCCCCACATTTTCAACTGTTTGAATGGCCCGATTTGTAATTAAGATTATAATATTGTTTTTATTACTTTAGTTCTTTTTTCTTTTTTGAAGTCAACCATTTTATTAAAAAACTTAAATAACTGACGGACGTTATTTCCTAAATTGTATCAACTTTGTTGGGCCAACCGTAGATTGAAGTAACTGCTTGGATATAATAATTTCTTTTGATCAGCAATTGGCCATTATAATCAGTTAGTGTTATATAAGCAATAAAACTAGAGTTTGGTTCAACTCTACCTAACACTTCTTTTATGTCATCTAGACCCAGGCCCAAGGCCCACGTGAAGTTTTAGAGTCTCATATCAAAAATTATTGAGTCATAAAACCAGATTAAAAACAAATATGCAACTCTACATGTCTAGGGATGGCGATTGCGAGTACCAGGAGTGAGTATGGGTCGGGTTGGACAGTCCATGACTTAATTTTGGGCCAAACTCAAATTTAGCGGGTTGACTATTTTCATGTTCATTCCCGGCCCATGAAAAGTGTTGTCCGTTGGACAAGTGGGCGGGTTAAGTCTGAACGGGTTCCGGGTTAGTCCAGCTCGTCCATAATATTTTAATAACATATTGTACACAAAAACTAATTGTAAAAATAAATTATATATACAAAAACATATTACAAAATTAATACTTCAGTATCACAAGAATAGATTATCAATAACATTTAGAGTAGTTTATATGGAAATTGTGTTTTTCGAATTTGTTTGTTAAAAAAAAACTTAAAATGACCCTTTAAACATTAGTGTGAGTTGTACGTGTTTAGTTAGTTAGTTAGTTAGTTAGTTAAGTTCATTAGGCCGGGTTGGACCGGGTTAGTCCGGACACCTCACTTTATGTCCGTAACCTGGCCTATGATATTTATATGGTGCCCGTTCCCGGCCCAGGTCACTCCGGGTTGGGACTATGAGTGGACGGGTTGGTCCGGATTGGGCCGAGTTTACGAGTTGGGCCGGGTTGTCTGGACATTTATGCTCACCCCTAGCGAGTATGGTGTGGGGGCACTCACACTCCCTTTGCCCGAGAATTCAAAAACAAATTGTATAAAAAAAATTGAATATTAGATATGTTACTCTTGAATTCTAATATGTATACAGAACTGTAAATCATATAATAAAAGAAGGAATTATAAATAAGTCACCATAAAAGTTTGGATTCTCAAATAAGTAGCCAATTTTTTTTTAATTTCTGTGGTAACAGAAACACAAATTTTGTCTATTATTAACTTTGTTAGTTTTTTATAAACAATTTTTAGTGACCAAAATGTCTTCTGGTCCACCCACAATTTGAACCGATCTGGTTGAACCGTTTGAAATACCATATTCCCTTTCGGTCATGGAAAGATCCGAGAGGCGATAGGGCTCACGAAAGGACATCGCTTCCTTGTCCCCTCTCCCGGACCCGGGCTTGAAGGCGTCCTTAACGTTCCAGACCCTCCCCGCGCCAGAGATGGGGTTTTTTTAATTGTTTTTTGAAATTTACTATGATGGTTTTTGTGGGTTTTTTTGTTTGATGGTGAAGTTTCGGACTTGAGCTGGAAATTGTGTTCATGAAAGCCAGCTGGTGATTTGAGTTGCTTGAATGTAAAACTGTTGTACTTGGGTAAAACTAATTTTTTGATATTCGAATTGTTGTATCAATCATACTTGAAGAACAGTCATGTAGTTGAGTGCATCAAAATTGAATAACAATGTTCAGAAATATACATGACTTCGAAGACACTATTAGCTACTGGTGTACGTTTGATGGACTACTTTGTATGTGGAGTGGAGTTAATAAGGCAATAACAATTTGATTCATAGGATTGAAGTTAATGTGCTTATGTAAATTATAGTCTCTAACAATATGATATTGGTTGTTAAATATGTTTTAGTATCCTATTTGAGTTCTCAATGTCTACTTGAGTGGGTGGGGGAGAAGCTCGATACGGAGGGGGTAGACGGCAGCGCGGTGGGGGTGGGCCTTGCGGTAGGGCGGAGTTCAGAGAGTCCTTGTCTTTCGACGTATGTTCAAAGATACAATGTTGGTCCCAAATATAACGATGTATGATACACATACGCCGTGAAGAAAATTTAACGGCATATTGTGTGTCATACACCGTTACAATCGACCTTTGTAACGGCGTACACATTCCTCATAGGTTGTTACTACGACAAAATCTAATAGTGCCACTCTATACATATAAAAGAGATTAACCATAAAACCGTAATAGTACCACCATATATGTTGGACCTACTCACTAACATTTTCGTGCTTTCTATATATTTTGTTTTTATCATGATTAAATAATTACCTTAATTCTCAATGAGTTCATTACTAAATTCAAAATAGGAAAATGTGACTTTTTCGTGTTTGAACATAATTAAGAAGATAAACCTAGCTAATGAGTTTCATGGTATTTTATTTTGTATTCTTAATGAATATGCAGTAAACAATATATATACAGAGAGGCATAACTCTAGAAATGAGTGGTTGGGTTGAGGTATAACCCTAACCCCATGCAAAAGTGCACTTTTTGCAGTAGTGAATTTCTTTCGATTAATACGTACGTTAGATTTTGTCCATTAAAAAGTTGTCCGTCTCCACCCACCGCCCTCTTTACATAGTCCCTCTCACCGTAGGTCTAGGGCTTTAGGGTCCTCCCTCACCACATTCTTTTTAGTCTTTACCCCAACTCTCACACATACCCTCGTCCTCTCTCTATAACCAGAAACGCTACTAGCGTCTCCTTTGTACGTTGCCTCCTTTTTCGATCCAGCTACCTCTCCAACATGTCCGTTCCTTAACGGACAACATAAATAGAATCAAACATTATGTGAACAAAAAAAATCTATCAGGAATTCTAACAACTTTGGGCATCAATACCCTTTTACTGATCAAGCCATCACCATAATAGTCTTGGCGAATTATATTCAGAGTGCAGTGTACAAATGCTAAATATTAAATTTAATGTTGATAACCAACTACTAAAACTTCAAGAGACTGTTCCAATGCTATTCCATTGTTCGATAATCTCTTCATGAATTTGTTTAGCATCATTTTCAATGACCCTGAATTAATTTCCACTTGTTTTAGAAACAACTAAACCTCCAATGTGTACTAACATTAAAGATCTTCATAGAAAACAGAAAGCATCTGAGCCCTATTTTAATTAAAATGTTCTTCTTCCACTAAGTTGTTTGATAAAATTTGTTGTATTTTGTATTTAAATACAAATTGCATGTTTATTGATGAGGACATCACTAGCATTGGACCACCAACGGGACTAGAAGATCAAGAACGGAACTCTATTGGACTACCAACACGTGGACAAACCAAATATACCAACTTAGAGACATAGTTCCGAGATACTTCGTTAAAGATTTGGCCTTATTACTTCACAAAATTTAAGACGTCAACGGTTCCATGGCGGTCACAAGACTTTGCATCATATATGCCAAAACCGAACCGGACGTTCAACTGGCCAAAACCGAACCGGACGTTCAACCGGCCAAAAGGAGTATTTTATTTTAATCAAATAATTTTATTTTTATTTTTTCTATTGGTGTAATTAAATGTGCACCATTAGTTTTCATTTATTTGGGGGGTTTATTTTCCATTACTTATGTTCTTGCGGTTATGTTTTCTTTTTCATTCAATTGGTTTTATGACCATTGAATTTGAAGACCTTTGGGTAGTTTTCTCTTTCATTATAAATAAGTGTGTAAGCTCTAGTTTGAGATAGACTTGAACTATATAAAACATTGTGTGATTGTGTGTTTAGAGAGGATTCTCTTAGCTCTAGAACTTATCGAGACTTTGTGCTCAAAATTCTTGTGGCGTTCGTCCGAATTATCGACGGGATTTCTGCAACCCATCGTGGCTTCATTCGATCCATCCTACACTCGAAGGTTTCCAGCACGAAAACTTCGTATCTATCCTAACCTTTTCGATAGACGGTCCGCATAAGATTTTGAACTCCAACGAGTTCATATCAAATTGGTATCAAAGCTTTGGCTCTATCGAGGTTCATTTAATTATTACTATTTTTTTATTTCCCAATTTGATTTTATTTCCCAATTTGTTTTTATTTCTTACATTCTACATTTGTAATCTCAGTTTGCGACTCAAACAAAAAAATTAAAAAAAGAAGAAAAAAGAAGAAAAAAAAATCTCTAGAACTATTTTATTATTATTATTATTTTGTGTTCCCACTTTCCAAAATTCCATCATCTAAAATCTTGTCTCCAATATATTTTCCTACCTCTTGAAAAAAGTGTTGTTGTTGAAGGATTGATTGTTCTCTACAGGTTGATCTTTCGCTCGAACGTTGGAAGATTTTTATGAAGCAAATTTTCTTGCATTAGTTCTAGAAATATCAAGACTAAGAGAATGAGAGGAAAAAGGCAATAGTGAAAACACGAGGGTAAAAAAGCCAATAAGAGTGACATATTCTTGTGAGGATTTTACATTTAATATTGTTTTTTTGTAGAAAGACAATGTCTCTACAAGGAGAAAAAAATGAGGAACTCGGAACTCTTGAATTGCTCCAAAGCATGATCCAAGATATGAACTGAAGATTCACCATCCTTGAGGAAGCCGTCTTATGACCCCAGACACCCCAACAAATTCCACCACCACAAAATCAACCACGAAATGGAGGCCGCCAAAATCTCGAAGAATACGAGACCGATGATCAAGGCGAATACCGACCACGTCGGCATGACTATCAGCGTCGAGCGAATCATCGTAGGCAATCTCCATAAAAAAACAATGAGCTAGATGATGATCGAAGGTCCGATCGAAACTTCAGTCGGTATCGGAACCCAAACCAAGAAGAGCTATCTCATGCCTGAGTAAAGATTCCTCCATTTCATGGAAAGAATGATCCTGAAGCCTACCTCGATTGGGAGCTAAAACTTGATATGATTTTTTAAGGCCGACGTTGTTCAGAGGTAAGCAAAGTTAAACTCGCGTCCCTTGAGTTTTATGATTATACATTAGTTTGGTGGGATCAAATGATCTTAAACAGAAGAAAGCATCGTGAACCCGCCATTGACACATGGGAGCTTATGAAGTCCATCATGAGAAGAAGGTTTGTGCCGAACCACTACCATCAAGGTATTTATACCAAACTTCAACGACTCAACCAACGTAATCGAAGTGTGGAGGAATACTACCAAGAGATGGAAATGTTAATGAGTCGTGCCGACGTGGAAGAAGATCGAGAGCAAACAATGGCTCGATTCCTAGTCGGGCTCAATGTTGACATCGCCAACGAAGTAGAACTTCACCACTACGTAGAGCTTGAAGAGATGGTACATATGGCCAACACAATTGAGAAGCAATTAAAAAGAGGAAGCAGTCGATCGTACAAGACAGCCGAAAAGGCGTCTTGGAAGACACCCTACACACGACGAGAAGAAAAGGTGATAGAAAGCTCTAGACTAACGGCTCCCCCAATGACCACTACACCAGTTGCCCGTGCTTCTCAGGACATGACTGGTGCTAGCGCTTCAAGAAATAGCGACGTAAGGTGCTTCAAGTGCCAAGGCCGAGGACACATTGCTAACCAATGTCCAAATAAGCGCACCATGATATTGACGGAAAATGGAGACTATGTCACCGACGACGAATTGGAGGAGGAGGAAGAAGACGATGAAGAAGACCCGGATTACACTCCTGATGGTCTTACACTTTTTACTCGGTGATCCTTAAGCATGCTTGCCAAGGATGACGAAAAGACTCAACGGGAGACCATATTCCAAACACGGTGCTACATAAAAGATAAGGTTTGTAGTTTAATTATTGACGGGGGTAGTTGTACTAATGTAGCAAGTACTACCTTGGTCGATAAGCTTGCTCTATTATTAATCAACCACTCACGACCCTACAAGCTTCATAGGCTCAACGATAATGGAGGTATAAATGTCGCTTATCAAGTTGTCGTTCCATTTAAAATTGGGAGGTACGAAGACGAGATCCTTTGCGACGTAGTTCCGATGGAGGCCGGACATGTACTACTTGGTCAGCCCTGGCAATTCGACCGAAAGGTATCCCACAACGGCTTCACTAACAAGTACACTTTTCGCCATAACCACCGCGACATCACCTTGTCACCGCTATCTCCAAAACAAGTTCTCCAAGATCAAGCGCAAATGTACCAACAAAAAATAAAATGTGAGGGAGAGAGAGTGCAAACACTTGAGTGCCAAACACATGAGAGTCAAACACATGAGATTCAAATACGTGAGAAAAAAATAAGAGAGAAAAATAAAAATGAGAGTACACTACGAGAGAGAAAAAGAGAGAAAGCACAAAAAAACTTCTTTGACAAAAAAAGTGAGGTGATAAGAGCGCATCAATCCGGACATCCGATGTTACTTATTGTCCTCAAGGAGAAGGTATTGTTGGCTTCTAACTCTTTATTGGATTTACCACCTTGTGTTGTACGACTTTTGCAGGAGTTTGATGACGTAGTTCCGGAGGACATTCCATCTGGATTGCCGCCAATCCGCGGGATCGAACACCAGATTTGACTTTATCGCTGGAGCCTCAATTCCTAACCGTCCAGCCTATCGTACCAATCCCGACGAGACCAAGGAACTCCAACGACAAGTTGATGAACTCTTATCTAGAGGGTACATCCGGGAAAGCATGAGTCCTTGCGCCGTACCGGTCTTACTTGTTCCTAAGAAAGATGGGACGTGGAGAATGTGTGTTGATTGTCGAGCCATCAACCAAATTACGGTAAAATATCGTTTTCCAATTCCTCGCTTAGATGTCATGTTAGATGAATTGCATGGTTCTTGCATTTTTTCTAAAATTGATTTAAGGAGTGGATATCACCAAATTCGCATGAAAGAATGAGATGAATGGAAAAAGGCATTTAAAACTAAACATGGCTTATATGAATGGTTAGTTATGCCTTTTGGATTGTCGAATGCACCTAAGTACGTTTATGAGGCTAATGAATCATATCTTACAATCATTCATAGGGAAGTTTGTTGTTGTTTACTTTGATGATATCCTCATTTATAGTAAAAACATGCATGATCACTTGTTACATTTGAGGACTATTTTTGAGACTCTACGTTCAGAAAAATTATATGTTAACCTCAACAAGTGCACTTTTTGCACCGACGAGCTTGTCTTTCTTGGTTATGTTGTTAGTAACAAAGGAATTACCGTTGACCAAGCGAAGGTGAAAGCAATACAATAATGGCTAACCCCAACCAACGCATGCCATGTTAGAAGTTTTCACGGGCTCGCTAGTTTCTACCGGCGATTCATCAAAGACTTTAGCACCATCGCTGCCCCTCTCACCGAGGTAATCAAGAAGAATGTTGGTTTCAAATGGAACGAGGCTCAAGAAAAGGCATTTCAACTACTCAAAAACCGTCTCACAAAAGCACCCGTTTTAGCCTTGCCTGATTTTACAAAAACTTTTGAAGTTGAGTGTGACGCTTCCGGAGTAGGCATTGGAGCTGTTCTCATGCAAGAAGGTCGTCAATTAGCATACTTTAGCGAGAAGTTAAGTGGAGCCTCATTAAATTATCCAACATATGATAAGGAGATGTACGCTTTGATTTGCGCACTTGAGACGTGGCAACATTATCTTATTTCACGAGAATTTTTCATTCACACCGATCATGAGACATTGAAGTACATCAAGGGACAACACAAACTCAACCGAAGACACGCACAATGGATCGAGTTCCTTGAGGCATTTCCCTATGTCATCAAATATAAGAAAGGTAAGGAGAATTTGGTAGCTGATGCCCTTTCTCGAAGGTATGTACTTCTTTCTTCATTGGATGCAAGATTATTGGGATTTGAGGGTATAAAAGAGTTGTATAAAAATGATCCCGATTTTGGTATAATCTTTGAAAATTGTGAAAATGTGGCATTTGGTAATTATTATAGACATGAAGGTTTTTTATTCAAAAGAACTAAATTGTGTATACCACATAGTTCACTTCGGGAATTACTTGTGAGAGAAGCTCATGGAGGTGGGTTGATGAGACATTTTGGAGAGGCAAAAACATTAGGGACACTTCTAGAACATTGTTTTTGGCCAAAACTTATTAAAGATGTAAAGAGAATTTGTGAACGTTGTGTGATTTATAAGCAAGCTAAATCAAAAGTCCAACCGCACGGTCTTTACACACCGTTACTCATTCCATACGCACCATGGATAGATGTTTCAATGGATTTATTCTTAGGACTTCCTCGCACCAAACATGGTCATGACTCGATATTTGTTGTTGTTGACAGGTTCTCTAAAATGGCACATTTTATACCTTGTCACAAAACTGATGATGCTTCAAATATTGCAAATGTGTTTTTCAAAAAAATTGTTAGATTGCATGGAATGCCCAAGACCATCGTTTTCGACCGCGACACCAAGTTATTAGCTACTTTTGGAAAACTTTATGGGGTAAGCTAGGCACGAAACTCCTTTTCTCTACAACCTGTCATCCTCAAACCGATGGTCAAACGGAAGTAGTCAATAGAACACTTTCCACTCTTTTGCGAGCACTCATCAAGAAACACAACAAAGAATGGGAAGATTGTCTACCTCACGTTGAGTTTGCATATAATCATGCTATTCATTCTTCTACAAAATTTTCACCATTTGAAGTTGCTTATGTTTTTAATCCTTTAACTCCTTTGGATTTAATTTCATTACCAACTTCAGAGCATTTGAATCTAAATGGAGAAAAACGCGCAAAATATGTTCGTGACTTACACGCTGAAGTTCGGGTGAATATCGAGAAGAGGACGCAAGTTTACATGAAGCATGCAAACAGAGGATGACGAAAAATCACATTTGAGCCAGGAGATTTGGTGTGGGTTCATATGTGCAAAGAAAGGTTTCTAGAAGAACAACGATCCAAGTTACTCCTTCACAGGAACGGTCCCTTTCAAGTTCTCTCAAAAATAGGAGACAATGCCTACAAATTAGATCTTCCTGGTGAGTACCATATAAGTCCTACTTTCAATGTATCTGACTTAACCCCTTTTTATGCAGACTTAGATTTGAAGGCAAATCCTTCTCAACCGGGCGGGAATGATGAGGACATCACTAGCATTGGACCACCGACGGGACTAGAAGATCAAGAACGGAACTCTATTGGACTACCAACACGTGGACAAGCCAAGTACCAACTTAGAGACATAGTTCCGAGATACTTCGTCAAAGATTTGCCCTTATTACTTCACAAAATTTACGACGTCAACGGTTCCATGGCGGTCATAAGATTTTGCATCATATATGCCAAAACCGAACCGGGCGTTCAACTGGCCAAAGGAGTATTTTATTTTAATCAAATAATTTTATTTTTATTTTTTCTTTAGGTGTAATTAAATGTGCACCATTAGTTCTCATTTACTTGGGGGGTTTATTTTCCATTCCTTATGTTTTTGGGGTTATGTTTTCTTTTTCATTCAATTGGTTTTATGACCATTGAATTGGAAGACCTTTGGGTAGTCTTTTCTTTCACTATAAATAAGTGTGTAAGCTCTAGTTTGAGATAGATTTGAATTATATAAAACATTGTGTGATTGTGTGTTTAGAGATGATTCTCTTAGCTCTAGAACTTATCAAGAATTTGTGCTCAAAATTCTTGTGGCGTTCGTCCGAATTATCGACGGGATTTCCGCAACCCATCGTGGCTTCATTCGATCCATCCTACACTCGAAGGTTTCCAGCACGAAAACTTCATATCTATCCTAACCTTTTCGATAGACGGTTCGCATAAGATTTTGAACTCCAACGAGTTCATATCATTCATTGACCTGAAAATCTTACAATTCTATAATGATTGTATGAAAGATGGGCGGTTATGGTTTAACCCGGACAACCGCCCTAAATCCGTGATAAAAAAAAATTGAAAAAATAGGAACATTTTGGGTGGTATGCGATTTTTTTCTACCCGCTCACTTCTAGATGGGTTACAATAATGGGCTAGCTATCGGGCGGGTAACCCATTCATGAACACCGCAACTCCAATCCAAGAGCCCCAAAATCCCAACATCATTACTCAATTATAATATAATGCAAATTCAAATCTCCATTCTATTCCAACTTCAACTCATGTTTCAAAAAATGTCATCAATTGTCGCATTAATATTACTTTTCAATGTTTTAATACAAAAATAATTTAAAACAATTTATTCTTTTCATATGTAAAAATTAGTGGAGTGGTGGGAATTGAGTGAAATAAAAAAAACTATTAAAATAATGGGACAGGCTAATATGGAGACTCAATTTAGGACCCCAAAAATGAGGATGATGATGAGTTTTGAAGCTTGGGTTGAAATTCAAAGTCTCCAGGACTTCAAAAATATGAGGTTTGGGGGCCCGGTCGGAGTTGGTATAAGTCAGGATAATACTACTCTCCACTTTCCAATTCTCGATTCATATGAATAACCATCAATCTATTTACATTTTGGTAGAGATAGCTAATGTTGGCCCTTCCTCTACAATTCGTGATTTCATTTCACGCAGTGCTCTTCCTTCATAGCTCCATAGCTTTGACGCGTTATGTTTGTCATGAGGCCTGAAAGGAGTGTCACTTTTAGCATAATTCATTACAGATTTATGCAGATGAAAAATGTAACATTGCATTCCACCGAGTAGCAATTACAAGTAATAAATATACATGAAAAGCCTAAATTATCTATGAAGTTCCCATATAGAGCATACCAAATCAAACAAAGACATGTGAAACAAACATAGGGTTGTTTATGCAACTAAATTGTAATGCACATATAAGGAGTTACAATCCATGAATGTTATTACGATTGACAATCCTCGGGGGGTTTCAATGAATCTTCCATGGTGTCCAAGGAGTGAACTTGCTGTGTTACCACTGGCTGCATTTCTGACTTCTTTTTCTCCTTCTGAATCACCTGCCGGGGCATTACTTCTAGCAAAAAGCTTCCTCCGTTCCACACAGCTGCCGAAACCTTGAGTATTTGAAAGATCACGTGTAGCTTATATGACAAGAAGATGGGGACTGTGAGTGCCATCGTTGCTACAGTAAATATGGCTTGGAATAGGATGTACATCAACATGCGATTCTGATCTCCAAGCAAACCACTCATTCGCCACCATACATTGTTTGCTTTCTGTGCTTTTTTTGAAAGTTCCCTACAAATATAAACAAGGTAAAGCGACTTCACAGTATAAAAAAATAAGAATGGTGTGTTTGACATTGTGTGTGAGAGAGAAAGAACCTGTAAGAAGTCATAACTTCAGGATCTCTGAGCAGTCTCTGTCGACGCAAGACATTGACAATTAGGAAATATAGGATCTGCCAGAGGGTATATGCAACTAAGGGAACCAGAAACAGCCATATCCACAAATAGGCTTGGCCTTCTACATATGGCCATGAAGCTCTCTGCAATGTTCCTTCAGGATGCATGGCTGCAAATGTTGTTGGATCCCACCATCTAATGGTGAAAAAGACGATCCCTGGAAAGAAAACCATCTTGTTCAGACCAAAAGATTACAAACAATTGATCAAGAGTTACAGTAGGAAACAGAAAATGGCATCTCTTGTCAGCGACGCTACTTTCTTATAGTTATCATGGTTTCCGGTCTTTTATAGGGTTGGACTTCTTAATTGATTTCTAGGTCGAGAAATAAAACTAAGCACGGTTTATTTGAGAATTGAAAATCTACATGAATTAAAACAAGAACGCTCTGTAATCGGTATCATTCAGAAACAGTTAGTGACAACACAGCACCAATGCCACAAGTTCGTGTTCTCTACATATGCAGATTTTGAAGTCATGTATAACCAGCCAGTAACTATAAATACACCCATAGTAATGAAAAAGATTCGTAGGCAGTACGTATCATTACCGGTATCCATTACGTTGCATTCATAAAATATACAGAACTTTGATTATTTTCAGAAAGTTGCATTCAGGAGAAGGTCCCGCAACTCACCAGGTAAGAGATGAATAAGAACACTAACTATTTTGTCAACCGAGCTGAAAACCAAGCTACAACGCCAAACTATCAACGCCCATGCCAAAGGACCCTGCAACAGTAATCAAAATACTCCACACTTGAACCTGATAAATCATTCATATATAAAAGGTGTTTGGGTTGTTCACTTACCTCAGCAAAAGAGAAGCAGATCATGAAGAGCTTTTCATTTTTTGGATATAAGAGAAGATCAATCAGGAAGATTGTATTGGCATAGTAGCAAAAATCCTGAGACAAAAACAGGCCAAAATATGTCATTCCCTTTCTAATTTCTCATCCCCCAAAAATTCATATGATGGAGTTGGCTTGTACAGTGTTTGACTATGAGGCACAAGGTGCACATAGGGCTTCAAAATTATCGGCCTATGTGAAACACATGAGGCATGCATCTCACACCCATTTTAATGTGAAAATCAGGCGCACCTTGCCTTAAATTACCCACTGAAGCAGCTCAATGGTTCAGAAAAAACTCTCCATATTCATCCATTTAGTGAAGACTTCAATTAATATTTTCATCAAGAAAGACTTGTCTATTAATCAGGAAAACAACAGACTATAAATTGAATAATATGTTCATTGATTCACGCAGAACCATGAATAAATGAATAGCCCTAATTCATTAATGTATTCAAAGTTTCTCGAGTTCATCCATGAAAAAGAGATGTCATAATCTCAACATAACTGACCCTATATCCTTGTAGCATATGATAATAATGACTGGCAAGTTGGAAGAGGATAAATTGGATGAAGAAGATGAGAATGTGTTTGCATATGAGTCTTTGAATTGGAACGAAGTGGCTAGAGCTACAGGTGCTGAAGAAGTTCTTGTTAACATTAGATCAGCTAAGGCTACCTACTTCGAGGGCACAAGAGGAAGAAGAATGGTCTACTCAGAAAAATCATACTGAAGATGATGAAGGATACAAATAAGTTGATGGTATTAGTGATGGAGGAGAATTATAGGATGATATTAATAGCTCAAATACTAACACTAATGGCCATCATCATCATTATCATAAATGAAGTGTGTTCCTCTTCGTCAAACGCCTTGCCGTGTGCCTCAAACCTAGGCTCCTTGAGACTCCGGAGGACCCTAGCGCCTCAAGGGTGCCACAAACCTTTTCAGATACTGGCTTGCTATCCTAGAAGATCTGATAAGTTCATAATAAATTGGCAAGGCATCAAACTAGTTTCAATTACCAAAACCCATAACGCCGCCATCTTAAATGTTAAACAGAGAAATATGTGAGCCTTGAATGTAGGCTAGGAATGCAATCATCATATCCTTCCCTATATATACACTATTATTTGAGCTCCATTTTGATGAAGCATATTAAGGTATCAATAAACAATACTCAATTTACTTTATTTCACAACTACGATGTACCACATCGATTATGTTTTCCAGTTAAAGCTTAATCTAGAGCCAGAGTGCCCGAGGCACATTAAACCTGAAGTTCCACCCACAACTTGCATCCAGTTTGATTATCTTTGAAAGAATAACAGAGCTGTTCAAGTTGAGCCATACTACAACTTCTCATACCATATGCAATAGCATTTGACATGACACAATTACCTAGCTTTTTAAAAGATTGCCCTTGGAGTTGCTATTACCTTATTGGTAACACATATGCTTATGATTGAACAATTGAACTAATAAGCGTGTCAATATCAACTATCACGGGAAGAATTAGAAAGATTTGCAGAATCAAAACATAAAGGATTATGATGCCAGAAGTAGAGCTTACCAGTAGATAGTAGTGCCACTTTTTGAACCTGTAGTATATCCATCGAAGAGGAACAAATATAAAATAGAACAGACAGTATACATAAGGAACATCCTGGGGCCCTGTATAATTTCAAAATGAATGTATAAATCAACAAATTGAAACCAAATATTATCCCAAACTAATCCTTAAATCCAACAACTTTACTCACTTGCACCCAAGATGAAGCAAAACCCTCCAAAACCAAGAACACCCAGTAAATGGGTAACCTGAAAATATGAGAAACAATTCATACCACAATCAATCTCAACAATTGAACACATAAAATGACCATGAGCAGAACAGCCAATAAGACATATTACACATGGCTTCAATTCAACCCAAGGTTTCATAAACAATAGGCTACCTTATTGATGAACCGTTCATGCTCCTCGGCTTGTTTAGCGATTTTAACAGCCTGTTTGGAGAGGATCTCCTTCGTGTGAACCGCTCGTTTGGATAGCTTCTCCTTGGCCTGAGTCACTTTCTGGAAAACAAGAGAAACCCAGATCGCAGATGTGAACAAGAGATGGGTTGAAATAGAAAAGGCGAATCAGAATGGGAAGTACCTGAGATGGATCCTTAAACCGCTGCTTCACTTTGGAGAAGGAATCGCCATTGGCGTCGTCGGCGAGCTCGTCGTTGCTGCTAGACATTTCGGGAGAGACGAAAAGTGGGAAAGAGAAGGACGCAATGAAGGAGAAAGGTACAAAAATATGAGAATCATTATTCATTGCTACTAATATAATGCTTCTTTAGGGATATCCAAATAATAAGTATTTAATTAATCTATTATCGTAACGTATCAACTATTATTCATTCGTTACTCTTTCTTGCCCTTTGTCTTCACTCTTGACTCGGTGAATTTTGAACCCGCCCTCAACTCATTTTTTTGTATTCTTTCAAATGATTTATTTATACTCTATTAGGCCTAATAGGAATGAAGTAAAACCATTCATCGATTAAAAATGTATTTATAAATGTTACTTTAAAATATTTTATAAAAATAAATAAGATATGTAACGAATCAATTGTTCTCAAGTAAAAAGCAATCTCATATTTTGGTAATTGCAGTTGAAGTTATTTTTAATTTCTTACATCACTTAAACCAAACTAATTATCATTGTTTTATACTTTGTAGCAATTTTTTAAAATGGCAATTTTTCCCCTCCATTGAATATTTGTTTTATGGTGAATGTTATGGACATATTAGTCTTTTTCGCATAAAAAATTAAAATGTCGACATTGCCTCTCTCTCTCTCTCTCTCTAGTACACTTACAGATATTGTAACCTACTTATACTTCAATAGGATGCAAAAACAAAGGAGGACGATTAAGTTCTTGCGAAAGTATTGCTAACTATCTTCATCACTGATCAAAAAAACCATAACACAACAACATAGAAACGGGGCCTTCAAAAAATTCCGGAAGTGATGAGAACTGAGAAGCCGAGGAGCCGTAGTCCGACACGACACTCACTCTGGAAGGCAGTAGAGTTCTGAGTTCGGAAAAAATAAAAAAAAATTCTCAAAAAAAGGATATTTTTCTCGAACTGAATCCAAAGCGGAACGAAAATGAATCCAAGACGTTGAGAATCATTGTTCGTTGAATTTAAAACGAAAAATCGCAAAACAGTAAGGGGTGAAACAGTTTTGTCAGAGAAAGAATGTCACTGAATACCTTGCTGGAAAAACCACATAGCCTAGAAAACGTCAGGAAATCGACAAAAACATGTTCATCGAGGTCCACTAGTGCCCATAAAGTTTGTTGAAGGTGCTCGGTGGAAACACATACCCAAAACTTAGAATGAAGATGAAGAACGTAGTCGGAGACCCCAAAGACACTCTCGGGACGCAAGGCAATCTGAGAACAGATCAAAACTTTATAAACGCAAAAATCCTCAAAAATGTTGGATTTTTAAAATCTGAAAATATGTGAATCGGCTTCGCCTATGTTCACCGTCTATAAGTCAATAACGACCAAAAACTCTGGAAAACAGAATCTGATCGATTCTTCTTATATAGAACTACCCACAGATGTGTGGATTCAACACTTAGGATTCTTAGACGAACCCATCATAAACTAATCGGGCCGCCTGAAGTCAGAATAGAGGGCATGAAATGACAGTGAAAAGTTTCGAGAAATTGAGATTTGATATATTATGATCCCAAAACGAAACTCGTATGAGAGAGTTATGCCATTTGAAAGTTTCATTATATTATTTAATAATTAATCATTACAAAAAATATGAATAATTAAATAAAAGATAATAACTGGTTTGATCGACTTTATTTTAAATCATATAATTGAGGGTGTTTTGATCTTTTACCTCAAATTTTAGTTAAATTTAACCTTATTAAAGCTGACTGAGACGAAATGTAATTTAGATGACTGCAAAATCAAGTTTTATATTTGAATGTATTTATGTGAGAATGACGTATTGTTCAATGTACGTATATCTAATTAACCATAAATTTTATTAGTCTATGTTTATCCAATTTAAGTAGTCTTATGTGTTCTAATCCTAAAAACAATATTAAGAAAAGTTATCTATATAAATAATATTAATAGTGTGGTTAATTTTAAATTTAAACTAACTGCATCAAGTTAAAGATATTTAGTCACAAATAGATAAAACAAGATTAAATATGCAAATATCAAATTAAAAGTGGAAGTGGAAGAATCTAAGCATATTTAATTAAGAGTACCAAATTGAGGAGGATTGAATTAGTAGGTAATCTATTTTGAGACATTCTCCGAACATTAAAAAAGAGAAAATGGTAAGCATTGTGATTTCCCCCAAAAGCAACAATGCTACTGTTACATTCTCTTCTACTTTCTCCTTCCTTTTGAATGGTAGCGCCAACAATTGAGAGGAGACAAGCGCCACTCTGACTCGACCCACAGCACAGCCATATCTGACTTCAACATCTTCCTCATCGCCATCGCCATCTCGCAAGATTACAGTATTGCTCTTCTCGTTCCTCAATTTCTTTATTCTTGGAAAAACCCTGTTTCGTTGCTATTTCTTCGGGGAATTTAGAGGATATGGATTTCGTTGAGTGATTAGTTATTTTTTGCTGTGCAGCACAGGTAGCCGATAGCTAGGTCGCAGCTGTTTAATACGGTAATTGATTCCTCCGCCATGTCAACTACAGTATCCGATTGTTCGTTTTTATGCACTATATTCATAATTGCATTTGGTGCTTAGGGAATCATTTTGTTCAGTTCGTTTTCTCTTTAGTTGAATTTCTTATGTCATAAACATAGATTCCAGCACCATGCAGTGCATTCACAACTGCATTGGGTTCTTGGAGAATTATTTTGTTTGATTCATTTTCTCTATTGGTTGAATTTGTTGAGTTAAAAAACATAATATGGTTTTGCTAAATTTAGTTTATTGATGTTTTTTTTATTCTGGGTTTTTGATATAGAATGTTGTCGAGAGTTGAATCTGCAAAGAAGGGTCGTGGGGATTCGAATAGTGGAAAGTTCTTAAATGAGATTGATGCTTTAAGCAAAGCCCTTTATTTGGACAACAACCCTTCCAGGAGGTTTGTTTCTGCAGCAACTAGTCGGTCGAAATCACTGGCAAAAACCCATTTGCCTGATACAAAATTGAAGCAAAAATCTGGATTTGGCGTTGAAGACGTTTCAGAGGACAAGAAGTCCATTTGGAACTGGCGGCCCTTGAAGGCTTTTTCTCGAAGCCGGAGGTTTGACTGTTCTTTCTATCTCCAAGTACACTCAATCAAAGGGTTGCCCTCTAGTATGAGTGGTGCCAGTCTTCAGGTTCATTGGAAGAGGCGGGATGGAGAGTTGATAACTAGCCCGGCAAAGATTTTCCAGGGAGTGGCAAAATTTGAAGGGAAATTGGTGCATGATTGCCAGGTTTACGGTAGTAGAAATGGACCACACCATTCTGCAAAATATGAAGCTAAACATTTTTTGCTCTATCCTGTGGTGCTTGCTTCACCTGAACTAGATTTGGGGAAGCATCGTATAGATCTCACGAGGTTACTCCCTCTTACGTTGGAAGAATTGGAGGGGGAGAAGAGCTCAGGGAAGTGGGCTACAAGTTATAAGTTGTCGGGAAAGGCTGCAGGTGCAATAATGAATGTTAGTTTTGGTTACTCTGTGATTGGAGATAATGCAGGTGTTCCTAAATCTGACAAGAGTGTTACCAGGTTGCAGAATAATCTGAAGCAGGGTGATGGAAAGAGCAAAATGCGGCGTAGTGGAAGTCTTAACCTGCATTCAAGAATCTTATCTCCATCGATAGAGAATATAAAAGATCTTCACGGGGTGTTGCCGACTTCAAACTCAGAACTTGCCAGTTCGGTGATCACATTATATCAGAAATTTGATGAAGAAAAAGTGGAAGGTCCTGTTGACCTGAATCCTGAACTTGATACGTTGACGAATCATATTGAACCCGTCAAACCAAATACTTGCCCTTTGATGGATTCTAGTATTGATAATGTTGAAAATGGACGTGATGACAAGGAATTTTCTATAGCTGAACAGGGAGTAGAATTGTCATCAAAGACAGAAGAGAAATCTGATGAAGTTTCATCCAAGGACGCTGATGCTTCTGTGGTGGAAAGTGCTGATGTTCCACCACCAAGTGTTGAAACTAACAGTGGCACGCAGGAAGCTTATGATGATCAGCATATGGTAAATGATGATGATTTGAGAAGAAATGACCCATGGTCCAAAGAATCACTCATGAAAGTCTTGGAGTCCGCCTTAAAAGAAGTGACAAATTTTGAGATAGGGTCATTAGATTCTCTTGATGATGAAGAGAATGGCACGTATGCCCAACCAGATAATTTATTGAATAAAAATGGGAAGCCACTTAATCCCGATGACGTGACTGAATCTGAGTTCTTAGTTATGATGGGTCTTGAGAACAGCCCAATTCACTTCAGTTCTGAAAGCGAATCGGAGTCTCCTAGGGAGCGTTTGTTAAGGCAGTTTGAGAAGGATACCCTGGCTAGTGGTAGTTCTCTATTTGGTTTTGAAACAGACTATGGAGACCTTGGGGAATATGTCCATAATGATTCAACTGGGTCTGACTGGGAAATCTTGGCTGAGAGTTTTGGATTGCCCGCAGCTGATGAGCAACATGTAGCAACTGAGGAGGGGAACAACAAAAGAAGAGCTAAAATATTGGAAGATTTGGAGTCAGAAGCGTTAATGCGTGAATGGGGCTTGAATGAGGAGGCTTTCCAATATTCTCCACCAAAGGGGGGCTTTGGAAGTCCAATTGATTTAATGCCTGAGGAGGTTAATGAATTGCCTCCTCTTGGGGAAGGTTTGGGTCCATTTCTCCAAACAAAGAGCGGGGGATTTGTGCGGTCTATGAATCCCTCACTTTTCAAGAATGCCAAAAGTGGGGGAAACTTAGTCATGCAGGTTTCCAGTCCAGTTGTGGTACCTGCTGAAATGGGCTCTGGTGTAATGGAGATATTACAAGGACTGGCCTCGGTTGGTATTGAAAAGCTCTCCATGCAAGCAAGTAAATTAATGCCTTTAGAAGATATCACGGGGAAGACAATGCAGCGAGTAGCATGGGAAGCTGTGCCAGCTCTAGAAGAGCCTGAGAGGTTCGTTTACTAGTTTAATTTCTGCCTTGGATCATCGTACTTTGGTATATATTAACAGAACCACTAAAAATGAATAAAAATAGTAAGAACCAACGAACAGGACTTCAAATATTCGAGTTGTTTATAGAAATATTTGAGGTTTTGGTTTTTTTCTATCTAATATATTAAAATAGTTAAATAGATTCCAAGTAAGGCCAGGTATGAAAATTTCTCCCTTCAGAAGATGGTTGAATCTTGAGTAGATTCAAGAATTTGATAAACAAAAAATCGGGGTATCCGGAGGTGATTAAGATCAGATGCAGATTCTGCTCTATTACTAACATGCAATATAATATACGATACAATATTTTTGGTTCATCTGCAATCCTAGTGCTTCACAAGTTTCAAACACTATCTAAAGTTTGCTTGTTCATGTTCTTATTGTATAAATTTGTATGGCGCAGGCAATGTTTATCAGAACATGAATATAAGACTGGGCAAGGTGCATCCAATGAGCAGAAGAGAGAGAAAGAACGGCTATCTAAACCCAGGAAAAACAAGTCTAGTTCAAGATCATCGAGCAGTGAGTTGGTTTCCGAATATGTATCTCTGGAAGATCTCGCTCCTTTAGCTATGGATAAGATGGAAGCACTTTCAATTGAGGGATTAAGAATACAATCTGGCATGTCAGGTGACGAGGCACCTCCAAACATCAGCTCAAAGTCTATTGGGGAGATTTCGGCACTGCAAGGCAAGGGTAGCAACATGAATGGATCCCTTGGTTTAGAAGGAGCTGCTGGGTTGCAGTTGTTAGACATAAAAGGCAGTGGGGAGGATGTTGATGGATTAATGGGCCTTTCACTGACTCTTGACGAATGGATGAGGTTGGATTCTGGTGAAATAGGGGATGAAGATGAAATCAGTGAGAGAACAACTAAAGTTCTTGCAGCCCATCACGCAAACTCAATGAATACAATTCGTGGACAGAAAAGACGAGGCAAAAGAAAGTGTGGTTTGTTGGGGAATAACTTCACTGTTGCATTGATGGTACAACTCCGTGATCCATTGCGAGACTATGAACCAGTTGGGGCACCAATGCTTTCTCTTATTCAAGTAGAAAGAGTGTTTGTCCCACCCAAACCAAAGATATACTGCACAGTTTCAGTGGCGAGGAGTTGTGGTGAAGACAACGAACCTGATCCAATAGTGGAGGAAATGAAAGAGACCAGAGAATCATTACCTGAAGAGGAAGCCATTCCTAAGTTCAAAATCACTGAAGTCCATGTTGCGGGTTTGAAGACTGAGCCTCATCCTCAGCCTAGCAAGAAGAAGCTTTGGGGCAGCTCAAACCAGCAACAGTCTGGCTCCCGCTGGCTAGTTGCCAATGGTATGGGGAAGAGCAATAAAAATCCATTTATGAAGTCGAAGGCTGTTTCCAAGTCTTCTACGACAAAGGTACAATCAGGAGAATCGTTATGGAGCATCTCATCTCGAATTCTTGGTAATGGGGTGAAACTGAAGGAACTTGCTGCCCTTGATCCACATATAAGAAACCCCAATGTTATTTTCCCAGATGAAACCATTAGGCTGTGCTGAGTTGAATTGAGTTGAGCTCTCAATCTAAATAAATAGGATTTTTCTTCAAAAGGGTATGAATTAAAGTAGAAATAATGCAGTTAGTTTGTTTCTAAAGGGCATAAATTACTATGTACATGGATGAGACTGCCACTGTAGTAGAATCACACAATATACAAGATGAATCGTTCTTGAAACTATGGGTAAGCTACTGAGTAATGTCCATGGCTCTCTTGTATTACTTCAGGTATTGTGCGAAGATAAATGGGTTTGCTGTATCTCCGTGTTTCTTTTGTACATTATGCTTTTGCCGGTAGGCTTTTGACAACCAGACGTAAAAATCAATGTCACGTCGTTACAATACCAAGCTTTTGGTTTATGAAGTCAAATAGCTAAGTTGAAGAAGAAACTATTGTTTAGTGTATCAAATAGCATTTGTCTGGAACTTGAACTGATAGCATGAACTGCACCTACACTGCACATCAAAGTCAAGCCATACATTGCAAAGCAGTAAAATAAACCTGTGAAAGTTTAACTGTCCTACACAATATCTACCAAGAATCACAATATCACAACTGCACAATAAAATCACATTTGAAACACTCAGGCCTGGCTTTGTCACTACACACTGCCCTTCATAAGCTCAAACAAAAGTCCAGATCCTAGGCTCTTGCTTTCATTGACATCATATACAGATCAGTAGTTACAACAGCTTCAATGACACAAGTAACAAGTTTATCATCAGATCAACACACTGATTTCCTACAAAGCAGAACCAATATATATAACCCCAATGTTGTCCTTAATCTGGATAAGTAGCAAACATTAATATTATCCAAATAACAAGATCCTAATATCAGTGCTCTTGATGAACGTGCTCTAACACATAAAACCTGACACTAAGTAGTTAGCTGAGTACAACATAAAAATTACAAGAGATGAGGAATCACCCACTGACACTGTAATGTTGTTATACACTGTCATGGCCGTGCTCTTTTGTTGCTGCATGAGGGGCACTTGTACTGCTTGATGTGCTCCGCCCTTGCTGGAGTTATCTTCACGCACTTTCCGTGAAACCACTTCTCACATATGTCACAGCAAATCCAAAACTCATCTGATGCATAATTCTCTCCACATGCTCCACACAAGGTTTCTCCATGCTCGGCGTACTCTTCTTCATCCACACCCTCGTCCAACCCCTCTTCTCTTGGCTGCATCACCTTTGTGTATTTCCCTGATTCGGGTCCTCGCTGTTTTGGTTTCCAAACAAGATTGCATTCCACCAGAAATAAGTTAAGATAGTGCATGACGTTACAAAATAACTATGTAATCAATTTTAATGATGAAATCACAAGTAGTTAATGCAGAACATGCACCTTGTTGTACACCAGGTCTCTAATATGATAAAAACTGCCCCAAAAATTAGTACCACAAGATTTAATTATGAAAAACGAAAAATGCATCTTGTAATAATATCAAGTCATGGATCCACTGTCGAAAATAGTGAACTGGTGATAAAGAAGCATGATTAAATTCCGTAGTTGACCTAATCCTATAGTTATGTTATGCTATAACGTTACATTATGTTGGACAGATCAATGACTAATCCAATATACCCAGGCCACTACAGCTATTTTGTGCACAAATACACCAGATCAATGATTCTGATAAAAGGAAACTAAGGAGAAACTGAAGTGTCAATTACCCCCTTTGAGCCTGACTTGGATTTGCTGCTGCTGTGATTTGAAACTGATGACTTTTCTTTTGACTGCTTTTTGGCAGTTCCAGTCACAACCTCAAATATCGTTGGGAGATCATTCATCATATTGAATAGTCGCTTCCTGCATCAGAATATCTTTCTTTCAGTGGTTGGTTGAGTCTAAGAATTCAACTATTTAAACTGACATATAACATCATAATAAGAAAATCACATGAAATGACAGCAGCAAAGAGTAGACCGAACAGGCTTGCTATATCTCTCTATATACCTTGTTGATGAAGTTTGTACTTTGCGAAAGATACTAAAACATTTTTATTATCTAACATTCTATTTTGTTACGTAATTCGTGTATCCTTGTTTATAATCCCACTATCTTCAAGATCTCGACAGGAGCACAAAATGGATAATATGTTAACAAATAGGGTTTATGCACTTGTCTTCCCTGACAGTCATCACATACTGACGAGCCTTAAAAAGATAAGAGCTCGGAAAAGATATCTTCATTTTACCAAACACCATTTTAGGCGTTCCATAGGCGTTCCATTTGAAGGCACAGAAGACTTGATAGAAGAGAATGAGGGCATCCATAATCTACAAGTTTTCAAACTAAAGGATAGTGCACTGACTAATTATCCTTTTGTTCAAGTTGAACCTTCCTAATTGAATGTTATTAAAAAGAATTTCAAAATCTATAGTAGAAACTCAAAGAATGGAAACCTACTATAAGAGAATAAAACATTGCAAGTTTCTAACAGGTCGTCAATGCACTTCAGTGCTCACTACAGATACATTTCCATTACCAACTCTTCAAAATGACTAACAATCATTAAACTAAGCCTTTCAACATGAAACTGTCACACATAAACAGACATGATGCACCACAAACCTACAACAAATTATACCTTAACGTGAGAATGCAGAACTTTGAAAGAAGTAAAAATTTAAAATTCAAATGAAACAGTGCAAACATGGATTTTAGATGCATAAATTTTGTACTGACGAGACAAGTAACAAAGCAATTTTTTCCATTTGATTGTAGAAACACAGAAGTTATGAGTGATAACAAGAGCAGTTCAACTTCTTCCTAAAAAGACTGTTAGATTATGTGTAACTATGAGATGGGTACCTGTCAGCCTTATCAAAACCGTATCTGGCTCCAAAAAAGAAGGCCACAGAAAGTAACCATGCATCACTATGAACAGCAACCAGAGACAACCAATCCTTCTCTTCCATACCATCTCTGGCAAAGTTAATACCTAATGCAGGCTCTGGTAGCTCTGGAGGGACTTCTTCAGCAGGTAAATTAACTTCCCATTGTTCAGTAGGCAATCCATACAAGCAAAGGTTCTCCTTTTCTGAAAACAAAACAGACCAACTAGTCAAAGCACAATAGAGAACTGTTACATACTTTACGTACCTCTGGTGTTTTTTAACAAAAGAGCACCAAAAATGCTAGTCATATGGTTAGACACATTAACAACTATCACAAGAAGTTGGAATATCATTGAAAATTTTAGCTGAAAGCTTGGCAAAACCAAATTAAACCAAACTGTATAATCTTCAAATGCAGGGGGGGCAAATCTATGATTTCAATTTTGTTTCTTTGTTTTTTTACATCACCACACAGTAACTAGCTCTTTCAGATGCCTCACAGCACACACAATAAGATTAATTTCAAAGGGTTTGATCAAATTTTATAATAAAAAAATTAATGAAAAAAACTGTTCGAGCTGTACCACAATAACCCATAGCAGAGAATGCAGAAAAGGTCAGAAACAAAAAGGAGCAAGCTTGACCATAGTAAAACACTGACGATTTTACCCCCAAACACCACAATAATTACAAATAACCTGAGAGAAAATGGAGGAAGAGTAAAGGTAGGAAGGGGAGAGAGAGAGGAAAAACCCTAACCAGGATCACACTGCTGGGAAAATTGATGAACATCTGCACAACACCAAACCCAGAAGAAAATAAAACACTGAGCATTAGAAAAGACAAAAAAAGGTGGAATTGAGATAAGAAGAAGAAAAAGAGAGACCTGTAGTGAGGGCTTTGATGATGGCGGCTCTGCGGCCCTTGAATTCCCTGAAGACCTCGTCGACGGTCTGGGGACTGAACTGAGCTACTGCTTCGTCCATGAACAAATAAATAAGTACCAAAAAGTAGCAGTGATTGCAGAAAGAATATGGAGGAAGGAGAGAGGGAGAGGGGTATTTTAGTAATTATGGAGACGGCGAGAGAGAGAGGCAAATACCAAAAATGAGCTCCTCTATTCTTTAACAGGAAGAGAAGAGAAGAACCAACCTCCACGGGTGGGCCCCTCAGTAACATGACCGCTGTGATTGTTTATGGATAAAGTGAAAAGTAATTGGTCCTTCTTCCACATGGCTGCCACGTCAACAGATGGTTGACTTCATAATCCACGGTGAGGAGGATGACGTGGCAGCGGAGGTGGGTGAGAGAAGAGGAACTCTTGATTGAAGACAAAGTTTACACCACCGCAACTATCGGCTGTAATCTAGGTTATGCAATTCGGATCGCCGGCCGGCTTATAAATAGGGAGATATGGTAAATTTGGAAATATCACAAGAAGATCGCGGCAAAACACATTTTGTAATATTAATGAGAGATAATTTAGTGAAAATTTTACTTTCAAATAGGAAAATAGGAACATATTTCAACTTTTAGATGAGATGAGCAAGGGTGGAGATTGAAGCGGTGACATTAAGCGCAAATAACTCAAAGTTGTGTGTTTTTATTGGTCTTTTAACATGTGAATGAGGGTAATTATGCAATTTTGTTGTCTTCTTCTACAATTGCACAGAGCATCGTCCGACTTCAATCTCTGGGTTTGATGTTCGTCTCTGGGTTCGATCTGTAGATAAACACCAATTGAAGATCGAAGAATACGAATCGAAAAACACCAATTGAAAAACACAAATCGAAGAAGGCGAATTGCCATAGACGAATTGAAGAACACGAATTGCCATAGACAAATCGAAGAACACGAATCTACCAAGACGAGTCGAAGAGCACGAACCGAAAAAGTTGAATCGAAGAAGCTAAATCGAGAAGATGCACTAACATAAAGTTTTGGAAAAAAAAATAGCAAACAAGAGAAAATGTGAGAAGGTGCATAGTGTTGTGAAGAAGAAGACTAAGTAACTGTTAGAAAGGTGTTTCAGACCACTCAAACTATTTTAGAATAAATTTCAAATGTATGGAACTTGTTGGTTTGTATGGAATCTCTGTAAAAAATTTTGTGTCAATTATTTTTCTGTTGATATGTACAAAGAAGAATTATTTAGATCGTGTATTCATAGGTTCTCAATTATTTAGACGAATTGTAATCCCGTCTTCATATATTCTCATTTACTGTTAGGAACGTGTTTCATACCACTCAAACTCTATGATTTGTGTGAAATTTTTGTAATATAGACTGATGTCAATTGCTTCTCTATGTGCTCAATTCGTTGAAATTGTCTCTCTAAAACATGTTTCTGTATTATTTTCTCATGAATTTATAGGTTCTTAATTACTGTTAGAAAAGTGTTTCAGACTGCTCAAACTCTTTGATTTTTGTGAATTGTTTTGTAAATATACTGATGGCAGTTGTTTTCTTCTATTGATATGTGCTCATTTTGGTGACATGATGTATCCAAAACCTGTTTCAGTGTCCTTATCTCATGGATTTATAGGTTCTCAATTGTTGTTAAGAAGGTGTTTAGACAACTTAAACTCTATGATTTTTGTGGAATTTCTGTAAATAAATTGATGTCAGTTACTTTCTTCTATTGATATGTTCTTATTTTGGTGAAATAATATATGTAAAACCTGTTTCAGTGTTCTTTTCTCATGAATTTATAGGTTCTCAGTTACTGTTAGGAAGATGTTTTCGACCACTCAAACTCTCTGATTTTTATGGAATTTCTATAAATAAATTGATACCAGTTGCTTTGTTTTGTTGATATGTGCTCATTTTTGGGAAATGGTATCTCCAAAACTTGTTTCAGTGACCTTATCTCATGGATTTATAGTTTCACAATTACTGTTAGGAAGGTGTTTCAGACCACTCAAGTTGTTAGGAATATATTTCAGACTTCTCCTCATTACACCCGGGGAACCCTCGTTACATATTTTCCCCGAAAGGGTTCACTTTCCCCCTATGGTATCGTATGAAATCCGCTCCCCTCGTTACATCCGGGGAACCCTCGTCACACCTTTTCCTCGACAAGGTTCACGTTTCTTATAGGTTATAGAATGAAACCCGATCTTCTCGTTACATCTAGGGAACCCTCGTTACACCTTTTCCCCGACAGGGTTCACTTTCCCCCCTAGAGTATAGTATGAAACTCGATCCGCTCGTTACACCTGATGAACACTCGTTACACCCTGAGAGCCCTTGTTACACTTTTTCCCCGAAAGGGTTCACTTATAGGGTATAATATGGAACCCAACCCCCTCGTTACACCCCGGGAGCCCCCGTTACACCCCGGGACCCCTCGTTACACCCTGAGAGCCCCCGTTACAGCCCAGGAACCCTTGTTACACCTCGGGAGCCCCTCGTTACACCCTTTCCCCGACAAGGTTCACTATTTAGGGTATAATATGTAACTCAACCCCCTCGTTACACCTCGGGACTCCTCGTTACACCTTTTCTCCGACAGAGTTCACTTATAAGGTACAATATGGAATCCAACCCCCTCGTTAGACCACAGGAGCCCTTATTACACATTTTTTCTAATAAGGTTCACTTTCCACATGTTCAAGTTACTGTTAGGAAGGTGTTTCACACTACTAAAACTCTCTGGTTTTTGTTATTCTTTTTAAATAAATTGATGTTAGTTTCTTTCTTCTGTTGATATGTGCTCAATCTGGTGAAATGGCTTCTGAAAACATGTTTCAGGATCTTTTTCTAATGGTTACATAGGTTTTTAGTTACTGTTAAGAAGGTGTTTCAAACAGCTCAAACTCTCTAATTTCTGTTGAATTATTGTAAAATAAATTGTTGTCAATTGAGTATCTCTTTATATGTGATCATTTTTGTGAAATGATCTCTCCAAAACCTGTTTCAGTGTTCTTTTCACATGAATTCATAGTTTCTCAGTAACTGTTAGGAAGATGTTTCAGACTGATGTCAATTGCTTCTCATGGTGACATAGGTTCTCATTTGCTTTTAGGAACATGTTTCAGACCTCAAAAAACTCTGATTTGTCGGTAGATTCTGTAGTAAGCCTGATGTCAATTGTTTTGTTTCAATTGATATGTGCTCATTTTAATGAAATTGTCTCTCTAAGAAATGTTTCAGTATTCTTTTCTCATGGATTCATAGTTTCTCAGTTACTGTTAGAAATATGTTTCATATTGATGTCACTCATGGTTATAGGTTCTCATTTACCATTAGGAACATGTTTCAGACCTCAAAACAACTCTGATTTGTGTGGAACAAAATCTGTTTTTGAGAAATCACGAAGAACAGTTAACAAAAACGGATTCATTGTTCGATAATCCCACAAAATTGGCATAAAAATTGAACAATTAAGCGATTGATTGCTCAGTTAAAATAGAAAACCGAGAAGAATCACATAATTGGCAGAGTATATTCAATTTCCGACGATCGATTGTTGAATATCGAACAATGAATTGGAGAAAGTTAAAATTGTGAAAATCAAATGTTGAATATCGATCGATCGATTGACCGGCCGATTGATGAATATCGATCAATCGATCGATTGATGAATATCGCTCGATCGACCGACTAATTGATGAATAGTGATCGATCGACCGACCGATTGATGAATACCGATCGATCAAAGATCGACCGATTGATGAATATCGATCAATCGATTGACCTACTGATGAATATCTATCGATCAAACGACCGACCGATTGATGAATATCGATCAAACGATTGTTCAAGAAGTTGCTGCCGAATCGGGAAGTTCTTCCACAATTTCAGCGCATCATTCTTGAGGTAAGAATGACAAAATTTTCTATTATTGCATTTATTGAATTAAATATCAGGTAAAATTAGTTATTAACCATATCTGTTGATTAGATTTCATCCAATAGGTAACATTTGTTCCTGTTTTCCTATTTGAATGTTAGTTTATAGTGGAGTGCATCCCAATATTAATATATATAAACTCATATTATTATTTATTAAAGACAAAATGAATGATATTTAATCATTTTTAATATCAAACTTGTTAATAATCTCGAAGTTTAAACGTAAAATTGAAAAAGATGAGTGAATGGGGGTTTGACTTTTTGTTGTTGTTTATTAATCTAAGTTCCAAACATAATTAATTAGGTGGACCGAATAAGACCGAACTAGGTCGGACAAGACTGAAATTAACTGATTTAAATTAGAGTAGATCAGAATGAATTGATTTGGACCGGATTAGACCGAAATTAATTTAAATTTTGTTGGGTTAACCGTTTTGACCGGTATTTTCACTAATATCAGCTGTTTCATCTCGAAAATCTTGCAAAAACCGATACATCACCCGTATATATGCCGGTATCAGAGATATCCATAGCACTGGTTGTAATCATGCAAAACACTTCAATTTTCTCTCATCTCATTGTGTATTTTTTTTAGTATTCTTCGTACTTTTTATCATGGACCTACTAGTTATTAGAAAAATATTCTCAGATCTTGTTTCCTTTTCCACACTTGTAACTTTTATACTTTTATTAGTGTGAGTTGTAATTCATATATTTTTTATCCATCATGAAAACCATTATATATTAAAGAAAAGAAAAATCCCAAGATGGGAAAAGAAAATTAAAATAATAGTAGAGTAGAATTGAATGAAATAGAGCAAAAAGCCAAGGAACAAATTTGAAGAGATGACGCTTTATTTTCTGCTCAAATCTACTGGAAAGTTTGAATTATGTCGTCATCACTGGCTTTATGCAGGGCCGGCTCAACTAGAGTTGGGGTCTAAAGTAAAAATTGCAAACTGGGCCTTTTATTTTTCTTTAATAAAAAATTACTACGATAATTTCATTAATTAGCAAAAACACACACTTAAAAAGGGCATAATGAGCCTTACCTATTCAATCTAATTACATAATGCACATTACATATATTCAATGCAACTATACCATATCAACTAAGAAACATGCAAAGAATCTTCATTTGGATTTGTACAACATAAGTGAGAATTATATTAGAATGAGGCACATCCAAATCGAAGGAGAATCTTATCTTAAATTATATATCTTAGCCAATTGTACTCTACTATGTTGGTATCATAAATCGCAAGTCTAGAATAGGAACTTTTTTTCACGGTAAGAATGAGTAAGAATATGTACCATACATAACAGTTTAAATTAGAAAAGTTTAACACTCCTAAACCAAAGTGTATTTTTTGATGGATGCTTGATGATAAATTACAAGAGGAGGTTATTTTATACAAGAAACAATAGAAAACAATTTAAAAAATATAATATTAACTATAAACCCTAATATAACAATATGAAACTATTATATAATACAATATCTAGCACTAAAACTTAGTGAGCAGCTCCGACGTAGTGGTCCAGAACACTTTTTCCTTGGCCTCGACTAGAGTTCGAGTCTTGTTGTATCATGTGGGAAAGAACTTGTTTTTAAACATTCAATTACTAATCTCAAACCAACACAACATACTAATAGACTTAATTAACAATTCCAAGACAAATAAACCACAAACCTGAGGGCCCAAAATAACGGCACCAACCTGATAAAAGAGCATGAAATTGGCAATCGTTGGTGATACTGAAGCTTCACGTGACTCACCCCCCTCGGTCACATTCAAATTCAACCAAATAACTTTTACCCAAAAAGAGATGAACGAGTTTTAAATGATTTTTGGATTGAACGTTGATTCTTAATTGTTTGTTATCATAAGTCTCATCCTCTCTTGACTGCTTCAGTTTCTACTTCTCTCTCTCTCTCTCTTTTTCTTTCTATTTTGACATCGATCTTCTAGTTTCTAATTTGATCTGATTTGTGAATCGAGCCTTGGTTCGAACAAAACAATGCCTTTATTTATTTTTTTCATTTTTATTTTCTGGTTTTCTTCGAGAAAATAGAGGATTTTGAGATCGACACTTATTTTTTTCCGGCTTTTGTTCCGACCCTTTTGAGCAATTGGTCCGATGATGTACTTGAAGTGTAGAATCATACGGAAGTCAGTGATCGATCAACCAGTTTTTGATACATAATTTAATGTTTGAAGTCATGGTCATTCTTGTGTTGGTCAGAATGCTTACAATACCTACAATAATTATAGAACCCCTGTTGTTGGTTGGAAGCGCAAAATTTATATCATCCCACGAAAATTCACCTCCTATAGGTAACTATAGTATACATTTTCAGTATGTTACTTCCCTTACATATCCACCGACCTCTGTTTTGATTCTTTAATAATTGTTTTTTGTTTGTTATTATGTGTTATTGAATTTAATTTTTGATGAATTATGAGGTGCTCTACGTTCGAATGCTAAGAAAATCACTATTGGGCTAAGGGCGTGTCAATCTGTTGCATCGCCTTTACCTTTTAAAGCAGGTGAACCTCCAAAAATACAGATCCCTCGACTATTGCATTCATCTGTGAGTGGATTTAAACTTGCATTGTATTGGGCCTTTATGGGATTATGAAAAGAAATGGTTATCGAAAGGAAGGATGAAAAAATAGGAAAGTAACCTGGATTAAGACTTCACGAGTTATAGTTTGATTGCGAGCAGGAGAATCCCTACCAACAAGCGAGTGAAGCCACCACTTCAGAACCCCAAAAAGGCCCCAAAATACACAAGTGGGGATGAACTTCCTAGAATATTATAGAGCGGCAACCCATTATGGAAGTCTTATATTTTGATTTTTCACCGCGCACTCAATGATCTAACTAAAGGAAATTAGGAAGTCGAAACGGTTATTTTGATTGAGAAATCAGTAACGCTTGGCGATAGCAAAGGTTCATGAATTGTTCCAAGCGTTTGTTTGTCTAATGAAACGTGCAAGGATGGACCTCATTCACTGAAACATGTCAAAATTCAGTTCAGTAAGGATTTTGAGATCGAGATTGTGAAGGTTTGAAGGAATTTACATTAAAAAAGTAGGGTAATTTTGATGTGATTTGATAATCGAATATGAGTTCATGCATGATAATGTGATGTAGCGTTGTATAAGTGAACAATTCTAGTTTTATGATGTAAAGACTTAACATATGGCATGTCATTAGTTTTGGTCTATTTAGCATCGTTCCATGATAGCTTTTAATATAAAGTAGTAAGGACTTGCTGCGACTTGTTGGTTTGAATTACCAACGCTTGCTTGAACAATTGGTTAAACACTTGAACTTGGGTCCTAATGTCTTAAGTTCGAGTCACATTGCGGTATCTCGCCTTTATTTCCAATTTTTGTTGGGCCTCTCTCTCCCGGTGGGAGTCAAGTGGCAATATTAGACTCCCTTCTACATACGAGTGTGTCTTGAGCTCATTGTTGATATAATAATCTTAAGAACACTCAAGAATCACAAGTTTCCCCGTTGTACATTTGTCTTTTGCAAACAAGAATTTTCTTCTTTGGTAGGTGATTACTAACTACCATAAATTTGGATTTAGACTTTTATATTTCATGATTAAGGTGGATTGTCGACAATAGTAGTGACTTAATAGGTGTAGTGATTGCTCAAATTTCTTACACAAAACTTGTAATTTTATTGAAATAGGAACTGAAATTCCAAATGTATTGATATGCCTTAATATGAAAAATCCATAGAGAGACCCAAAATGCCAAGGAGGCACAATACAATTCAAGAGATAGAGCCCTAACAATCCATCCTTATCCTTTTATATGAGAAAAACCCTGGCTACTTGATGTGGGTCCATTGGATTTCACTTTGACACCGATTTACTCACATTTAGTGCCTAATTTTCTCTCGTTACTCTACTTTTAAAGCCCCATTTGTACTACTTTACACTTTCGGGTATGTTTGGTACACTTGTGCAGGTTTGGAGGTGAAAATGAGTATTTTAGTACTTTTGTGAAATATAGTGGAGTTATATACCCAATCGAAGGGAATTCAAAGATCTACAACTTTGTAGAAGGAAGTTTTGGCAAATTCCAACGTTTAGATAACTTTACGACCCCGTGAGCATATTCTAATCAAAATAAAAAATTTCAGCAAGAAAATCAGTATAATTAATTACGAAGTACATTTGAATCTTTTAGAAGGCATATATTTTGCTTACGATCTCTGATTTGGGCCCACAATATATCAAACGGACTTTTTGGAAAAATATACAACTTGGAGGAGAAGCCAGCTGCTAGTTCTAGAACATGCGTCAAAAAAGGGGTCTCCAAAAGAAATACCAAATTTCTATTCTTTTTTATAAATACCCAGCTCTTCCCAAATTGAACACACACAATTTTTGGGTTACTTCCACTACTCGATATATTATCCTAGAAGAATTTGAAGCCCAATCTCCATTACCCATCACCAAGAACGCGAAGCTAGCAAGGAAGCATCAATTTGGGAGTAGAGTTGAAGATTGTAAGCATTCGATCCAAGCCTTAGTGCTTAGAGTTTGCTCGTTCATCTTCTCTTCATGAGCTTTTACACTTTTCTTCTTGCTTCTTGTATTTTGTACCATGATTATGGGCTAAAAACCCTAATCATGGGTGCTAGATTTACGACGATTGGTGTTTGATTCTAGATTGCTTGTTAATTGAAATTATGCATGAACTTGTTATATCTTGCTTAGTTCTTATACTTGTATTGAATTAGCTAATTAATACTTGTTATTTGAGTTTGAGATTGATCCCGAGAGGGACAATTGAGAATTGACTGTAAGTAAGATTGAGGAATCGGTCTACTGGAGTCGATTCTTTGGTTCGAAAGTCACTGTTTATATTGCTGTGGAGGATTAGGTTTAATTCCAGAGAGGTTTGCCTGATCTGAAATTAGGTATTATCCAATGTCGAGAGACAGATATTGTAATTATAGCGTATGCCTAATAAGATTGCATGATTGATATTAACTGGTAAATCTTGGATTGACACTAAGCCGTCGGTCTAGCACTCGTGGTTGCTAGTTAACTGTTTACAAAACTTATCCATCTCACATGCCTGTTTGTTCTTGTTACTTATTACTATTGCCTGAACTGTCACAAGCACTCACAACTACAAAATTTGTCTTTTAGACTTTCCAGTTTTTCTTTACAATTTGAATACAAGTTAATTGAAGACAAAACCCTATTTTGATCCCTGTGGAAATCGACCCGGATTCTAGCCGGAAATACAAATGTACTTGATCGACAAAAGGCGCTTCATAGCGTCCTATCCCTACTCTTCTTCTTCATTGCCCTATTCTGCTCTTTCCTTTGCGGTATGGTGAGGATGAGCTAGAGTTGAGGGATGAAGACGATGACACGTCGAGGTTGGGTTTCCCAAACGGTGTGTTTCGCCAACTTTAACATCCTCCTTAATGAAACGATGCGTTTTGACTTTAACTTTCATTTCTATTTTTGGTTTCTCGCAACATAACGTTTTGCCTGTTTTTTTACCGTCCCTTCCGAAATGACTTCACGATCCAAGTCTAGGATTTGCAGGTAACACAATTGGGGCTTTGTGCCATTACTCCTCTCTTCGAGAGGCTTGACATCAAGCCTGAGTCCCAACTCGAATTCAGGAAACTACGACTTCAGTTCTCCTTCTTCTTTCCAGGATGCATCTTCGGCCAATGCATGAGCCCACTTGTTAAGGTATTTCTTAACTGCCATTTCCTTCTTTCTGGTCATTATGAAGTCCAATACCTTCGCTGGTAAGACCTTCACGTGTCCCTCTGACTTGAGCCAGGGCAACTTTGTGATGAGTTGGTTCCTTTGCCCCAAGTGTCGTTTAAGCAACGAGACATGGAAAATGGGATGGAATTGGGACCCTTCAGAAAGTTCGAGCCAATAAGTCACTTTTCCAAGTTTCTCCACAATCTGGTAAGGACCATAGTACCTGGCAGCTAGCTTTAAATAAATTTGTCCTCCACATGACTGATGATTGTCTATAGGGATGTAATTTCAAATAAACCCAATCACTTACTTCAAATTCTCGCTCGATCATCTTTTTATCAGCTCTCTCCTTCATTCTTTTCTATGCCTTAAGTAGGTTTGCCTTCAAATCTTGATGAATTTGGTGTTTTCTCTTCAGGATCATTTCCACTGCTGCCACCTTGGTAGTTAGGTTTGGTACATTGAGGAGGGGAGGTGAATACATGTAGCGAGCTTCAAATGGTGTTATCTGCAGTGAGGTATGGAAACTGGAGTTATACCATAATTATGCAAAGGTTAGCCATTTTGCCCATTGTTTTGGGTGCTAATGTGTCACACCTCTTAGGAAATTCTCTAGGCATTGATTTACTTGCTCGGCATGTCCATTTTTTTGGAAGTGATTAGCTGAGGATAAGCTTATGTGAGTTCCCAATAGCTTGAACAAATCCTTCCAGAACTGACTCACAAAAACTGGATCCCTATCTGACACTATGAAGTTAGGGAGCCCATGTAGTTTATAGATGTTATCAAAGGATTTTGGCAATGGATGTAGCAGTGAAGGGTGGTTCACCCCAATGAAGTGAATGTATTTCGAAAACCTATCCACCACCACCAAGTTGCAGTCATAACCTACTGACTTAGGTAGCTGATGGGCCGAGAAGTGCGCATACACCGTGCACACCTCAAGGCTTCGTGCACCAGACACGATCGTTATCAAGTAAATTTATATTCCGCCTGAAATCCGGGTCGAATCCACAGGGACCAAAATAGGGTAACTTATTTGGCTAATTAAAGTTCTCTTTTTGAAAATAAAAATAAAATAAACAACTTAAATTTTTGGTGTTTTAATTTATGGACTAATGAAATTAAAATATTATTAGTTATAGATTACTGTAGGGATAATGTGGGTGACGGTGAAGTTCAACAATTAAACTAGCAACCAAGGGTGCTAGACCAATGGCTTAAAGTCAATCTAAGTTCAATAATCAGTTAATCAAGCATGCATAAAACTGGACTATTTTGTGATTACATTACCCTTCTCTCGACTTTGGGAAATGCCTAATATCATATCGATTACCCTCTCGGGATTGTTTATAACCGGTCTCCAATAGTCTTAAGTCCAACAATTTTCGAACCGAGACATCGACTCTAAGAGACCGACATTTCGACCCTACTTAGATCCATTCTCAATCACACATCTCGGAGCTGATTTTGAACTTAGATTATAAATATCAAATGATCAATTTAACACTCATAAACTCACACAAAGCATGATTTGTTTTATATGCATTGAATAACTAAAAATCAAAACTCATCATAACCATGAATCGTCACAAGGTCTAACACCCATGGCTAAGAGTTTTTATCCCATAACCATGGTGCTTAAAAGAGAATTCATCAATTACAAATCAGTTCAAAAAGAGAGGAAAACAATCAAACCCTAAACTCCATATGAAGTTGGAGACTCATGCGGTCCTCAACTGGTTTGCATGTGATGATTTCTTTTCTCCTTGTTGAAATCGATTGGAGATGGAATGATGGTGATTGGAACTCTACAAAATCGTCCTGAAGCAGAGCTGGGTTAGTCGGGGGCGCTAGGTATCGAGAACTACGTCAAAAGTGAAAGAGATCCCTAATTTTTTTTGTCTAAAATTCGGGTTTATACGCATCTTACAGCTGACTTTGGGCATGTGACGATCTATGTGACGATCTTCACATCTCATGTGACGTTCGTCACATTACCGTCACACCATCATCACAAGTTTATGACTTTTTGAGTTTTTCATGTGGCGATCGTCACATAATCATTTTCGCCCATTCTAGACCTTCAATGCAAAAATTTCCTTCACGAGAAAAATATCTATTTTCGTCCTCTTCAATTTAGACATAACTTTTGGTCGATTTGGATATCGGATGTGGAAGTTATGACACTTGCAAGTCAGCTGATCTGTAATCCTAAAATTGCAAATTTCTATTTTTGTGCTCCATTTGAATGCATTTCCGAGCTCTTTCCCATGAGAGTTAGAGAAACGTTTCTTTTAGAGAGTTATATATCACCGAGTTATCTTTAATTTGATATAACTTTGGGTCATGTCAGATTAATTATGAGGAAGTTGTGCTCTCTAAATTTTTTTACTGCGATTGTAGTCATTTTTGCTCCATTTCACATGTTTTCTGCAAATATGTACCAAACATACTTGAATTTGAATGTATAAGGTGGCACAATTGTAACTCTTTAAGCTCGATACGAGAAAATTTCTACACTAAATGTGGGTAAATAAGTGTCGATATAGACACCGAATGGACCCAATTCAGTATCCCTAGTCTATAGAAAGGTCGGTCCAGGGTATCTCTAGGGCCTCTAAGGAATGTAGCAGCCCCTGATAGGGTAGGTTCTCAGACCGACACTGTTGACAGACTTCACAAGTGTGCACAAACTCCTTAATCTCCTTTCTTGTTGATGGCCAAACAAAGTACGCGTTAGTTCTCTTGAAAGTTGTGTTGATACCTGAATGCCCCTTAAGGTCGAAGCATAGAAGAGTTCAATGATTTGAGCCATAATTCCCTTGTTCTTTCCTACATAGATTATGATCTTTCAATAACATCTCCTGCCTCAAGGCTAAATTTGTTATGTTTCTTGGTAACACTGCATATTGTTGGATCAAACCGTTCGTTTATTCATCCCCCTCGTAGCTTTCTATGATCTCAGCTACCCACTCAGGTACAACCACAGTTAGCCTTTGGAACTCTTAAGTAGGTAGCCTAGATAGTGCATCCGCCACTTTGTTTTCTACCCATTTTATACTAAATTTGGTAGGATAACCCATAAGTTTGATCAACCACCTGTGTTGGGACGTGATGGTTAACCTCTGCTCCAGTAAGAAATTCAAGCTCTCATTATCAGTCTTGATGATAAAGTGATGATCATGTAGGTAATTTACCCATTTTTGGATTGCCATTATGATGGCTAATAACTCCTTATTTTAGGTAGATAAAGCACTCTTTTTCTCCCCCAATGCCTGCTAAGACATGCCATCAGCCTGCCTTCTTGCATCTGAACATCACCAATCCCTGATCCATTTGCATCTGTTTCCACCACAAAGGAGCACTGCAATCTGGTAGCCTTAACACAAGCGCTTTGCTAATTACTTCCTTGAGTATGTCAAAACTGGTATGTGCTTCTTTACTCCATTCGAACACGTTCTTTTTCAAAAGTTGGGTGAGTGGCTTTCCTATAATGTCATCATAGACGATGAACCTCCTTTAATACCCTGTTAACCCCCAAAAAACTTCTCAATGACTTAAACATTTTGGGGAGTAGCTATCTCTGCATTGCCTCTATTTTAGCCCCATATGTGGATACCCCTTCGCTGGAGATGATGTGTCTCAAATACTCAATCTGTTCTTTTCCAAACTCACTCTTTTCTAATTTTGCAAATAGATTTTTAGTATGCAGCTTCTTCAAGACTACTTAAACATGTTGTCAGTCTCCCATGTAGAACTGTAGATTAGAATATCATTAAAGAAAAACAAAACAAATTTTCTCAAGAACTCTTGCAACACACTGTTTATAAGTGCTTGAAAAATTGCAGGGGTGTTACTGAGCCCAAAGGGCATCACTATGAATTGATAGTGCCCCTCGTGAGTCTTGAAAATTGTCTTATGCTCTTCCCATTCTTTGAGTTTGATTTGGTGATAACCCGCTCTTAGCTCGATCTTAGAGAAATAAGCACTACAATGCAATTCCTCTAGCAGTTCCTCTATGCTGGGTATGAGAAATTTATCTTTTATCGTAATCTCATTGAGCTTTATGTAATCAATACAAAACCTCCATGTTTTATCCTTCTTCTTAATCAATGAAATCGGAAAAGATTAAGGGCTAGAGCTTGGTTGGATTACACCTTCTTTGAGCATCTTTTTAACTAGGTTTTTTATAGTTTTTTCTATTCATGATTGTATCAGTAGGGTCTAACCACTGGTGGATTACTTCCAAGTTTCAGTGGAATGTGTGGTCATGTTTTCTTAGAGGCAGAAACCTTTCAGGATGTTTGATTATTGGTTCATATTTCTGCAACAACTCTTGGATACTCTCAGGTACTTCTCGTTTCTGTTTTACGCGCAATTTGCAGAGTTGGCCCATATATAAGGTTTCACCTCTTTATATCTCTTGGCATAATATTTGTAATGTCACTAAACCCTTGTCTTGCTTTGCCACATACTCTATAATTCTATGAGTCACTTCCCCTACCATGTATGAAATATACCTCTTCTTATAGCAAAACTCTAAAGGGCTCGCCTTTTCTATCCAGTCCATCCCCAATACTACGTCACAACCCCCTAATGGCATGGCTAGGAACACCCATGAGAGCTTGTTTCCTTGTAACACATTCTAATTTATATTGTAACCTACAAATGTATCTTGTTCCATTTCTCATTTTGAAACTAATGGGAAGTGATGGTTCCACATTGAAATTCCACACTACATCGGTCTATTCATCTAGGAAAGAAGCCGATGCTTCTGTATTCATGAGCACATAAATTATCTTGCCCTCTACTCTTCCTTTGACCCTCATAAGCCTTCGATTATTCACCATGACACATAGGTTTTCTTTCCTCATTCCCAACTCCGTAGTGACTTCTTTTTCTTGCAACCTCGTTCATTCTTCCTCTTCGTGCTCCTCTTTTCCCATCATTTCCTCGCCTTCGTCGCATTGTGTGATCATAAAAAATTGTCTCTTGTTGGGACATTTATCGTTTGGGGTGTACTTGGCATGACACTTGTCGCAAAGTCCTTTTCTCTTTTTCTCAATTATGTATTCGTCACCGATCATTTGAAAGTTTTTATGTCTTTCTCTCATTTGAGTGGTTTCTCTATATGGTCTGAAAGTTTGTTGCTGGACCTTGTATCTTGGTGACCACCATTGTTATCTTGCTTCCTTGGAGGATGGTAAGGTAATGCCAGGGTTGTCTTGGGTTTGCTTCCACTAGTATTTTGGTTAAAATGTTGGGGGTAATTTCGGGTGTTGTTGAACTTCCTTTTTTCAATTCCTGCTAGTTTTCTCCAATTCTTGGGGTTAAAAAATTTACACTCCATGCCTTAGATGCGGTTTCATCCCGACTATAAATCAAGACACAAAATACCCCTCATCTATGTTTGGATACTTGCATAACACCAGCGATCTCAACTCATCAAAAACCTGTCTTCGAGTTCCCTCACTGTTTTCTTCTGGTATATCTGTTTCATCTCGATGATCACATCCTCATGCTCTCAATCACCAAATTTTCACAATAAATTTCTGCATAATCTGTTCCATGTTAGGTTCCTCCTTTTAATTTCGTAGTAAATGTGCCAAATGCCCGCCTTCCCATTTAGATGTAGTGTTTTCATTTTCAACTTCCCTTCTTCTGGCACTTCACACGATATTCGTAATACCCTTGACATTTTCTAATCCAATATCCCACGTCTGAACCATCACAACAGGGAAATTGAATATTTGGGAACTTAAATTGGTTGTGATTACCTATCCTCTCCCTGCTGCTTTCTCTACCTCACATGTAGCGAGGTGTCCCATAATACTCCTCCTCCCTTATTTTCCATATAATTTCATCTCTCTGAAATCTCTTATGCAGATTTAGGTGATATAAGTCTCCTTACTTTAGGAACAAAGTTGGACTGCTCGATTCCTTTCCCATGTAGTTTTTTCTAGGCTTGGCTAGGCGTCTCTGTGAGTATTTGCTCTGCAGCTCTGGTTTTCATGCTAGCTCTATCTTGCAGTAATAGATCCATGCACTTATGGAACTCCATGGTTGCAACCTGAAGCTCCAGAGTGGTTTCTTGCATATCGATATGTCAATCCCTGCCTCCCATGGTCTCTTTTTGTACCCTAACTATCTTGGTGTTCATTACCTCGAATTTTTTGGATAACAAGACAATAACATCTTCGTTCTTTTTGGTTAGATTCTCCTTTCCTTTCATACTATCAAGATCAACCTCTAATACCAATATAGAGATTGCTCAAATTCCATACACAAAACTTGTAATTTTATTGAAATAGAAACTGAAATCCCAAATGTATTGATAGGGCTCAATCCGAAAAACCCAAAGAGAGACTAAAAATACCAAGGAGACACAATACAATTCAAGAGATAAAACCCTAGCAATCCATCCTTATCCTTTTATATGAGGATAACCCGAGCTACTGTGACGCCATTGGTTCCTAATCTTCTTCTCCACTACCATGTTCAGCTCCTTCCTTTGTTGTTCGGTGAGGATGAGCTGGAGTTGAGGGATGAAGACGATGACGTGTCGAGGATGGGTTTTTTAGACGGCCTGTTTCGCCAACGGTAACATCCTCCTTACCAAAACTGTGTGTTTTAACTTTAACTTTTTCTTCTATTTTTGGTTCCTCGCAACGCAACATTTTGGCTTCTTCTTTGACTGTCCCTTATGTCCCAACTGCAAAGACGCCGTGGAGCTGCAATATTAATATCTTTGTTCACGAAACCATTAGAAATACAACAACCTTGAAACACTCATGTAAATATTCGAGTATCACCTAAATGTCATATCGTTAGGATGTTGCTAATGATGTCGCAACACGTTCTATTATGAACAATAGTATAAGATTGCAATCTCCAGCGCATTGAGAATCCCAACAATCACAACACAATAAAAAACTAGTATCAAGAAGACTTTTTTTTTCTGTGAGAACATACATTCCGATTAGGAAGTTAGCGTGTAGACATATGCATCCTTCACTTCACGAAGCCCAAACCCAACACACTATGCGAGCCCAAATTGTGTGTATCAGGTTCAATCATCATCTTCCACGATCCAACCAATTCCTCATATTATTATTGGGGCAGTTTCAATGCTATCCATTTCCGTTTTCAAAACCATAGTGGTTTTTCACTATTCTTTTTCCAAATCTCTTTTCTTCTGAATGCAACAACAAAAGTTATTGTCCCTCCATAGAAGCACCTCTGCACCAACTACCCAAATTGCGCTTCCTCTTCCCACTCTGCCATTACTCACTCTCCAATTACACTCTCTAAGCCCGAGCCTTTCCTTAAAAACCCAGTTACCCACTATTTTTTATCTGTTTCCATTGAAACCCCTATCTAGAACAAGCAGTGTTCGAACCCCTCTCTTCTCAATGAACTTGCTCAAGCCACAAGCTTTGGCTCCGTGGTGCTCTTAGCAAGATAATGTGAGTGACATTCCATACAAAAGATAGATTACAATTATTCATCTAATTCTCTCTTCGTCACAATAGAAGAAATGTTGACCTACATAGCTCGCTCCATGCAAGACCCACCCGATGACTCAAAAAAGCCCATAAAATCCCTCACCTCTTAGGTCGGTTCCGATTTTCAATTTCGAAATCATCCCATTATCATCACGATCTGTGATTGATTGGTGATTTTTATTTTCACAATATAGCTCAAGGACATGATGTTGAAGGCGTCGCCGGAGTACCAGAACTGCAACCTCTGATGGAAGCGTCACGATTCACTACCTACTAATACTATAGAAAAGTGCAACTACCTTTGTTTACCTGCCAATTTATTTCAATTTGTACCATTTATTGGAAAAAATATTATGTTGAACACATGGTTTGATGATTATATTTGTGGTTACTTATCCAGTTAGTGCTAGTGGTTATAGTTGCAAAAGTCACCTTTAAAGGTTCAATGCAATGAATTCATTTCGTTTTCCAACTTAGGAATCCGCTATCTACTTCTTTAATATAATCACTCTTCTTTAATTTAATCCCTGATAAAAAAACTTTATTTCAAAACTAAATCACAAACCCAAACTATAATTCAAAATCAAACGTCTAAAAGCTGGCATCGCCTCTTAATCAGATCATCTCAAACTCGCAATTCAAATTTGGAACCTCAAGTGTTTAGATGTGATCGCTCAAGAGGTGCTGACGAAGATGTTATTCTTCAACTCCAAGGAAAAGAGTGCGGAAATTTTTCTTATTCTCTTAGCTTTGTTAGAGTTTAATTGTTTAAGATCATAATCAAGTGTTGAACTAATTCTCTTATTCCAAAAGTAAGATTGTCATACAAATAAGACATTGGAAATTAAAAGTAAGATAACTAATACCAGTACAACATAGCTTCAAATGGTAGTATCTTCAATGCTAAGGTAGTCAAAATCTATCTTTTGTTTCAAGGTCGTACCAAAAAAAACAAGACTTTATTCCGACAAGGCGAGTAACACAATGGAAATAGAGGGACAAATTCATTATGTGTTATCGGACACATTAGATATCTCGACTCTAGTAAGATCTGTTATTAAAAATAGTCTCGTCCAGCACCACTTGGACGACTTCTTCTCCTTGGTTAGCCAAACATCAACCCTATCCCTATATATGTAGCAGCCTTCCTGGAAGTAGACCAAACGCAAGTTGCCATCGAAAGGAATGAAAGAACTCATGCTTATATATACTCCAACACCCCTAGGGTTGTGGCCCAAGAACCTGATCCAGTTACAATATCACCTAAGTCAAATGATGTTGTATTCAGAACACATCCCCAGTTGTACGTTGATAAGACAATCCCAACACATTCATAGTCTCAACAAGACTCTCTGACAGACAACATACCAAATATCTTCATAAAATCTAAGAGTATTAATAAATTTAAATCTACTCTGCCAGCCCAATTAGTGTGTAACGGGCCACACCCCCGTGGGCCTCGAGCGAAGAAGATCAGTCATCATCCTCCACGACCACGACCCAACCAATTCTTCGTATTGGGGCAATTTCATTATTACTCATTTCCACTTCCAAATCTCTTTTCTTCTGAATGCAACAACAAAAGTTAATGTCCCACCATAGAAGCAAGCAAGCACCTCTGCACCAACCACCCAAACTGCGCTTCCTCTTCCCACTCTGCAATTACTCTCTGAGCTGAGCTGAGTTCGAGCCTTTCCTTAAAAACCCATTTACCCAAAATTGTTTATTTGTTTCCATTAAAGCAGTATTCGAACCAAACACCCACAAGCTTTGGCTCTGTTCTGCTGTTCTGCTGTAACAAGGTAATGTGAGTGATTTCGATTTCTCATCTAACTCTCTCTTCTCTTGGTCCCAACAGAAGAAATGTTGACCTGCATAGCTCGCTCCAAGCAAGATCCACCCGATGACTCAAACAAGCCCATAAAATCCCTCACCTCTCAGGTCGGTTCCGATTCTAAATCATCCCATCATCATCACCATCTGTTATTGATTGGTGACTTTTATCATGACAATCTAGCTCAAGGACATGGCGTTGAAGGCGTCGGGGGCGTACCGGAACTGCAACCCCTGCACGGAGCAGAGCCGGTTCAGGGGCGCGTCGGAGTCAGACGCCGACTCCGACCGGTCGTACCGCTCGTGGGGGAAGGAGATGGAGGCGAGGCTCAAGGGGATCTCCAGCGGCGAGGCCACGCCGGTGTCGGCGAGTGGCCGGCGCGTGGAGTTCGCGCCGGAGAAGGAGCCCAAGGAGTGGGTGGCTCAGATCGAGCCAGGTGTCCTCATCACCTTCGTCTCGCTCCCTCTCCCCCCCGGAGGGAATGATCTCAAGCGGATACGCTTCAGGTACGCCCCACCACTCCGTCCCTTGATTTTCATGTTTTTGACGGTTCTGATTCCATGTGTTTGTTTTAATTGGATCATTTATTATTCATTTAATGTAATTGCAGCTACTGCTCCATTTGAGATGTGTTTGGAATCAAAATATGAATTCATATGTTTCTCACACAAATTACTTTTTTTTCACACGTGTTGAGTGCATATTATTTATTTAATTTTAATTCAACGAACATTTATTAAATTATCTCGGAATTTAGTTGTATTAAGATAATAATCTTATATAGTTGTAATCCTAATCACCATACCAATTATCAGGGGTGGGCACGGTTCCGGAACCGAACCGAACCGGTCAGAACCGGACCGGACCCAATCAATCGGTTCTTCATTTTGAAGACCCAAATCCGGACCCGATAAGTCGGTTTCGGTTCGGTTCTGGGTCCGTTTCTACGGTGCGGTTCTTGGTTCTACCCAATTAGACCCAATTGAATGATTAATTGTAAAATTAAGGGTCCGGTTCTCTAATATAGTTTTATAGTTTTGCTTAATTAGATCCAATTAATGTGATATTAAAACATTGCTCAATTTATGGTGAAAATTATACATATTTAAACTCTTTTTAGGCTAAAACATAAAATTGTAATACAAAAAGTACTAACTAAAAGCCCCAAAATCGGTTCGGTTCCGAAACGGTTAATTAGCGGTTCTACACTCTTAGAACCGAAACCAAACCGAATTGATTCGGTTCTCAGTTTTGAGATCCAAATCCGATCCGATACCCACGGTTCTCGATTCTTCGGTTCGGTTTCGGTTTGGATCCCGGTTTGGTTTCGGTTTTGGGTAAAAAGTGCCCACCCCTACCAATTATACAAACATTTGATAAGTGTAGGGAGATTTATTATTATTAAACAACAATAGTACATGTGAAACTATTTACTCATTCGGTGTTTGTATTTTTTTATTATATCCATGAATTGTATTTTGGGAATGCTACTCTTATGAAGCTGATATAAAATAATGAACTGACAGAAATACCCCTTAAAAATAACATCAACAAAAAATCTCCTTTGCAAACCATTACTTATTTAATATCTTTAGAATAATTTTGATAAAACATGCATTGCATATAATCCAGTTGATTAGAAATGGCATTTATTGAATGTCTTCTTTAGTGTTGGCTAGTTGAGAGGTGTTTGGGTTGCTTGCTGCACTTTGAAACATTCCGGGAAATTGCTTTCCTTCCACATACATATATTTGCATATTTGTCTTGTGGGGGTCAATCAAATCTCCTGATATTGAACTGGGTTTAATACCCATTAAATAAAAAAACTGGAAAATTGAGTTGGGTGGGGGGATGGAAGGGTCCTACACCTACAGGGAAGGAGTAAAAATTTCATGAAGAAAAGGAATGGGAAAGAAAGTCCAAAAGGAGGAGAAGAAGTGATCATGCTATTGCTATTGCTATTGCTTGCTGTTGGTGTCAATGGAGGGAAAAAGCTTTTCACTGACCATTGTCTTTGTGTCGGCTCATGTCTCTATTCTTCTCTTTCTTTTTCAACATTTCTTCACGCCTACCAGATTCTCCGTGCCTTTGTCTGTTTCTGTCATTATTTTTTGTGGCCTATCAATATCATATTCATTTGTTAGACCAAAACTATGTACAAGACAAAATGTGACATGCAATAGGCCAATGTTGGCAACAACTGAGGACAATATAATGCATCCTACCACCTACTTTTCTGCCATTGTCCGTGATTTTATTTTTGTTTCTACATGTGGGAGTGGAGGGCATGGTTTTTTAGGAGGGTCTTTGACTATCTATGCATGTTCAATCTAGTTTCCTGGGTAAATTTGTTTTCCTCAACAGAATCAATTCTGCTTCCTTAACTTCACTCTATTCTATTTCTAGATATAATGCAGACATAGGTTTTTCACACATGATTTTGGTTCCTTCATTATTTCCAGCTTCTGTTAGGTGAAAATAAGAAAAGAGAAAAAGGAAGAAGATCAAGTAGTTTTTTTTGTCCAGACCTCACTTACTTTCAATCTGTCAACAGAAACCCTCTAATGTAATGTCAATGTGGTCACTTTTAAGGAGCATAGTTTATAGATTCCTATGCACCAAAAGGTAGTTTTAGCTTTAAAATATTCTGAGGACGCCCTCTTGTCAAAAGTATCCAATCCCAGGCGCAAGTTATGGACTTAACATGGTCAAACTACAGTTTGAAACACGAGATACTCTAATGATGCGGTTTTAGATCATGACTTGAATAGGCAAGTGGGCTGTAAACTGTAGACTTTACATTAGTTTCATTTTACCATTCACTAGGAGATGTTGTGATTTTTCATTTACTGTTCCTTTGCCTTTGTTTAAAATAGTAATGTCATTGATTGGATTGGTAGATCTCACTTCTCAAGTAGGAGTTTCATGAAATATGAATTCTCAACTCAGGTTTGTTTTTCTATTATTAGTCGTGAAATGTTCAACAAATGGCAAGCTCAGAGGTGGTGGGCAGAGAACTATGACAAAGTTATGGAGCTTTACAACGTCCAGAGGTGTAATCGTCAAGCTTTCCCACTTCCAACTCCACCAAGATCTGAAGATGGGGTGAGCCCTACTTTAACCAGCATTAGAACCAACTTCATATTGAATTTTATCTAATGTAGCACACCACAATCGATGAATATGTACTATGTACAGAACATGCTTATTTTTTATATATATTTTTCATTTTAGTGATGCCACTGTTGGCCTGTAACAGAACTCAAAGATGGAATCTGCAGAAGCCAGCCCTGTAACACCACCATTGACTAAAGAGCGCTTACCTCGTAATTTATACCGTCCAACAGGGATGGGAATGGGCTACTCGTCCTCAGACTCACTCGATCACCACTCGATGCAATCCCACCATTACTGTGACTCGGCTGGTTTTGCTTCAACCCCAAAACTCTCGAGTATTAGTGGCACTAAGACCGAGACATCATCCATGGATGCTTCTATAAGAAGTAGTTCATCGAGGGAGGCAGAAGAAATGTCCATCAGCAATGCCAGTGACCTTGAGACTGAGTGGGTTGAACAGGATGAACCAGGGGTGTACATCACTATCCGAGCACTGCCAGGTGGTAAAAGGGAGCTCAGAAGAGTCAGATTCAGGTGCGCGTCTATCAAAATTTTATACACACCATTAATCTTCCGTGATGCCTGAAATTAAAATACTATAATGAGGTTCCAAACAACCGAGCTGTTTTTACAAAGAAAAGCAATGCCAACCTGACAAAAAAATGATATCGTTGGTTTCTAATGGTCATTAAACCAATCAACACGTATGTTGGCCCCCCATATAACTGACACGGAAGTTAGGGTACCTTACTCCGGACTTATTCAGCATATAGCCCCATTAATTGCAATCAGTTGACATTTTAGACATCCATAGGTTGGACAATGACAAATCTAACAATCTAACAATTTGACAATCTTAACTGTTTTATTTTGCTACACGCTTCATTGAACTGCTATGTATATACTTAAGCCCTAGTCTATGCATAAAAACCACCGCAGCTATGTTATCTACCAGCTTCATCTTGAAGGTCATAATTTAGCCATCTACTAAAACACGGACACTCTTTGGTCAACTAAGACTTCACTATTTCCCCTTCAGTATACGCAAGCTCAACCATTATGTTTTCTAGACAATTTTGACTAGAAACCCTCTCATGATGAGTGTTTGAAGACTAATGTTTCATGATATCTGGGTCCAACTTAATAATTGCCTATTATAGTTATCAGGAACAAAATGATTGCAGTTAAATTCTTTACCAAAAGCATTAATATTGCAGTTGGTTACGCTACCCCCACTATTTCTCTTCCGGTCTAGTTGATATGAGTGCTTTGAATAAACTTTTTGAGCATGCAAATATGGTTAGCTATCATTATTCAGTTTACCCGTAATTGACTTGGTTAAACACATGGTGCAGCCGAGAAAAATTTGGGGAGATGCATGCTAGACTGTGGTGGGAAGAGAATCGCGCCAGAATACATGAGCACTACTTATAGTTCAACATAGTAGACACCGGTTGGCGTTGGTTTTTCTACATACTAGTAAAGTCTGATTAATACCTGATCAAGGGTCATTGATAGTAAGCAAGACTTCTCGTGAAGCTTCCAAGTCTTCCTTGCATTTTCATACAACAAGGGTCATGGATTGAGTTTTCATCAACCACAGGTGGGATGTAAGGAATTAAATGAGATGTGTATTTAGAGTTTAACAGTGTAAAATCTAAAGATGGACATGTTGATTGTGATATCAATGAAAGAATATGTTGCCTTTTCCTTTGTTTGCTTGTGGAAAAATATCTTCAAACTTTATACCTGTCAGTTCTACAAAAAATATGGTGAAGTTAGATTCACTTAGAGCTAAAGTATTATCTACGCCTGAAAACTCATTTGATTCCTTACACGTTAACCATGATCGTATCAGGTTTATTTTGTTTTGGTTTCAGCCTCAAGACAGGAACTTGTAACATATTCTGGTGTTAGGTCACTTGTAACACAAGTAATGTCGTCGTCGAGGTTTTGAGGAAGAGCGCAGTCAAAGGGGGCTTCATGACGCGAGGGAGGTTTGGCACTCCTTTTATACATCTTCAATTACAAGAAACAACCATATTAATTTACCTTCGGGAATCTCTGCTTTCGGAGATGATGCAAGACTAGAGTCATGAAACTATCACCAATGGGAAAATATCAGTCTACAATCAACCATTTTTCACCCAACTATAAGTAACATATATAGTTTAATTTTTTCAGTTTATCACACTCAAAATTTTAACACGTTCCATTAGTGTATTTTAAAATGACAAAAATACCCCACATCCAACAAAAATCAAATATTGATTTAAAAATAAATGACAGTTATGCCCCTAATGTCAAATTAAAATAGAAGGGCATAATTGTTTTTTTCAAAAATTAAATAATTAAGAAAAAGACGAAAAAAGCCAAGAGGTCACTGAAACGAACCTCCTCACTCACCCAATCTATTGAGAAGGAGCTAAGGGTCTTAAAGATACACCCTAGAGACATATTGATCCTCTTAATTAACATTAACATAGGAATAATCATCAAACATTGTATTGATAATGATTGTGTCTCTTTCTCTCCAATACATTAACTGATCATGTATAATTTTTTCTTTTGTAATTATTGTTGTTAATTTATATCTAAAAGAGAAACGTTATGTAACGTTAACGATCAACGTTTTCTTGTGAATGCAACACTTGTAATAATATTTAAATCAAAATGCTGCAATCACCCAATTTGTATAAAGAAAAAGATGGGTTGCTGTGGAATATTGCTTATGAAGTCACAGATTGCCATTTTGGTGATGGTGTTGTGTTTGGGTCGTCGAAACATTATGAACGCCATTGCTGATAATGATGAAGCAAAAGAAACATTGGAGCATTATTTTGGGCCATCTTCTTCATCAGACGCAGAGCTAAAGGTTTCAGAGAAAAGGGGAGTTAGATACATAGAATACGTGGATCGGAGACCTGCTGCGTGCAGTGGACGAGATGCTTTTCATCACCCATATTGCAGAGGCCAATGGAGTGTGCAGGCCCGGATATCCTTGACCGATTGATGATAATTACTCTTTATACGTTAATCATATTTGTGTTAATCAAGAGAGTTTAAATCTTTAATTTGTTGAATGTAACGAATATAAAATCGAATGGATACTTCTTTTTTATTTTATGATGCGATAATTTTTATGATCTTAATTATAGCTCTACAACATTGTATGAGGCTCATTATTGAAAGGTTATGGTTTCAATTTGATAGTTTTCTGAACTACGTCATATCCCTAAATCTACCTTTTAAACCTTCCTCTCCCTAAGCATACAAGAGTTCGAAACTCAGACATCTCCACTGATAGTGTAATAAAAAATATATCATTAATATAATATTATTTATTAATTAATGTTTAGTAATGAAATACAAATCTCTATTCAGAAAAATGAAAATCCTTACTATAAACTTAATCCTATTAAACTCTTACAATAGCATCCTAGGGCTTTTTATAATCATGGTGTTTAAAAAAAACCATTTCTGATATACCTTTATTTTTATCCGACTTTAATATAATGAAATTAGTTCAAATTATAAAATAATGTCGAGCGTCAACCAAGTAGAACCCAAATCAGCTCAACTACATACCTAAATTTTTGTAAGATCAATAATTGACATTGAAACAATCAAAGCGACATCTTCAAAGCAATAAATTGGAGTTAGAATAGAAACAAAAATTGACAACCTTGAAAACAAGCTCTTTATTCGTATCTATTGCATAATTTGCATAGACATAAACTTCAAAATGGAACAAAACTAGTAAAATACAGAAACCATGTCCTTAAAATCAGTCAAACTCAACCGCCAAAACAAGAGCAGAGCTAGGAAAAACCCCAGACACAACCAATAGCTCATAAAAGTCTAAAACAACTTGCTCATAAAAAATCAGCAATGCACCATATCAAGGCAGTAGTGAGAATTCCATGTATGCATAATTAAGCCTTATACTATTTAAATTTAAATTATATAAAAAGAACAAATTGATAAATTAAGAACAAATTGATAAATTAAGCTTCATCTCTCTTCAGGATCTTAGTCCGTCAAACGAGTCAATCAACTTCACGTCATCTAACACATATTTCGACTCATCAATAGATCACAGTATTGAGATCTTGTCCGTCCATGACTGAAAGACAAGATGGATCGACGGTTTTCGTTATATGTCACATTGGAACAAATCGTTGGGAGGTAATACATATATAGCGGGCTTATTACCAATTTTTATTACCTCTTACTTCAGCTATAGAAGAGATAATATTTAACTGTGTCAAGAATCAAGATCCACTTTACTTAATGCCATATACCTAAAAGCAATTTGCTAGAGTAATATACATGTATTCGCCAATCCTACTCAAGAGCATTAGGTATATATAGGTCTAATATATATTTAAGATTTAAGTATATCTATAAAACAGAGTTGTATTTCCCTAGTTGGGAGGACAGTATCCCTAAGAATTAATAGGAGATCAATCCGATTTGTATTTATTATTATTATTTATTTAAAATATAAATATGAATTATACTATACAAATAAATATTTTAAGTATGAAGACATTATGATGGCCATGTCAGAAAGCAGGAACATTGGCCATGGCAGCATTCCAAAATCCATTGTTCAACTATACATATATTAAATTAAACACATGAATCAGACAATTAAATAATCTTTGTTCCGTAGAAACTTCAGAAAACAAATAACCAAAATTTAGCAGAATCAAAACCAAATAATCCTATGAACTTGCAACCAAATAACCAAAAAACCAAATAAAAATCAGCAATTGAAACAAAATCAACATAAGCAATTTAAATTTCAAATTAATAATGATTCTAAAACCCCAAAAAAATCATAATCAAAATCACTTACTGTGAAGGAAGCTGGCGAGCTAGTCAGTGCGGGTTTTGTTACTGATTTCTCTTATTTTTAATTTTTTTTTAAAATTGGCTGGACCACCTGGTCCACTTGACCGGCGGCCTGATTGAAAAAATTATCAGATTGATTTAAATCGCCCAATTTGTTAAATCGGGTTGGTGTTCTAAAAATTAGGTCGCAAAATCAAGGTGTTCAATTTTTAATTGACGGGAGCAAAATTAAATTGTTGCGATCCTTCCATTTCACAGATGAAATCAAATCTGATTTATTTCATTTATATTTATATACTAATGTAGGGATGAAATCAAGTGAAAACTATGGTTTACAAAAGAAACTTATACCATCTATAGAATGGATACAATCAATGGTTTTCATAAATAGGCTAATTTCATTAACAAATTAATCAAATAAATGATTGAAAGGGTATTAAAATAAAACTAACATGTGAAAATAAATGGAAACCCTATTAAGTTTCACAAAATCATATGCATATGGTGATTTGAGTATGTTTTATTGATTACCCATTTAAAAATACATGCCTCTATTTTTTGTTTTTTGTTTTCAATTTGTTGTATCTGATTTTTGTTTTAGAAATTTAGACTTATTACTGTCATTGTCTCTTTCTTTTAAATACGAAATTAGTTTATTTTTCATGATTTTTTGTTTCTTGTTACAACTCATGAAATTAGTTTATTATGTGTTTCATTTTCATTAGTCGCGTTTAATTTTCAATAATAATTTTGAAACGAGTTTCATTTTCACGTAAGTGGGTTCCGATGAAAACAAGTAGCTAACTAAAGAAATAAAACGTGTTAAAAGAAATGGACTCGTTTGAAAATGAAATGTACAATTAAATAAACGGAAATTAGGTTTATGAAAAATGAAATTCGCATCATGAAAAATTTGTGAAAAATGATGCAATCGCAAAAGTAAAAATATAAAATTTTTTTGTAGATCATAAAATCATGCAACTTAAAATATGAGATGGAAAGTATTGAAATACTAAAAGCAAATTAAACATACAATTAAAACAACTTAATCGAAAATGAGTAGTGAAAATATTTCATAATTTCATTGTTTTTTTTTCTTTCAAAAAGAATGAAATCATGAAATTGTTAAAAATGAAGTAAGAAGTAAAATAAGTTACAATTAAGTAAATTAGATATTGGAATTTATAAAATAAAATCATTAAATGGTGTAATAATATAAAAATACGAAATTACCCTTATATTTGTGTTAAAAGACAAAAATAAATAGTAAGTTAAGAATAATTACGCCCAATTGCCATTAATAAGTCAGCAAAAATTCAAGTCATCTAAATTTTCATCTTGTGGTCAAAATTGATTCTTATTTTCTCATGTAAAGTGATGGTTCTCACTTGATTACAAGCCTACTAATGTATGTCTTTTATTAACTTATTATGTACATATTAAGCATTAACAACGAAATATTGTTAATGCGGCGGGCATGTACCCTTCTCTTAGGGTTTGTTTCGCCATAATTGGGCGAAGTCTCGCGGCGGCGATCTCCTATGGGTGTCGATAGGGGTGTTCATGGGCGGTTGATCCGCCCATATAAATTTTTTCTCACCCGCCCGTAAGGATGCGGGTTGAGAAAGTAAAATTCGTCAACCACCCATAAGGGTGCGGGTCACAGAAGATGCAAACCGCATGAGTCTGCGGTTGGTTACGGTTAGACCCGCACAACTCGCATGATTTAAGTCTCTTTTAGAAATCATTTTTGAATCACAGTGGTTTGTGTTAATATTTTATCATTACTCATATAAAACCCAATTATTTATTATTATTATTATTATTATTATTAATATATTCGTACTGTATTAGTTTTTAATCAATTATTTGTTCATGCTCACAAACTGCAATCACAATCATCTTCTCCTCAATCATTGTCAAACACAAATAACTCAAGATTCAAAATACAATCAATAACCAAAACAAAAAAAACCCTCAACATTGAAGAGATTGAAATATAATAGATAAATGATAAAGGATATTAAAACCACTAATTCTTATAATATAGTTTGTGTGTTATCATAAAATTGAAGAGATATTCTTACTAATGGATTAAGCTTAGGTGCGGGTGGGTTTGGTTAACCGTGGGTCGCGTGTCCTAAATCTGCAAACCGCCCAATATTTTGCGGGTGTGAGTTTTATCATCCGCGGCCCGACCTACAACCCGCGAGTGAGGCCCAATAGGCTGCGAGCCAATGCAGTTGGGCGGGTGGATTGGTTAGTGGTTGATATTTGAACACCCCTAGGTGTCGACGTCTGCGTGATACTGGCGGCGACGTCAGCGTGGTGCGGCGGTAGGAGCAGAGCTCCTGTGGAGGTAGATATGGGTCTGATGGAGGCGTGGTCGGGAGGTAGATCGGGTTTTGATGGAGGCGAGGTCGGGTGGTTTGAGGATGCGCTGAGACAAGTGAGGCTGGAGTTGCAGATGGGTCGCGCCTGGGTTGCAACGACGGAGCATGGAAGGCTGGGGGTTTTATTTTTGGTTGGTTGGTAGGCCGGTACTAGGAGGGAACCAAAGTTATCTAGCGTTGGTGGGCAGACTCATGCAAGCATGCCGAACTAGAGGGGCTTGGCTTGCTCAAGATTCAATACGTGTCTTATTGGGATCAGTCCTGGAAGGAAACGGGGGGTCCCTGGGGTCGATAGGTTGATCCGGTTAAACCCAATGAGCTGTGAGGATTTGGATTTTGCGATGGCCATATTGATCGCATGGTTGATCGAGGAAGCTGGTTTAAGTCGGTCTGCAGCAAGATCACGAGGTTTCTTCATCCGTATGAGTTGGAGGTCGTGGCTCTACATGATGCTAACTGGTTCGAGTCGATTGGTCTCTGGGGCTATCAGAGGTCATGTGTAAAGCATTCTGCAGCAAGATCACGGGGTTCTCCATCCGTATGAGTTGGAGGATGTGGCTCTGCATGATGCTAAACGGATTGAACTGAACAACTTTGGAGGAATCATTAGCGAACAGTGTTGCGTACTATCCATTATCAGAACTTCTGTGCTTTGTTTTGCTCGTAATTAAATGGCTCAAGAATTGACCATATTTATTTTAATTGACAGTAGTTGGGATTATGGTGAGGGGTCTGTCCCACCATCTGCAGATTTAGCTGTCCGGCTTGATGCAGGGTTATTTGCTATTTAATTAATAAAATTCTCTTTTCCTTAAGAAAAAATAAAATATTACGATTTTAAAAAAGTGATATATTACGGATATATTATTGCCTATTTGGTGTATGTAATCGGGTACATATACGTACCTTTAGACTCAATAAATCAATCAAGTTATTAAGTCGTTTTTCATGGTATTAGATAGGGCCGTCTAGTCAATAAGGCAAATAAGACATTTATTTTAGGTCCACTTGAAAAATAAGGTTCAAATATAGTTAAGAAAAGGTTACAAATGTGATTAAAAATGCCCCAAAATTTAGAAAACATTTAAAATTAAATGCACAAATCAATATTGAGTTTTGAGCAAAAAGTTACTAATAGTTTTTGCTTTAAACCTAAAAATTCCGGCCCACTAATCCTTAGTTAAACATACGTTATTTTGGAGTTCTGTCTACTCTTGTACCTTTTGCCAAGTGAGTAGGGCATATTTGATGATATAGTAATATTTATTTTATATTGTCGGTTATGCGATGAGTTATGTGTTACACAGTCGGCCATGAGATTTGCTTTGCACCATTAACTTTCAGACAAGTATTAGTTTGTACCGTCGGCTACGAGACGAGTTTGGGTGCATACAATTTTGCACACATCCAAAATGGGATGCGTATTGTCCTAATGTATGCAGCCCATTTGTCCAGAGGGTGTAGTGGCAAGACGAGTTACTGTTTGCACCGTCATCCCATAGACAAATTGTCGTTCGCCCCATTAATCGGCTCTGAGACGAGTTATCATTTGCACACTTAACCTCGAGATGTTAATGTTTCTAAGATACTATTTGCAAGTTGGATATTAACATTCATGCTCAACTTGAAGATAAATGTTTTAATTGTTGCAAATCACAAAAGAAATCAATATCTTATTTCGTTATTATTAAATCGAAACCCTAAACATTTGACGACGAAGATAATCATCAACTTGCCATAGATAGCATGCACACAATGTAGTAAAGTACATGTTTGTAAAGCGAAATCACGACTCCCTAGAGCACACAATGACATAAAATTAGTGCATCCTAAAATATAACAAAAATAATTATTCGATTTCATATTTATTACATTACATTCAACAATAAGGAGATTAAAGTTTTAAACTCTTAACACAAACATAATTCACAACATATAATTAAAGAGTGTATATTTATTATTGGGTCAAGGGATAACGGGCCTGCACACTCCATTGACCCTAACACAGGGCTGACCTCTGCACGGGTAGTGAAAAGCAGCTCGTCCAGTGCATGGTCTCATATCCATGTATTTTATGTATCTAACTCCCCTTTTTTCTGATAGCTTTAGGTCTTCTGAAGAAGATGGCCCCAAATAATATTCTAATGTTTCTTTTGCTTCATCAACCTCATTTTTATCAGCAATCGCATTTAGGCCCAAACACAACACAATCACCAAAATGACAATATGTGACTTCATGAGCAATCCACTGCAACCCATCTTTCTCTTTACAGTAATAGCAAATGGATTGAGCTTACATATATATATATATATATATATATATATTTTGGTTAGGTTTTTCAATTTGATTTGAATATAAGTGTTGCATTTAGAGAAGAAAACGATGATTGTTAACGTTACATATTGTTTCTTTTTTAGATATAATTAACAACATTAATTACAAATAACTTATTAATTATTTATTGCTATGTACTTTACTTTTGAATTCCCACATCAGTTAATGTATTGAAGAGAACGAGAGACAATTATGAATACAATGCTTTTTGTTTTTTCTTCTTCCTGGCTTCATCTTTTCCCTTCTCGAGGAATGGTTTCCCATAAAATGCTTTTATTTGCTTAGCAAAAAAAAAGTTTGATGATATTCCAAATTTAGAGGATAAATATTTTCTCGGGTGCATAAAAATGGCATATCAAAGGTTTCAAGTCACAACCGTTAGTAATACGGTAAGGAGGCGCACCAATAAAGTATATTGTCGTTAAGTCAATAAGGACGGTAGACCTATGCAATGAGTCGTCGCTACATTAAAGACGGTGTACCAAGGTAGGCACGCTTTCAATAAACAATATAGTGACAACATGTCTACTTGAATACGCCATCATTAGATTGTTGACAAAAACATATCTGTTATAGTTTAACGATCAGCGTCACTAAAGTTAAGGGTGGTGTACCCTAATAAATACACCATCAATAAGTTAACGACGGCATACCCTGACATTAAGTTCGACGACACTAAGTAGCATTACATAAAATAGATTGCTATATTATTTTTCCTCCTCTGTGTGCGAAACAAAACTCCCTCTTGCTCTCTTCTCACTTCTCCAACCGCCGCCTACAACTGCCTTCATCGATGTCCTCTATCGCAACCAAAGTTCAAGCCTCCGTTTACCTCAAATCCAAGTCGTTCGTCCGCCTTCAAATGTATGTAGTCCCCCATTTTTCTTTATATATTTAATATGTTTTTGCTAAATATGTGAAAATGTTGAATTCAAATTTGTGTTGAAAATGGAATATGAATATGTTTTTATATTGAACACATTACCCATTTTTAGTCGTTTAATCTATCAAAATGATAACAGTTATCCCAAATTAATAGTTAGAGTTTTAAAAACAAAAAAAGAAGTTAGGGCATCAGCGCGTGAGTCAATTATAGTTAGATATAGTAAATTGTTCTTTTCCCAAGATTAAATTACGAAGAAGATGACAAGTTACTGGAGTCTTGACAAAGCAAAAGGTCAATGGTAGAAAAGTAATCTCGTCCTAAATTTATAGCATATATGCTAGAAGTTGAACCAAAATTATATAAAGATGATGTAAGCTACAATGAGTGACCTTTGTATAAGAAGTTATAAATATTGACATTAAATTGATTCAATAATGTAAAATCGTACTTGAGAGTTGGTATAACTGCTCATTCTCTTGTAACAAAGATAACTCTATAAGATTGATTATAGTGTCGATTGTTGCTTTGCGAAATTTTGAAATGTAATAATTGGATGTCAAGATTGCATTTCTTAATAGAGATCTCGAGTAAGAGATATACATGGATCAACATGAGAGTTGCATTGCTCCTAGACAAGAAAGAAAAGTGTGCAAGTCAGTGAATTTCTCAACTGAACTTAAATAAGCACCGAAATCATATGGTATAAGGAATTTGATAATCATGTTGTCAAATAGACTCAAAATCAATTAATGTGATACAAATGAGTATACAAATGGTACATCCTATGCCATGTACATTTATTGACTCCAACACTCAAATAAGAATGATTACACTTTAAGAATGTTATTTATTTGGTATAAATGTTGTTTCATAAGTTTAGAAATTTGTTCTAGCTTTTATTTTTTCTAACAATTTTACCCCAACAAAAAAAGCGATCAAAATTTTGTCCCCATTTATGTCATGGTAACCAGATCAACAAGGCAATATGCCAGACAAGTAAAACCAACAGTTAACAATTATAATATTTTAGGAATGCACTCCAGTACAAACCGGTAGAACGTCCGAACTTCTATAGGTGTTGAATCGATGAAAATCTGCGGGCATGTTGTCCTCGCGCGTGACACTTGACAACGAAGTTATACCGCGGTCATTTTTAAAGTTTTACCGGGTCCATAATATTTTACCATTTTACACTAACATTCTACTAGATTCATAACATTCTACCATTTCACTTTAGCATCCTATCGATTCGAACGATTTGTATTTAATTTCACCTTCTAACGTTTTATATTTACATTCTTACGGTCCATATGATATCTTAGAGTATATTTCCATGGCCTTAAAAATCAGTACCCCTTTCTTAATCAACTTCATAAATCATTAATTACAAAGTTTCGAACAACAAAAAGCAGTGCAAGAATCATGATAATATTTGGAGAAAATTATTTATTAGTCGTAGCTTTAATACCTCACACACCTGATAAAGTTCTTTGCCACGACTCACAATCTTATTACCCTCAATGACCATTTTCAAGGGAGAATGTACTCACAACCTCCTATAAATAAGATACGGCCGTGCATTAATGCAAGAATATTGTAATGGTCTCAAATCAACCAACTGGATGAGTTTGTCTTCACTATTTGGTCACTCCACTACCACTGCCCCACACACAACCCATCTCTTTTCTTTTATTTATTGATGGAAAAAAAAGAGAGAAAAGGACTTTTTTCAAAAAAATAAAATGTAATTAAATAAGATATATATATATATATATTTAGGTTACTGTACAAATAAATTTGAAAAATAGGTTATGGTGTCAAAGGCTTGACACATGTCAACCTTAGGTTAAAAACGATTTTTTTTTTTACTTTCACTGTACAAATAGTAATTGCTATAGTAGATTTTTTGTTTTTGCTTTGAAAATGCTATTCCATGCACAAGGAATTAAACTTGGTTCGCTCGTAGCCAACTATGTTTACCAGCCCAACCAGAAATGTTGTCTTAATTTATTTAATTTGTGTTGTCTTAGTGTGTTAGTATGATTATTTTTATACCAAAAAATAATTCTCTTATTTATTTATTTATTTATTATTTTGAGAATATCACTTTGACCCATATTATATTTTAAAATAAAATAATTTGTTTGAAGGATAAATAAAATAAAAATATAAAATTATGTCATTAAACTAAACCTATCATTTATCCTTATTTATATTAAATTATCATTATTTATATTTTTTTATCGTATTATTGTAAAGAATGGACAAGCGCTACGTCTACCATGTTAGAACGTAGGGGTGTAAACGAGTCGAATCGAGACTTCATTCGACAAGGCTTGACTCGTCTCGTGAGAAAAGTGTCCAGCTTGAGCTCGACTCCGATTCAAACACGTTTATACAGATAAACTCAAGTTCAGCTTGAAATAAAATAGACAAGTTCGAGCTCGGCTCAACTCGATTTGGTTCGTTTAATTTTTAATACAAATATTTGTTAAACACAATATTAATATTAATTAATATATATTATTCATTAACTACTAAACGAGCCAGCTCGAGGTCGACTGTACTTGATTCGATTCGTCTAATTTCATCATAAATATTTATTGAAACTTTTAAAATATATTACTAAAAATGATTAGATATTAAACAAGCCAAATAATCTTCAGCTCATAGCGAGTTCGAATCGAATATTTAACGAGTCGAGTTCGACCAGCTCGATAAAAACCTTATCAGGCTCTCAAACGAATTGAATCGAATCGAGCCGAGCTAAGCTCGAACTTGCTATTTTATTTCGAGCTGAACTCGGGTTTAGTTGTATAAATATGTTTGAACCCGAGTCGAGCTCGAGCCAAACACTCTTTTACATGAAGAGCCGAACCTTGATAGATTAAGTATCGATTCAACTCGTTTACACCCCTAAGTCCTGACGTGATAGACGTAACACTTATGCATCATTTTCAATAACATGATAAAATATAATTAATAATAATTTGATATGAATAAGGATATATTATAAGTTTAGTTTAACATCACGAACAATTATATTTTTATTTTGAAATATATTTATACGGGTCAAAGTGATATTCTCTAAAAAGTAAATAAATAAAATCAAAATATATTTTGGCATAAAAATACAGGGAAGAGATCGGCTACAAACTATATATCTGCTACAAATTTTAGAATGCTTATTGTCCTTAGTGTCATCTATAGTTCTAATTAATAATAAATTAGAAAAATAACAAAAACATAAAAAGGGTGATATGGTCATTCTATCTATATTATATATATATATATATATATATATATATATATATATATATATATATATATATATATATATATATATATATATAGTTACGACGTTTTTAGAGATTGGCTGATTTTTAAAGGAACTGAAGAAACATGTTACAAAGAATGTCGAAGCATCTTCTACGACATCTTGTGTAATATTGTTGACGGCGTCTCGGCAAACATTCTGATCGACAGAAATCAGGAAAGTGCAGATTCGGTAGAAAATCAAGAAGACGATTAGGAAAGTGCAGAACGACTCCTAATCTGAAAAGAAGAAAGACGGCAATTAAGAGGAAACCCTTTAGGGTTAGTACTCATCCACGATTGCTATAAAAGCTTAGGCTACCCCCTTAGCAATTGTGTGGTTCTTTATTTGTTTCCTAGCCACAATTTGCAAGTTCTTAGACGTGAAGGTTTGCGGGCTGAGAAATTGCAGATTGAGCTTAGGATATTGTGTATCACATAACTATAGAGAGTTAGGTGATTGAGGGTTTACTGAAGTCGTGAGTTGAAGACTGCACGCAACCACCAAGCTTGAAGAAGACTTGTAGACGACAGAGCAAGGCGATTGCTCGAAGAGTGGAATCAAGACGTTCTTGGATTCAGGGGGAGACCCTGAGATAGATTGCACTGTAAGACGTAGCATAAAGTATAGATCTAGGAGGGATAACAGGTACTTGTATGTTCTGACGGATTACTGATAAGTGAAATCTTTCCACTAGGCTGAGAGCCCCCAGACGTAGGTGACGTTGCACCGAACTGGGTAAACAATCTGCTGTGTCATTACTTATAGCTTTATATTTACTGTCCCGCATTATCTACGCAAGAAGTCAGACACAACGTTATAGTATTCTGTGTAACATTGTGTGTGGCATCTTGCACGACTAGCTGATCAGAATTTCAATTGGTATCAGAGGGGGCACCTATAGCTTTAGGTGAGTTCCTAAAACAAATATTTTGATCAAAGATGGACAATACCAGAGAAGGAGGATCCATAAATCGACCACCTGTTCTAGATGGAAGCAACTATGGCTATTGGAAGGCTCGAATGTGTGCCTTCATGAAGTCACTAGACAACAAGACATGGAAGGCTGTACTCAATGGTTGGAATGCACCATAACTCAGTGACAGTGATGGCAATCCTATCGGCCCAAAACCAGAAAAAGACTGGACCGATGATGAAGATGAAGAATCACTGGGAAATTCTCGAGCTCTGAACACTATCTTCAATGGTGTTGACAAGAACGTGTTCAGACTAATCAACAAATGCTCAACTGCCAAATCAGCATGGGACATCCTGGCCGTAGCATATGAAGGAACAACTAAGGTTCGAGAACAAAAACTGCAATACCTGACTACCAACTTCGAAGCCCTCATCATGAAGGAAGACGAATCAATTGCAGATTTCAATGTTCGCATTCGTGATCTAGCCAATGAATCCTATTCTCTGGGAGAACCAATGTCTGATGAAAAATTGGTAAGAAAAACCCTACTTGCTCTTAGCCCTAGGTTCAAGATGAAGATCACAACAATTGAAGAAGTTCATGACCTCAAGGTCTTGAAATTTGATGAGCTGATGGGGTCTCTAATAACCTATGAGTTGTCTCTACCCAACATCGACAAAAGGAACAAAGGAGTTGCTTTCAAAAGCTCAACACACAAGCAACCAGATCCTGAGGATTCGGATTCTGATGAAGACATCGAGGCTACAATGGCCCTTCTCACAAAAAATTACAACAAAGCCATGAGAAGATTTAATCGAATAGGTGGACGGAATGTCACAGCAAATGCCAGAAACAAAGCTCCACAAAAAGCTCAAATTGGAGGTAGTCTTGACAGACCAAACAGGAGTGGGGAAGAAAACAAAAACAAAGGACTTCAATGTCATGAATGTGAAGGATTCGGCCACCTCCGTAGAGAATGTCCAAATTTCCTCAAACAACAAAAGCGAGGATACAATGCTACCCTATCAGATGATGACAATGAAGATAGTGGACCAGAAGAGGTAAGCAACTTTGTTGCATTCACTACTACTACTTCTACATGTAATGTTGATAATGCTGTCGACATCAATGATGATCCAACTCCAAATGAGAATTGGACTAAAGAGCAACTAGTCGAGGCATACAAAGACTTGCATACCAGATGGATCAAGGAAACTCTGATACTTGATCAACAAGGCGAAAGGATCATTAGTCTTACCAGCGATAAGTCAAGATTTCTAGAGACGATCGTGGAGCTGAAACGAGAGATCACCAGACTTAATGGAGAAATTAATCTCATGACTAAATCAGTAAAGATGATGAATCCGAGCACTGAAAGCCTTGACAAGATTTTATCGGTGGGAAAACAGTCCAAAGATACGACAGGGCTAGGGTACACACATGCTGTCCCCTCAACAGCAGGGACAAAGTTTATCCCACAACAAGCCATGGCTGACAAGAAACTACTGGATGCCCCAACACATCCTACAGGACGACCTACAACAAAAGTCATAACATCGTCTACAACCTGTTCTTGTCAAGTAACTGCCATAAGACATCCTCCACGCAGACAACAAAGCTACAGAAGATCAGCTTATCAATATCAATGGATATGTCATTACTGTGGTCAACCAGGTCACATCAGACCTTTTTGTTTTCAACTTCTTGAGAGAAAGCAAGCTCAGCTACAACAAAAGAAATATCAAAGGCATCTTTCATCTCCTCTGAAGACATCCCGCCTTGAATGGAGACCCAAGAACCTGGTCTATCGAGCTAATGTTGCATATACATCCTTAAGTGCTTCAACAAACAAGGACTGGTATCTCGACAGTGGATGCTCTCGACACATGACAGGTACTCCAGATTTTCTCTCTGATCTTAAACTATATACAAACTGCTTTGTTACGTTTGGAGATGTTATTCGAGCTCGAATTATCGAAAAAGGAGTACTTAAGCATCTAGGAGCCACCTGCCTGACTGAAGCATTACTTGTAGAAGGACTTAAAGCAAACTTGATTAGCATCAATCAGATTTGTGATCAGGATTCAGAAGTGAAATTCACGAAAGAAGCCTGTATAGTTAAAGACTTTAATCAAATCACTATTCTGCAAGGAGTTCGCTCAACGGACAATTGCTATATCTGGTCTCCCGAGACACATATCGAAGCGATCAAGTGCCTTGTCTCCAAAGCAGAAGAAACCAAACTATGGCACCGAAAGCTTGGACATCTAAACCTTAGAAGTATGCAGAAGGTAATCTCAGAGCAGGCAATTACCGGAATCCCAAACCTGAAAATAGTAGAAGGAAAGATCTGCGGAGAATGTCAGATTGGAAAGCAAACCAAGATGTCACACAAGAAGCTTCAGCATATCACCACCTCTCGAGTACTTGAGCTGATACATGTTGACCTCATGGGACCAATGCAAGTTGAGAGCCTTGGAGGAAAACGATATGTCTTTGTGTGTGTAGATGATTACTCACGATACACTTGGGTTGACTTCCCTCGTGACAAATCAGACACCTTCTCGATCTTCAAAAATCTGTGCATTCAGGTTCAACGAGAAAAAGGAGGGACAATTGGCAAAATCATCCGCCTTCGTAGTGATCATGGTCGAGAGTTCGAAAACAGCAAGTTTGCAGATTTCTGCAACTCAGAAAGGATAGCGCATAAATTCTCAGCACCAATCACTCCACAACAGAATGGCATTGTTGAGCGCAAAAACAGAACTCTACAGGAGATGGCGAGAGTTATGATGCTAGCTAAGGACATACCAAATCACTTTTGGGCAGAAGCACTTAACACAGCTTGCCATATCCACAATCGAGTCACTCTCAGACCGGGTATGTCAGTGACTCATTATGAAATATGGAGGGGGAGAAAGCCCAATATTAAGTACTTCCATATATTTGGGTCCACTTGTTATATTCTTGCTGATAGAGAGCCTCGTCAAAAGCTTGACCCAAAAAGCGATGAAGGCATCTTCCTTGGCTATTCAAGGAATAGTCGCGCATACCGAGTCTTCAACAAACGAACCAAGACCATGATGGAATCAATCAATGTTGTTGTTGATGATGACTGCGAAGATGCCTCAGAAGATGCGACGGACGAAGACGGAGCCTATCCGCCCAACAATGTCAGGAAGAATGCTACGCCTGATGTCAGAGAAGATGCTAGCAGCAAAACAGAAGATGATGTCGCGGATGACGAAGTAGTTCCTGAAACCAGCAACAAGAATCCCTCACGAAGAGTCCAGACTAACCATCCTATCTCTGGAGTTATTGGAAAAGACATCAAGAGAAGACACTGTCGTCGGAGCTGCTTGGGCTAGAGGCCATTATACAGCTCCTGGAGAAGGCAGAATTAATGAGAACCGTCTCAAACATTGGTAACCACTATCCCCTCTTGGTTAAGGAGTTTATTACAAATTTGCCTACCACGTTTGGTACTCCAGATGCTCCAGAGTTCGATAAGGTATATGTCAGAGGCATCCGCTTTGACATCTCCTCTGACATTATCAATGACTTCCTGGGAAGGAAGAGGGTTCGATCTATGCCACCACCCGACCTAAACAAAGTCCTCCGTGAGATCACCGGAGCTAGAAGCAGAACATGGCCGTCCAAAGGCACCGTGGCAGCATCAGATCTGACTTCCAGGTACTCCATTCTCTTCCGGATTGGAGTGGCAAATTGGGCGCCCTCGACCCACGCATCATCTATCAAACCTGAGCTGGCAATACTGATCTACCAAATAGGTACTGGATCTAAACTTGACCTTGGGCAATTTGTGATTGATCATCTTGTTTGCCATGCTAGATCCCTTGCTGTGAAAATTCCCATAGCCTTTCCATCCCTTATCTCCGAACTACTTGTACATCAACACCCTGGAGTGTTGAAAACATCGGATAAGGTGGGCAAAAGAGGAGGACTGATTGTGGTGAGCCACAAGTTGTTTGAGGGGAAGCATGCTCCTGATCTTGTCAGGCCGGAAGCCAAGGCAAAGACTAGTCGAGCCACAAGTGCCGTCCCTCTAACCAGGACCACCAGCAGGGATGCAGTCATGCTTGAACGAGAGATTACTGTGCTTGACGAGGACATTGCAAATTTGAAGACAGCTCTAAAGCACCTCTCACAGCGCCGAACTCACTGCGCCAACCTGCTGAAATCCATGTCTCCTCCAGACTCTGAAGATGATGACACAACCTCCCTACTTAATGATCCAGAAGAAGCTACCCAAGAAGCCTCCACTGAAGCAACAGAAACTGTAAGTTCCAGCAGCAACTCTATTTAAAATTTCATGAAATTCTCTGACTCTTGAACTACTGAACAACTTTTATTTCTGTAATGTTTGTTGAACAATGTATCACGCTTACTCTCGACAGCTGATTGAGAGCAAGTGTGAGTTATGCTTGGTTTATTTTGCTTATTTCCCGGATTTGTTACGATATTTGTTTAAGTTTTGGCTCTTTTTGAGCCAGCAAGGGGGAGTAAGATAGATATATATATACTCGCGCGCGATGATACAAGAAAGATAGAGACGACGCGACGACACAGAGACGACGAGACGATACGCGCGACGCAAGACTGCCGATCGACGAGACGACAAATGCAACGCAGAATGCGACGAAGAATGCTGTCCTTAAAAATAACCAAAGGGGGAGATTGTAGTTACGACGTTTTTAGAGATTGGCTGATTTTTAAAGGAACTGAAGAAACATGTTACAAAGAATGTCGAAGCATCTTCTACGACATTTTGTGTAACATTGTTGACGGCGTCTCGGCAAACATCCTGATCGACAGAAATCAGGAAAGTGCAGATTCGGCAGAAAATCAAGAAGACGATTAGGAAAGTGCAGAACGACTCCTAATCTGAAAAGAAGAAAGACGACAATTAAGAGGAAACCCTTTAGGGTTAGTACTCATCCACGATTGCTATAAAAGCTTAGGCTACCCCCTTAGCAATTGTGTGGTTCTTTATTTGTTTCCTAGCCACAATTTGCAAGGTTCTTAGACGTGAAGGTTTGCGGGCTGAGAAATTGCAGATTGAGCTTAGGATATTGTGTATCACATAACTATAGAGAGTTAGGTGATTGAGGGTTTACTGAAGTCGTGAGTTGAAGACTGCACGCAACCACCAAGCTTGAAGAAGACTTGAAGACGACAGAGCAAGGCGATTGCTCGAAGAGTGGAATCAAGACGTTCTTGGATTCAGGGGGAGACCCTGAGATAGATTGCACTGTAAGACGTAGCATAAAGTATAGATCTAGGAGGGATCACAGGTACTTGTATGTTCTGACGGATTACTGATAAGTGAAATCTTTCCACTAGGCTGAGAGCCCCCAGACGTAGGTGACGTTGCACCGAACTGGGTAAACAATCTGCTGTGTCATTACTTATAGCTTTATATTTACTGTCCCGCATTATCTACGCAAGAAGTTAGACACAACGTTATAGTATTCTGTGTAACATTGTGTGTGGCATCTTGCACGACTAGCTGATCAGAATTTCAATATATATATATATAATAACCCTAAACCAGTAGGTTTCACTGCTACAAATATCGTAGCAGTGTGCGTTCTCTGCGAGGTGGCTACCTGGCTTCGGCTCACGAAGGCGGCAGCGGGTCAGGCGACGGCGGCAGCGGGTCAGGCGACGACGGCGGTTCCAAGCGATGACAGCGGCTCCAGGCAATGACGGCGATTCTTGGTTCGGTGCCCGACAGACGATTTGATTCCCCCACCCATGATTCGCGATGCTACAGGCGGCAACTGATTAATCGAAGTGCCGCATCGATCGCTATGCTGGGGATGTAAACCGATTCATCGAACTGCCGCATCAACTCCGGGACGATTGTCGACGGCCACGGATGGAAAGACGCTTCGGATGGATCGACGCTTTAAACCAGACGTCGTTGCACTCGACGACTCAGGATGACGACGACAGCAATGACGTCGGCGGCGACGGAGGCCACCCTACATCCAGATGATCGTTGGGCCTCGACGGTAAAATTTTCACTTCAATTAATGATTTTTGTTGTTGAGATTCATTTATTTTTATGAACAAATGTACCGGTGAAGTGAAATCGGAATTGATATTGAGATTTGTTTTCATGTTTTGATTATTTTATGATTATGACGTGAAATAAATATTTACATTCGGGTTTGGTTGTTTTATGATTCCGAAGTGAAATGGTGTTTTATGATTCCGAAGTGAAATGGTGCACATGAAATTAAAATTGAGATTTTTATTCGGGTTTCGATTGTTTCAATTAATTGCTGATTTTTTTATTCGATTTTTTCTTCTGATTTTAGGGTTTGTACTCGCTGATTTTAGGATATATGTTCGGATTCACTTTCTAGATTAGTTTTCGTCAATTTGAAATAAATTGTCAATTTTGCTGATGAGGAGTGGTCAATTTTGTGCACTTTTGCACTTGTCATGTGAACTAAACTAACAAAAAGTAATGTTACGTAAAATCAATTCGAAAAAACATATTCGATATAACATATTTGATGAAACATATTCGATGCAACATATTCGATGAAACATATTCGATAGAACATATTCGATGAAACATGTTTGATCAAACATAGTCGATATTTGATAATCAATAAAACATATTTGATAGTCGATGAAACATAATCGATAAAACATATTCGATGAAACATATCATATGACACATTGAGAGAACCGATAAACGATTTGTAATTGAACCGGTCAAATTTTGCAGTGAACCGATAATAAAAGATATTCAACTAATGTAAAAATATTCAAAACAAGATATTCAAGTAAGAAAATAATATTCAAGATAAATAGGGCTATAAAAATACATTAATACCCCTCTGATGGTATAAAATGACCAAAAGAAATTTACAATTAATTCATATTTACGTTAGTATGCCATTGATGACTCAGCATTAAATCTGACCATTAATCATTTCATCCAATGAACTATAAGTGTTCTAAAATTTGTATTTGATTGATAGGTTTGCCCCTGATTGAAACCCAAAAATATAATATCATGCTAAGGTACTAGTACAGCACAAATGAGACAATTAAGACAACCAATTTTGTTGGGTTGGTATTTTTTTAATAGAAACTGATCTACCCTATTGCAATTATTGTTTGATATAGTAAAGTCAAAAAAGATAGATCAGTTTTAACTACAGGTTGACATGTGTCAAGCTTTTGACCCCTCCAACCCAGTGTTATGGATCGCGGGAGATCTCGACAAGATCGCGGCGAAATCGCAGAAATTTCTACATATCCGCGACGATATCACAAATACCGGTCAGATACCGGTCAACGCCGGTCAAACCGGACAATTTCAAATTAATTCCGGTTTAATCCGAACCAAATCAATTAATTCCGGTTTAATTCAATTTAAATCAATTGGTTCCGGTTTAATTCAATTTAAATCAATTAATTTCGTTTTAATTCAATTTAAATCAATTAATTTCGGTTTAATTTGGTTTAACTCAATTAATTCTGATATAATTTAATTAATCTTGGTCTAATTCAATCGGGTTCGTTCCGGCACACTTAATCCGGTTTGTTATTTAGGTTATAAATTATAAACAATAAATATCATTCATTTTCCATATAAATTATAAATTAAATATTATTCATTTAGGTTATGGCTCCGGTCCAACACATTTAAAAATAATTAAATAGCATTCATTTTTTTAATAAATAATAAATATGAGTTTATAATTCAGTGTTATGGATATCGGATCGCGGGGATATATCGGCCTCTTGACAAAAAGGGAGATCTAGCAAACTCGGAGGGATCGCGAAAAGATCGCGAGAAGATCATGGCAAATCGCGTTTTATAAGAAATAAATAATTAAATATATATATAAACTCATATTTATTATTTATTTGAAAATCAATTAATTGAGTTTATATATATATAATTATTTATTTATTATAAAACGCGATTTGCCGTGATTTTTTCGCGATCTTTCCGCGATCCTTCCGAGTTTGTTAGATCTCCCTTTTTGTCAAGAGGCCGATATATCACCGCGATCCGATATCCATAACACTGCTCCAACCTATTTTTTAAATTTATTTGTACAGTAGCCTAAATATATAAATAACGTGTTTAACTACAATTTTTTTAAAAAAATCTCCGAGTGAAAATGGGTTTCTACCACAAATTTATAATGTTTTCTAGTTTATTTATACGCAAAGATTCAATAATTCCTTGCTTTTACTTGAAATGGGAAACCTTAATTATTAATTAATAGATATATTGTTTTATGTTTTGATAAAACAATTTTTAGAAAAAAACGTTATCTATCATTATATTATTCATTAAACGCTTGTATTCATAGATTACAAAACTATTATGTATATTACGTTTTTGATAAACTCAATAAGCACCTAATTATCATTAAATCTCAACTATTGACATTAAGGAATGTGAAGCAAGAAAAGTAAATAAAGAATACTGTTAATGGAAAGTGCTTTTTTCTAATGAAATATACTTTTAATCTTTTCACGTCTTGATTACAATGAGGTATTTGAAATTCTGATTTGTCCATTAATAGGATACATAGTTGATGTGCCCCATTGAGAGGATAAAAATCATCAAATATATTATTTATACTAGTGTGGATTCCGCACGATGTACGAGTTACCTGTAAAATTTTGGTAAAGTATAATTTCTTGTTCTCATTTTTTTCTTTTAAATGCTGGTAATTCAAATTATTATTATTCACAATTATGTGTACAACTTGTATAGTGTACAACATTATTGTTGGACAAAAGTGTCTAAAATAGAAAAGTTAGAATATGTGTTTGACTTATGACTAGGTCAACCTGAGCCGTGATTATGGAACAATTAGACTCGTACTAGAGTGATGTGAAACGTGTTCATATAACCCGTAAGAAAAAAAGAGGGATTGATTAATTTCTTCATGCAAAAGAGAGGCTTGAAACGGGTCATGGAATTGCTGCTCCTACTACACTCCATTTATTCGTCACTGCTATCGCCGACAGGACATGGAGCAAAACAAAGTTTTCGCCACCTCCATATCCACCGTTGACGATGCCAAGCTCGGAGGAGGATATTGTGATTGTGGTGAAAATAATACAGAGGGTAATGGAGAGAGGGTGCCAGAGCCGACTCCGATAGATCATGAACTCAAGGGTCGTCGTCGTCGTCGGTGCAGAGAGTGGCGAAGGCGAGAGTGGTCCTGGTGCTCTTCTCGAAGGTGATACCGTCGTTGTTAACGACATCTCCTATCGCAACAAATCTAAAACGGGAGGTCTCGACCAATAATTTATAATGTAATTTGAGTTATAAATTGAAAAGACGTTGAAAGAAAACGAAGAGGTGCAAGGGTTCAGTTACAAGAGAAAGACCAAATTCATTGAACAAAAACTTTAAGATATTTGAAATCCACAAAACCATAAACATAATCAATTATTGGAATTTTATCGATTCCTCTAAAACCTCATGGGTCAGATGTTCTTTTTCCCTGCTCATTTTTATATATAGGAAAACAAAAATTGATAGTTTTTGATACAGTTATGTGGTGTAATGTAGATCCGATGTTGATAAGTTTTTTTCTTACATGTTATTGAATTAGAGAATAGATATTTTTTAAAAAAATTTCCCTATATTTTCGACAAAAATGATATCTAACAATACAAATGCTACAAAGCACACATCTCCAAGAAAACCAAGGGGTACTTGTGATATTTCGGCTTGAAACACATTTTATTTGACATTTTGTTGTTGTTAAATACCATTGGATGTTTTACTTTTATTAGTTTTGAAAGCATATTACATTATCACAGGAAAACATTTCACAATTTAATGAATCTCCTAACTATTTGGTGGATGGTTAAGACTTAAGAGATTTCATGTGATATATTATTCGTAACTTATCAATGGGCCCCCGTTAGTATGAATAGTTTATTAGTTTAAGCATGAATGTTTTTATTTGGACGTCTTGTTTGGGCTGCTGAATTTATTAAATCTTTTAGAAATCGAGAGAGGGCCAAAATTTTAAGACAACATCGGGAATTCATTAGCAGTGACGCTAAACCACTGATAGCTTGCATTCATATTGATATTATCAGTAATGAACTATGCATAGAAGTTGTTATGGAAAAAAATTGAGTAAATTCCAATGATGTTAATCTCCAACTACAACTATCATACATGCAGGTTTTTGATACAATTTGCAAGAATAATGATGAATATTTTTCTTTAAATTAAGAGCACTTATTGTTGAAAGTTGTTTTGAGGGGATACACTTGGACAAAGATGACGCAATGTAAAAAAGTGGGAAACAAAATAAGCCTAGAAAGGGAGTAGTTGAAAATTATGATAATCTCTTTTTAGAAGCTTTGCTTTTCGATGGACATGGCATCGAGCATCGACCTTCTGCTTAAGGTTATCATACGTATAGGTCCTTAAGTTATTTGGCTCCCATTTAATGCCATCACAAGGCAACTCTATCTTTCTCACGATAATTGGTATCATAAATAAATATCAATAATGAGAACTATTCCGTGTTTGAGAGAACAACCAAATAATTTTAAGCCTGCAGTTTTGGTAAAAAAGTTGTAGGACTCGGTCTCATAAAGAGGGGTGAGATACATTTTCAGGTATTTTGGGAAAGACATATTTTTTCAGAAAAAAACAATCACAACTATTCTATACTTTTTGAATAAGTTTTCAATCCTATTCAGAAAATAAACAAGATTGTTTGTGGTTCAAGAATTGAATCAAATCGGCTCAGAGTCTTTCAATCCAATTCAAGAAAATAAATAAAATTGTTTTGTGATTCAAGAATTGAATCAAATCTTACCAAACCGTTTGAACTTTGGTTTTATTTTTGGGCCGGATTTATAAATGGAACTAGCGTTGGAAAATTAATTTTTGGACTAAACAATTTTATTTCATACAATGCTATGATAAATTATAAAATTTAGTAATAAACATAAATTTGAAATCGAAAATTATACAATCCAACTAAAACTTCAAGTTTGAAAAAATTAAGAATATACAACTGCAATTAAAAATTATTAACTCAATTCGTGTTTCTTGTTCAGTTATGTATTAAATTAATTCTTTTCTGAAGTGGTAATATATTTTATTCCGGGAATATAATTGTATTGTAAAATTTAAATATTTTCTGGGTAAAGTTCACCGTGTATTATATTATAAAATTCAAATGTTTTTGGGTAAAGTTCGTGGATCCAATACATGCTGATTGTTCATGACATTGTCATGTGGTTTTCTTCCAAGAATAAATATAATGGAAATAATATTACAAAAAACTAATAATAATCCAAAAATTAGGCACAAATCAGGTGTTAATGATACTATTTTTCAACTTTCAATCTCATAATTTAAGTATTTTACTTAGTTCTCTCCTTAAAATTTTCATATCCATTAATTACTACTAATTAAGGGGCAGATGAATAAATCTCACACTTTAATTAATTGGTTTCATAAATTATCTCCCAATCAAAGCAGACAAATCCCACAATTTCAGCGATTTACTCCATTCAATCTTTTAAAACCCTCTCCTCTCCATAAAAGTCTCTCCTAAGTTCTAAATAATTAAATAACATAATTTTAGATATATGACTCAAGCTCTCACTCCATTTATTTGCTACTTCATATTAATATAATTCAGATGATTTAATATCGGATCTATAATATTAATAGTAAACACAATTTGAATATCAATTACCAACCATATTCAAATTTGCAAGAAACGATGTAGCATATCTTCCAACAACTTTCAAGGTCATTAATTCTCATGAAAAAGAATTGAATAAACACATAATGCCCCGTAATAAACTTGAATTATCACAGTTATGCAACAAAAGAAATTATTAAATAATCACATGCTATAATCCATATTAAGTGTGAAATTTTGGTGAAACACAATATGTTTGTTGCAATGTCGAGACTAAGTGAGAGGCATATTGCGTGTGCAAAGTCAGTAACAAAAATAATAAACAAAAAGTAAACGACACATGAGTCTGTTACCCAGTTCGGTGCAACGTCACCTACGTCTGGGGGCACTCTTCCAGTGAACAAGTTCCACTACATGTAATCAATCACTCATACAAAGCTCTCACGATTATCACACAAATCTAAACTCTATGGTATTATTACTAGTTGTAACTTAACCCAGGGTCTCCCCTTGTCTTCGAGCCTCCTACTCGAGTCCACTCTTAGAATAGATCTCACTCTTCCGTCCTCTCCTTTGTCGTTTCTTCAAAAGTATGCACACAGCTCCACTGGTGCCAGTTCGTCCGGTTCAGTCAAACAATCTTTCTCTCAAATATTTGTTTGAACACACAAACTATAATCTTAACTCCAACATACAGCTCACTAACACGCTAGTCCAACACGTTTAGAAACTTTGTATATTATGAACTAAGAAATAACTACACATCACCAACCTCTACGGGTGGGACGATCACCTATATGTAGAAGTTGGACGAGGATCTATTTAGCGTTTCCTAAAGGATCCCGTACGCGCCTTGCCGATTACGTCTCCTCCAAGTTTCCTTTTGCTGCTGCACAGCTGATGCGAAAAGAATCCTTCTGATATTCGAAGATCTTCTAATTAAAGAAACTCCATAAAGTCTTCTGGCGAGATGTTTGATCGTGATGTCCGAGATTTCTAGATGGAGATCTTCTGATTTGAGCATCGGCGTCTTAGGTCACGACATATGGAGGGATATCTTTCCATCATATAAAATAGCCAACATTCGCAGGAACCACAATCTCCCCCTTTGGCTATTTTTGGGGCGAGCACTCCTTTCTTCACATGTCCTAAAGAGAGAGAGTCTTCAATCCTCTTGACAGTAGCTCAAACTGAATGATGTCTGAGACATACGGTTAGAAAACATGCAATAATATAATGCAAGTGATGATGATTTCCTCAGTGAGATTTCAATGAGCTCCATCTTGGCGTTCTTCTTGTCCTTCTGCACGTGAAGCTAGTCTCAACTAGCCTATTACTCCCCCTGATTGCCTCAAAAATATGACAAGAAGGCATATGCAATCAAATCAAATATGCTCACATGGCAAAATATAACATGAAGCGAAGAAATAACCAGCATCTGTTCTACTACTTGGACATTCCCCCGAGGTTAATAAGTTTGAAACAATTACCCCAAAAAAATGTTCAAGAGCAAGGTTCATAAAAATGCTAACTGACTAGATACTGGCGGAGCTGGATTCCTCACCATCTTCCTCATCCGCAGTGTCTTCCTCCACGGGTGCATCCTCAACTTTTGTCTTTCCCTTTCTGTTTTGCAAGAGATCCCGGAGCACTCCTTCACATATAGTCTTTCTGGAGAACATGATGTCTATGGTGTTCTCCAAGAACTTTATTTCCTTGCGCAGCTTTGTCACAACATATTTCTGGACATCAGAGGATCCAGATGTTTTCTTTAACATTCCACGATAAGGATGTTCAATGTCCGGGACATTAGATCCTTCAAAGAGCTTCGGGTTGAATGAGAGAGCAGCATGCTTCTTTCCGGCTACATTAGAGCTTCGGAGCAGCTTGGGGCGTTGGCTCAGGATGATCCCAGTGATAAGCGAGGGAAAGCCGATTGGCATTTTGACCGCAAAGGATTTTGCATGTTTCAGAAGATGGTCAACAACAAATTTTCCAAAATCAAAGATTGAGCGCATACCTATATGGTAGATTAGCCTAGCAAGTTCAGACGTGATGCTAGAACCGTGTGAAGAAGGCGCCCAGTTCGCGATGCCAATTCTAAAGAGGACCGAGTATTTTGAAGTGAGAACAGAGAAATATAGCTTCCCCTTGGTTGGCCATGATCTCTTGTGATAGCATTTTTGTGCCCTAGTCCAATTGCTAGTAGTCTGTAAATGTCTATGTATATTTATCATCGTTTGTAATAAATAAAACGGCTTTGTATTACTTATGTGTTGAAGTAATATGTTAAGCATGATCTGATTTATGACCACTAAAGTAGTAGAACCATAAATCTGTACGGATCACACTTAACGAGTCCCTGGTCAATATACGCTCTAATAGAAGCGACCAGTATGAGGATGGTTCTCAATGACGTAGTTCTACTTGTCATAGGGATGAGGGATCCCAGAATCATATCATAGATATCATGAGATGATTGATATCGGACGACCCACTTTGAATAGTGTTTCATAGATTAAGCCATGAACATATTCAAATGCGATAGCTTGTCACGATATCCTTAGACCAAGGAGTCTTTGTGATCGCTATGCAATGTACGTGCGGCTTTAACTTGCGCCTAACGCTTTCCGTAACAAGATTGCAATAACGGGCATGATTGGGTGGCGGAACGGATTGCATGAGTGACACGAAAGACGGCTAAGGGATTTATCCCTCGTACTACGGTATGGGAAAGATATCCGTTAAAGGCCTCTTGATCGAGAGTGACTGAGAGAAAGAGCATGGCCATGCCAGTGATCAATCGGGATATCTAGAGATAATAGGATAGTGACTTGAACGCACAAAGGTTAAATCGAATCATCGATTATCATGCACCTTGGGTAATCATAACGTCTTACTAGAGACCACTTATGATGGATCGGACAAGAGAGATCTTTTGTGCCGATCTGCCAACAGTGGCATGAGCCTGGAGGGTCACACACATTCAAGACGGATAACTTGAGACAAGGAAACCTTAACATTTCTTGAGGAGCAATACATGGACAAAACTGAAGGTTTTGGGTCATAGGTTCGGTATGAGAGAATAATTAGCGAATCGAGAAAACTGAGATTTTTCGTCGATGTCACGTCGGACTTTGTTTGATTAGTAACGACAAAAAGGGTCGGGCGACGTTTGGACACGGCATGAAACCACATGGGTGAGCCCATTGGGCTCGGCCCATGAGGTGACATGGCCGACCCATTTTGGGCCCAATAAGCCCTACATGACCGGCCACTTTGGTGGGCCCAAAGGTGGGGCCACAACACACCATGCTTAGTTGGTGAATGTTGATTAAGAGGTGAGTGATTTAAGGGGTATGGGTAATGACAACTTTAAGCCCATACCAATCACCTTTTGACCCATGCTTATGAGATTGATGAAGTAGAGAAAGATCAAATAATTAATTACACAATTCTCGCTCTCACATCTCTCTCTCTCTCTCTCTCTCTCTCTCTCTCTCTCTCTCTCTCCTTGTCCGGCCACCCCTTGCTCTCCTCTCTTCTTGCTCTCTTGTTCTTCATTTAATTGTTCTAGTAGGCATTAAGTGAAGGATCTTGAAGATCATCCCCTTGGTGTGGACTTGCTCTAGAGAAGAAGATCACAAAGTTCTTCTTTATCGATTCAACAAAGACTTAAAGGTAAAATTCTTGTGGAATAGATTTTGCCTTGGGATTTAATGCTTCAATGTTCTTGGACAAGGTTTGGAGTTGATTTGTTAAATGCTTCCGCTATCTCGATGTTAAAGAACGCTCCAAAACCCAACATCTTGGTACCCCAGATATCTCCTTTACGACTTCATCCAGTGTTGGGACATTATCCGAGACATCCGGAGTGTCTCTTCCCAAATAAGTATTGATGACTCCTTCCGAGAAGTTGCAGGACTTTCCTCTAACATACACTTTTCTAAATTCCGAGTTGGTGTGGATGTCGAAAGTAGGCGACAGATTCACAATAAATTATTGGACAAACAGTGGGTAGTACGTACCAATGTTTGTGACACTCTGTAAGAGCCCTGCATCAGTGATCAATTTGATGATCTCCTCTAGTTTCATGGAACTTGGTGACAATTCCTTTTCAGGGAAAACTTTTCTCCGAGCAACATACCTCCATCTCAAAGCAAACTCCGCATGATGGAAGGAGATGTTATCTATCTTGGCTGGTGAAACATTTTTCAGGAGCTTCTGACCTCCAATATACTTAGGCTCAACATGAGCCTTTTCTACAACTTCCACTTTATCTTCATCCGAGGTAGGTTCATCCACAAGATGTCTCGACTTCTTTTGAGACTTTGTTTTGGTAGGACTTGCTGCGTTGTCAGCTTTTCGCTTCTTCCCACTCTTTCTGGCAGATTTCTTTTCCACTTTAACATTTTTCCTCTTCCCGGAAATCCTCTTTACAGGCTCAACATCCTCAAGATTCTTCATCCTGTTGGACTTGGACTTGGATACAACAACATTTTCTTCCTTAGAGACCTCAGCCTCTTCTTATTCTTTAGCAAAGTCATGACCAACGGACACAGATTTATTAGGAGCTTCCTTCTCGTGAGAAACAGTTTTCTCACTGTCTTCAACCTCTTGTCTCAGATGAGCAAGCTCTTCTGCTACAAAATTTTCGTGATTCATTTCAGGAACATCTTCCTGCACATTCTTACAGACATTCTCAGCAACAAGTGTTGGGACATCATCAGTCCCATCAACATGACCCTTATCAGACACAACCTTTGGATTCCCTAGAACAACTTCATCACCCATAGCATCCTCAGCCTCCTAAATAGTCTTTGGAGGCACACCCGACACTTCCTCTTGCGTGCATTCTTCACTGTTCAGATATTGATGTGGATTTTCATCTCCTTCTTTTGATAGTATAGACGCCTCAACTTCTTGAGAGTTTTCAAAAGCAACAGATCCAACTTCTTCAGATGGAAAGATCATTTGCAAAGGAATCGCCTTTACAACTTCTTCAGTACTTCCAAAGCTACCCAAAGCCTCTGCTCTTATGGTCGGAGTAGGAGTGATTTCCACAACATTCGAATCAGGAATTTGAGAGTCAGGGATTTCAGGATTACCTGGCAAGGAGAAGGTTGGAGCTTCTGATAGGGTTGCTTCTTCTTCAATAGCATTTTCTTCAGCAATGGGTGCCTCAGAAGGTTCGGCTATGGTGATCCCCTTTATGGTTGATTTAGGGAGAAGCTCTCGGGTCTTTTCTTTCTTCTTTTCTCCTTTCTTTTTGCCAAAGCTCGAGCGAGAGAGTGACATGGATTTCAAGTGTAATGCCTTCTTTCTGGCAAAGTTGGCCGCAACTCTACCGCTTTGAATGCCCACCATTATCGTGACAGTGCCAGCTTGAGCAGAGAGAGAGAGAGAGAGAGAGAGAGAGAGAGAGAGAGAGAGAGAGAGAGAGAGAGAGAGAGAGAGAGAGAGAGAGAGAGAGAGAGAGAGAGAGAGAGAGAGAGAGTTGCAAATCTTTTGGAAATTGAAAGGTTAGAAAGACAATCCACGACAGTTAAGAAAAATCCTTTTGAATAAGTGGGACCAAAAAATAGGGAATAAAATAAACGATATACTTGTGAGGTCAGCACTCTCCTTTTTCGTTCTTGAATGAGCTCTGAACATCTTTTGGCCCATCATGTGGTGTGGATGTTAACTCTCATGATCCACACCACTCTTTCCTTGACTTTAAGTTTTAGATGACATCTCGATCATACAAAGTCCTAATGATGACCGTAGACTTTTGAATCGAGCAGTGTCGAGAGTCTTAGTAAAAATATCAGCCAATTGCCTTTCGGTGGGAATGTACTCCAGCTGAATTACCCTTTCTTCAACAAGATCTCTTATGAAGTGATGACGAATATCTATGTGCTTCGTCTTGTTGTGCTGGACAAGATTCTTAGATATGTTTATAGCACTGACATTGTCACAGAACAATGTCATGACATCTAGCTGGACATTATACTCTGACATCATTTGTTTCATCCAGAGTAGTTGGACTCAACTACTTCCAGCAACTATATATTCTGATTCAGCTTTAGACAATGCAACACAATTTTGTTTCTTGCTAAATCAAGAGATCAAATTATTACCTAGATAGAAACATCCACCTGATGTACTTCTACGATCGGTGGTACTCCCAGCCCAATCAACATCACAATAGCCAACGGGGTCAGAGGATGTATCAAATGAGTAGAGCAAACCCAAATTAGCAGTTCCAGCAACATACCTCAGGATTCTCTTTGCTTAAGCAAGATGACTTAGTTTTGGGTCCGCCTGATGTTTGGCGCATACTCCGACGGAGTATGTTATGTCGGGGCGACTTGCTGTGAGATACAAAAAACTGCCTATAATGCTTCTGTATAGGCTGTGATCTAATGATTCTCCATCTTTATCCTTAGACAACTTTGTAGTTGTTGCAATAGGAGTTCGTTTGTGTGACGCCTTTTCAAGACCGAACTTCTTCACAAGATTCACAGCGGACTTGGTTTGAGAGATAAAGATCCCACTCTCCATTTTCTTGATTTGGAATCCCAGAAAGTAGCTTAATTTTCCCATCATACTCATTTCGAACTCAGACTGCATGTGACTCACAAAATGTTCCACCATCTTGGTAGACATCCCTCCGAAAACTATGTCATCAATATAGATCTGAGCAATCATGATGTCCTTCCTTTCCTTCTTAACGAACAATGTCTGATCTACTCCTCCCCTGACATAACCATCATGCATTAGAAAAAGCGTTCGTCTTTCATACCAGGCTCGAGGAGCTTGTTTCAGGCCATAGAGAGCTTTCTTGAGCTTGTAGACATGATTCGGTGCATGAGGGTTGACAAATCCCTTGGGTTGAGCCACGTAGACTTCCTCATTTAACTATCCATTCAAGAACGCACTCTTCACATCCATTTGATACAACTTGAACTTGAGATGGCAAGCAATTCCCATCAACAGTCGAATGGCCTCTAGTCTGGCTACAGGGGCGAAGGTTTCTTCAAAATCTACTCCTTCCACTTGAGTATACCCTTGAGCCACCAATTTTGCTTTATTCCGAGAGATGTTTTCAAGTTCGTCTATCTTGTTCTTGAAGATCCAGTTCGTACCTATCACATTGATGTTGTCTGGTTTTGGCACCAGTTCCCAGACTTCATTCCTTTTGGAATTTTCCTAACTCTTCTTGAATGATATTCACCCAGTATTCGTCATTGATTGTCGTGTGAACATTTTTTGGTTCCACCTTTGAGACAAAACAGACATTTCCGATCATTTGAAAATAGTTGAGAGGAGCCATTTGTCTGGTTCGAACTCCATCTTGAAGATTCCCTATTACTTCTTGTACAGGATGGTCATTTTGAACCTTTCTGGGGGGAATTCGGAGCTCTGAACCCGTCGTTGGAACATTATCAAGAGCGATGTCGCTTCCAGTGTCTGGGGCTTCTTCCGACTCATTTTCAGGCACATTTGTCTTGACATACTGTGTCTCGACATCTTGCGAGACATGTGGCACATCTGTTTCTTCACAGCCGATGTTTTCAAAAATATGGTCAGTGTCATTTATGACCACATTGATGGATTCCATAACAGTTCTTGTACGTTTGTTGAAGACCCGATATGCTCTGCTATTTCAAGAATATCCCAGAAAGATCCCTTCATCACTTTTCAGATCAAATTTTCGACGAGGGTCCCTGTCTGCTAAGATGTAACACGTCGAGCCAAAAACACGAAAGTATTTAAGGTTGGGCTTTCTCCCCCTCCATATTTCATACGAGGTAGATTTCGTACATGTTCAAATACTTACACAGTTGAGACAACGGCAAGCGGTGTTTATCGCTTCAGCCCAAAAGTGTGTAGGAAGATAACTTTAGCCATCTCTTGAACTATTCTATTCTTCCTTTCCACTACTCCATTTTGTTGAGGTGTTATAGGAGTCGAGAACTCATGTGTGATTCCCTCCTCATCACAAAAATCAGAGAAACTAGTGTTCTCGAACTTTGTACCATGTTCACTACGCAGTCTGACGATTTTGCCTATATTCTCTCTTTGTTCTCGATGAATTCTGTTGCATAAGCCTTTGAAAATAGAAAACGTGTCAGACTTTTCATGAATAAATTCGACCCATGTGTACCTGGAGTAGTCATCAACGCAGACAAGTACATATCTCTTGCCTGTAGGGTTTTTGAGCGTTCTAGATCATCGAGATAGCGGAAGCGTTTAACAAAATCTACTCCAAACCTTGTCCAAGAACATGAACCGTTAAATCCCAAGGCAAAATCTATTCCACAAAATATTTACCTTTAAGTGTTGTTGAATCGATAAAGAAGAACTTTCGGATCTTCTTCTCTAAAGCAAGTCCACACCAAGGGGATAATCTTGAAGATCCTTCACTTAATTGCCTACTAGAACAATTAAATGAAGAACAAAAGAGCAAGATGAGAGGAGAGAGGTAGTGTGGCCGGCCACCAATGAGAGAGAGAGAGAGCTTGTGAGAGTTGTGTGATTATTTTGTGTAATGAATCAATATTAGATATTTACCTTCATCATCCAACTCATAAGCATGGGTCTAAAAGTGATTGGTATAGGCTTAAAGTGTCATCACCCATACCCCTTAAATCACTCACCTCTTAATCCACAATCACCAACCAAGCATGGTGTTGTGTGGCCCCCACTCTTGGACCCACCAATGTGGCCGGCCATATTGGGCTTATTGGTCCTGTTGCTACATTTAAGTGTTGGCATAATTTTTTAGCGCAAATGTAAGAAATCAGTACAACAAGTTACATGACATGTGGAGCGACCAGTTACGATCCAGATTAGGAAAGTTCTGAAGTTTTCCTATTTCGACGAAGCTTGGAGCGAAAGAAGAAAGACGCCACGAAGACTTGGAGCGCAAGAGAGTGACGTCGACAAGCCAGGCGACTTCAAGTTGTTAGTAACACGTCAGCAATAGGCGGCAACTCGACTTGCCTGATTTATTCAGGAAGTCAGAACAGGCAAGACGACTTCCAGCTGTCATGGAAGGCGACAACGACTTGCCTGATTTATTCAGGAAGTCTGAAACTTTCTGTTCCTGATCCGAAAAGGATTAGGAATGTGAGCTGCTATAAAAAGCCTTGGTCTTCCCATTAGCAGATCATCCGTTCTTGTTCTAAAACTGCAAGATTTCTCAGAGCTCTTAACCGTGCACCATTGGCGTGTTGAGAGGCTGATTAAAGATTTGCTAGAACGGTCTTTGCTCCGATCAAACATCAAGTCGTGAAGATTGAGTGTTTGGATCGGTTAGGGTTTTTGTTTGTGATTGAAGATTCACAACTCCGTCAAAGAAAACAACGACACCGAGCATAGGCTTGCTCGAAGGGTGGAATTGAGAGGATCTCAAAGACAGGGGGAGAGGCCCTTGGTGGAGGTTGTTCACGGTGAGATCTATAGTAGCTTAGGACAATAGCTTGTGTGATAGCTAGTTGGTGCTTGAAGTTGTACTATTGACTACCTAATAGTGAAAACCTTTCCACTGGCAAAGTGCCCCCAGACGTAGGTGCAGAGTCACCGAACTGGGTAATCATCTCTGGTGTCGTTATTATTATCTGTTTACTGTTTAAGCTTACGGTTTACGTTTTAGGCAAGTAGTCGATACATAAGTTACGACTTTGTGTTCGACTTCTTGACTCGACTACGATTCAGAATTTCAATTGGTATCAGAGGAGGCACCTTTTCTTTTAGGTGATTTTCTTGCAAAAATTCTGGAAAGACAATATGGAATCAAAGGAAGGAGGATCAGTAAACCGACCACAAGTACTCGACGGAACAAACTATTGGTACTGGAAAGCACGGATGTGTGCCTTTTTGAAGTCCCTCGACAGCAAAACCTGGAAGTCTATCATCAATGGATGGGAGGAACCTCACTATGCTGATGCTCATGGAAATCAAACTAGCATCAAACCAGAGAAAGAGTGGAGCGCGGAAGAAGATGAAGCCGCCCTGGGTAATTCTCGTGCACTCAATGCTATTTTTAATGGAGTAGACAAGAATGTGTTTCGACTCATCAACACGTGCACAAGTGCCAAAATTGCATGGGACACTCTTGCTGTTGCTTACGAGGGTACTTCCAAAGTCAAAGAGCAGAAGTTACAGTACCTCACGACCAACTTTGAGGCCCTTACCATGAATGAAGAAGAAACTATTGCGGAGTTTAATGTACGCATCAAGGATCTGGCCAATGAATCATATTCACTTGGCAAGCCTATGACCGACGAAGATTTGGTCAGAAAAACGCTGAGAGCACTAAGTCCCAGATTCAAGATGAAGATTACCGCCATAGAAGAAGTCCATGACTTGAAGACACTAAATTTTGATGAACTCATGGGATCTTTAATGACCTTCGAGCTCTTCTTACCTCTCATCGAGAAGAAACATAAAGGTGTGGCTTTCAAAAGTTCTATCCAAAAGCAGAAGAACTTGACACACTCTGATTCGGATAGTGACATTGAGGAAACTATCGCTATGCTGGCCAAAAACTACAATAAAGTCATGAAAAGATTTTGCCAGATGACAGGAAGGAATGTCACCCGAGAAGTCAGAGACAAGCCGCAGCACAAGTTCCAGAAGCTCGAAAACACAAATAGCGATGGAAGACGAGGAGAACGATCAGGAAAAGGAGTCCAGTGCTTTGAATGTGAAGGGTATGGACACATGCAAAAAGAATGTCCTAACTTCGTAAAGAAACAGAAGAAGGGATTCAATGCCTCTCTAACTGACGATGAAGATGAGGAAGACAGTGACGTTGAGCATACAAGTAACTATGTTGCTTTTACTTCCTCCACAATAGAGCAACCTTCCGAGAATTCAAAGAAGTATGACTCTGATGATGAGCTATCCGATGAGACTCTCAACAATGCATACAACGAATGGTATGTCAAGTGGCTTGAAGACTCTCAGGTAATCGAAAAACAAAATGCTCTCATTCTTTCTCTTAATGAAGACAAGTCACGACTTCTCGAAACCACTGTTGATCTCAAAAAAGAAGTTGCTCGGTTAAAAGGAGAGTTAGAACATGTCACCAAGTCTGTAAAGATGATGAATCCAAGCACTGTCACCTTAGACCAAATTCTCTCGATCGGAAAACCAGCCAGAAATATGGAAAGTCTTGGATATTCAAAAGAAGCCTCATCATCGCACACCGTCTTCGTCCCTTAAAAGGTTGTCCCCCAGAAGCCGCGTCAGAAGTCTCCTAACTTCACGGTTGACCAAGCACCCAAACAGCCTCTTACCTTGGTCGCTTCAAAGACTCATAACAAAAGACATAACTGGGTATGTCACCACTGTGGATGAAGAGGACATATTCGACCTTTCTGCTATCAGCTATATGGGAGGAGCTTTGTCATGAAAAGGACCACCATCAAGAAAGCACAACCACGTAAGGAATGGCGAGTTAAGGAGGTAAACTATCGAGCTAATATCGCGTACACCGCTCTACATTGGTACTTTGATAGTGGATCCTCTCGACATATGACTGGTAATAGCTCATTCTTGGTCACTTTAATACCTTGCACAAATAACTTCGTCACTTTTGGAGATGGAGTAAAAGCTAGAGTACTCGGGAAAGGAAAACTCAACCTTCCTAACTCACCATGTCTAAAAGAGGCTCTACTAGTAGAAGGCCTTACAACAAATCTCATCAGCAAAAGTCAAATATGCGATTTAAATCTGGATGTCAACTTCACTTGTGACAAGTGCTTGGTCAAAGACGAACAACAGAAGGAAGTTATGACAGGCCACAGGTCCCTTGATAACTGTTATCTATGGTCTCCAACAGTCACAACCTTGCCAATCAAGTGCCTTTTATCCAAAGCTCAAGAGACAAAACTATGGCATCAAAAACTTGGTCACATCAATTTGAGGAGCATGCAAAAGATTCTCTCTGAAAAGGCGATCATTGGAGTTCCCAACTTCAAGATCATTGAAGGAAAAATTTGTGGAGAATGCCAGATTGGGAAACAAGTCAAGACGTCACACAAGAAGGTACAACATCTTACTACTTCTCGTGTTCTAGAACTTCTTCATGTTGACCTTATGGGACCTATGCAAGTAGAAAGTCTAGGAGGGAAGAAGTACATATTTGTCTGTGTAGACGACTTCTCGAGGTACACCTGGGTAGACTTTATTCGAGAAAAGTCAGACACCTTCTCAGTCTTTGAAGCCCTATGTCGGAGAGTTCAACGAGAAAAAGGAGAAGTCATTGGAAAAGTCATCCGACTTCGAAGCGATCATGGAAAGGAGTTTGAAAACATCAGCTTCGCAAATTTTTGTGATGCTGAAGGAATTGTACACGAATTTTCTGCTCCCATCACTCCTCAGCAAAACGGGATCGTTGAAATAAAAAATCGCACTCTTCAAGAAATGGCAAGAGTCATGATGTTAGCCAAACACATCCCGCAGCACTTCTGGGCTGAAGCTTTAAATACGGCGTGCCATATTCATAATAGAGTGACCCTCCGCCCTGGAACTTCGCTCACTCTTTATGAAATATGGAGGGGGAGGAAGCCGAATGTCAAATATTTCCATGTCTTTGGATCGATCTGCTACATACTTGTAGATAGGGAACCTCGACGCAAACTTGATCCTAATAGCGACGAAGGCATCTTCTTCGGATATTCTAGAAATAGTCAGGCTTTTCGGGTATTCAACAAACGCACCCGGACTATCATGGAATCCATGAATGTCGTGATCGATGACAGTAACGAGCAACCCAGTGACGAGGACGAAGAAGTCCTAAATCTCTCAGGAGATGTCAGACCAGAAGTCAGAGGAGAAGTCAAACCAGAAGTCAATAGCGATGAGCACGACAAAAAATCTTAAGACGAAAGCCCAATCATCCCGGACAAAGAGGCATCTCCTATAAGACAAAGAGCTCCGTCAAGAAGAATTAAGAAGAATCATCCACCCCAGGATGTGATAGGAGACCTAAATGAGGGAGTACGGACTCGACAAAAGGCATCTCTTGACTACAAAGAGATAATAGGTAACATTTGCTTTATTTCCAAAATTGAGCCAAAGAATATACAAGAAGCCATCAATGATGAGTACTGGGTCTGCGCCATGCAAGAAGAATTGGTTCAATTTGCAAGGAATGAAGTCTGGGAATTAGTACCCAAACCAGACAATGTCAATGTCATCGGGACAAAGTGGATATTCAAAAATAAGTCTGACGAGCAAGGAAACATCACTCGAAACAAAGCAAGACTGGTGGCTCAAGGGTACACACAAGTAGAAGGAGTCGACTTCGAAGAAACTTTTGCTCCAGTAGCCAGACTGGAAGCCATACGACTTCTTCTCGGCATAGCATGCCATCTGCGATTCAAACTCTATCAGATGGACGTAAAGAGTGCTTTCCTCAATGGAAATCTCAACGAAGAAGTCTATGTGGCTCAACCAAAGGGATTCGAAGACCATGACTCTCCTCACCATGTCTACAAGCTAAAGAAAGCTCTCTACGGACTCAAACAAGCTCCACGAGCATGGTATGAACATCTTACTCAATTCCTAGTTCAGAATGGCTATATTCGAGGGGGAGTAGACAAAACTCTCTTTGTGAAGAAGGAAGGAAAAGACATCATGATCGCTCAAATATATGTCGACGACATTGTATTTGGAGGAAAGTCAGACAAGATGGTGGAATGTTTCATCCAACATATGTAGTCTGAATTCGAGATGAGTATGGTCGGTGAGCTCATATACTTCCTAGGCTTCCAGATCAAACAGATGTCAGATGGAATATTTATCTCCCAAAGCAAATATGCAAAGAACATTGTCAAAAAGTTCGGGTCAGAAAAGGCCTCACACAAGAGAACTCCTATTGCCACACATGTCAAATGCACAAAGGACGAGATGGGAGAATCAGTTGATCAAAGCATTTATCGAAGCATAATAGGAAGTCTTCTTTATCTAACAGCAATTCGACCCGACATCGCTTACTCCGTGGGAGTCTGTGCTCGATATCAAGCCAATCCAAAAGTCAGTCACTTGGCTCATGCCAAGAGGATCATAAGGTACATCTCGGGAACCTCTGAATTGGGTTTGCTATATTCCTTTGATACCTCTCCTACTCTTGTTGGATATTGTGATGCTGACTGGGCGGGAAGCACAGCAGATCGAAGAAGTACCTCTGGAGGTTGTTTCTACCTGGGGAACAATCTTGTATCATGGTTCAGCAAAAAGTAAAATTGTATTGCTTTGTCTACTGCTGAGTCCGAATATATTGCAGCCGGAAGTAGCTGTATTCAGCTTCTTTGGATGAAACAAATGTTGGCAGAGTATGGAGTCAAGCAAGAAGTCATGACTTTGTTTTCTGTGACAACATCAGTGCTATCAATATCTTGAAAAACCCAGTTCAACACAGCAAAACAAAGCATATTGACATAAGGCACCACTTTTTTCGAGAGCTTGTAGAAGACAAGAAGATAAAGCTCGAGTATTTACCCACCGAGAAACAAGTCGCTGACATCTTTACAAAAGCATTAGATGCTAACAGATTTGAAAGTCTGAGGTCATCCCTTGGACTTTGCTGTCTAGAATAACCAGAAGTGAAGAAAGAAGAGGGAGAGCTTTTAAGTGATTTTACTCTCTCTCTCTATCAGGACCAACAAGGGTCCACAAAATCAAACGGGCCCAAATCCCTTTGTCGAAAAGGCCCAGATAAAATTTATTTGAAATTTAAAAGAGAAAAGGAATGATCGCGTTCTGACGATCAACCAATCAGCAATCGCTCCTTTCAACTTCCACGCAGAAAAGGCTCTGCACCTCCTCCACCTTGCGAAACCGCTAGGGCACCACAAATAAAAAATCTGCAACTGTAAGATTTTGTTCTTCTCCTCTCAAGATCAAATCCGATCAAGTTTTCTGTCAAATGGTTGGTACCCGTAGTGGACGCATACCATCTACCTCCAAGACGCTACGAGCAAAGATGAGGGTAAAGATGATCGCTCGAAAGTTATCAGCCTCAAAATCCTCGACAAACAAACATGGAGTAAGGATTCGAGGAGGAAAAATCTCAGGGGAAAGTTCGGCAGTACCTCAAAGAGTAACGACCTCACCTCCAACTATCACACCAGTAGCAACAATCTCCCGTCGTTGAGAAGGACGACACTTTATCCGAATCTGCGAACCTAGAAGAGGAAGTTTCTCTCTCTACTCCGACCCCGACACAAGGTAAACCTACTATCCTTTCTGAAGTAAACACTGTAGATGAAAGCCTGCCTGAAGAAGCTCTAGGAACCCTTGTTCCTGAAATTCATGGTACTAGCACCAAGGACCAATCCAGCCCCTCTAAATCGACACCAGCACCAGATAAATCCCCTCTAAACGAGGACTTGCAGAAAGAAGGAAGTTCCCATGTCGCCCCGGACAGTGATTCAGGGCTTAATGAAGATCCGGAAGCTATTCCAGAAGTTGCTCAACCTGTAGAGAAAAGTGTCAGTATAGAAGAAGAAGCTGTGCCTAAAAGGCTTGAGAGAAGGAAGCTACCAACAAGAAGGTTGGTCGATGAAGAAGAAGAACCCCAAATACCAAGGAGATTAACCCCAAGAAGAAAAACCACAGAGAAAGGAGGAGCATCTGCTTGTAAACAACCAAAGAAGTCTAGAAGGAAGTCATTGACTTCTGTAGCAACCTCGGCTCCAGACGAAGAGGAGTCTGAAGAAGAAGACACCCGTGTTATACTACCACGGGTCAAAAAGCCAATGGGAGGGCATAAACTTCCCAAGAATGTTCCTAAAGCTCCTACGGATAATGTCTCATTCCACTCTGTAGACAACGCGGTTGAATGGCAGTATGTATACCAGCGCAATATCTATCTAGAAAGGGAGCTCTCCACAGAAGCACAGGGGATAAACACGATTGTGGAACTTCTCCGAAGAGCAGGCCTGACCAATACAGTTATAAACATCGGGCCATTCTACCCAGCGTTAGTCAAAGAGTTCATTGTCAACCTCTCAAGCGAGTTTGATGATCCAGAAGACGCGAAATACAGAAAGGTGTTCGTTCGGGGAGAATGCTTCGAAATATCTGCCTCAACTATCAATGCCTATGTTGGCAGAGAAGACCCAGAAGTCACTCCAGAAGTCCCACACTTGAACAAAGTAGCGGTCGAGATCACTGGAGGACGGAAGAAGGTCTGGCCCATCAAAGACACCATTGCGGCAACTGAGCTTACTGCCAAATACTCAATTCTCTACCGCATTGGCTTCGCAAATTGGGCGCCTTCTACACACGGGTCGAGCATCAAAACCGAATTGGTTAAACTCATATACCAAATAGGTACGCAATCTTCTCTTGATTTTGGCTCATATGTCATTGAACATCTAGTCAAGCACGCCAAATCATGCGCTGTCAAGCTTCCTATCGGGTTTCCTTCATTGATCACCGGTCTCCTTCTCCAACAATGTCCTCACATTGTTCGAGAGACGAATGTTTCGGGTAAGAAGCCACTGCCCCTTGCTATCAGCCTCAAGAACTTCGAAGGCAAGCATATGAGGGACCTCGCACCTCCTATGGCTAAAGCATCAGAAGCTGGTTCAAGCTCCCGACTATCAGGACCACTTGGCACTAGGATGGAGGAAGAGTTGGTGGAGATGATCAATGATCTGGAGAAGTCAATTGCTATGCTATCAACCCGCAAAGTCGCCTTTGAAGCTCTTCTCAATGACCTCCGCTCTGCACCTGCTGCTGAAGATGATGTTGATGACTCCAACTCGTTTTAAGTATTTCTCTGATTCACTATGATAAACTTGTTCCAAACACACTCTTAAATCCTCAGGGTATGTCCGAGTTACTTTTCTGCACACTATAACACTTGTTTTATTTTGGGATATTTTGCTCATGTTTGAGCTGACTTATTTGCTCATGATGGAGCTGGTTTATACCCTGCTGTTAGTCGAATTTCATTGTATGATTGCCTTTGGCAATTTTGTTAGACAAACAGGGGGAGATAGATAGGCTACGCCAGAAGACGCACAGAAGTTGCACCAGAAGTCGCACCAAAAGAAGTCGCCGCTCCAGAAGATAAACCAGAAGCCGCTCCAGAAGATAAACCAGAAGTTGCACATGAAGTCGCATCAGAAGTCACATACTTGCTGTGTGCGTAACTGCCTCAAGGTGACGATGTGCCTAAAATGTGTTTTAAGTAACATCACTTTCGAGATCACTGGAGGACGGAAGAAGGTCTGGCCCATCAAAGACACAATTGCGGCTACTGAGCTTACTGCCAAATACTCAATTCTCTACCGCATTGGCTTGGCAAATTGGGCGCCTTCTACACACGGGTCGAGCATCAAAACCGAATTGGCTAAACTCATATACCAAATAGGTACGCAATCTTCTCTTGATTTTGGCTCATATGTCATTGAACATCTAGTCAAGCATGCCAAATCATGCGCTGTCAAGCTTTCTATCGGGTTTCCTTCATTGATCACCAGTCTCCTTCTCCAACAATGTCCTCACATTGTTCGAGAGACAGATGTTCCGGGTAAGAAGCCACTGCCCCTTGCTATCAGCCTCAAGAACTTCGAAGGCAAGCATATGAGAGACCTCGCACCTCCTATGGCCAAAGCATCAAAAGCTGGTTCAAGCTCCCGACCATCAGGACCACTTGGCACTAGGATGGAGGAAGAGTTGGTGGAGATGATAAATGATCTGGAGAATTCAATTGCTATACTATCAACCCGCAAAGTCGCCTGTGAAGCTCTTCTCAATGACCTCCGCTCTGCACCTGCTGCTGAAGATGATGTTGATGACTCCAACTCGTTTTAAGTATTTCTCTAATTCACTATGATAAACTTGTTCCAAACACACTCTTAAATCCTCAAGGTATGTCCGAGTTACTTTTCTCTACACTATAACTCTTGTTTTATTTTGGGATATTTTGCTCATGTTTGAGCTGACTTATTTGCTCATGATGGAGCTGATTTATACCCTGCTGTTAGTCGAATTTCATTGTATGATTGCCTTTGGCAATTTTTTTAGACAAACAGGGGGAGATAGATAGGCTACGCCAGAAGACGCACAGAAGTTGCACCAGAAGTCGCACCGAAAGAAGTCGCCGCTCCAGAAGATAAACCCGAAGCCGCACATGAAGTCGCATCAGAAGTCACATACTTGCTGTGTGCGTAACTGCCTCAAGGTGACGATGTGCCTAAAATGTGTTTTAAGTCACATCACTTGTTGTGCGTGACTGCCACAAGATGACTCACTTGCTGTGCGTAACTGCCACAAAGTGACGATGTGCTTAAAAATGTGTTTGCTAAAAAAATTGCCAAAGGGGGAGATTGTTGCTACGTTTAAGTGTTGGCATAATTTTTTAGCGCAAATGTAAGAAGTCAGTACAACAAGTTACATGACATGTGGAGCGACTAGTTACGATCCAGATTAGGAAAGTTCTGAAGCTTTCCTATTTCGACGAAGCTTGGAGCGAAAGAAGAAAGACGCCACGAAGACTTGGAGCGCAAGAGAGTGACGTCGACAAGCCAGGCGACTTCCAGCTGTCAGTAACATGTCAGCAATAGGTGGCAACTCGACTTGCCTGATTTATTCAGGAAGTCAGAACAGGCAAGACAACTTCCAGCTGTCATGGAAGGCGGCAACGACTTGCCTGATTTATTCAGGAAGTCTGAAACTTCCTGTTCCTGGTCCGAGAAGGATTAGGAATGTGAGCTGCTATAAAAAGCCTTGGGCTTCCCATTAGCAGATCATCCGCTCTTGTTCTAAAACTGCAAGATTTCTCAGAGCTCTTAACCGTGCACCATTGGCGTGTTGAGAGGCTGAATAAAGATTTGCTAGAACGGTCTTTGCTCCGATCAAACATCAAGTCGTGAAGATTGAGTGTTTGGATCGGTTAGGGTTTTTGTTTGTGATTGAAGATTCACAACTCCGTCAAAGAAAACAACGACACCGAGCATAGGCTTGCTCGAAGGGTGGAATTGAAAGGATCTCAAAGACAGGGGGAGAGGCCCTTGGTCGAGGTTGTTCACGGTGAAATCTATAGTAGCTTAAACAATAGCTTGTGTGATAGCTAGTTGGTGCTTGAAGTTGTACTATTGACTACCTAATAGTGAAAACCTTTCCACTGGCAAAGTGCCCCCAGACGTAGGTGCGGAGTCACCGAACTGGGTAATCATCTCTGGTGTCGTTATTATTATCTGTTTATTGTTTAAGCTTACGGTTTACGTTTTAGGCAAGTAGTCGATACACAAGTTACGACTTTGTGTTCGACTTCTTGACTCGGCTACGATTCAGAATTTCAGGGCCCATAATGGGCCGGTCACGTGACCTCATGGGCCGAGCCCAATGGGCTCGCCCATGTGGTTTCGTGTCGTGTCCAAAAGTTGCCCGACCCTTTTTTCGTTACTTATCAAACAAAGTCCGACGCGACATCGACGAAAAAACTCAGTTTTCTCGATTCGCTAATTATTCTCTCAAACCGAACCCATGACCCAAAATCTTCAGTTTTGTCCATGCATAGCTCCTCAAGAAACGTTAAGGTTTCCTTGTCTCAAGTTATCCGTCTTGAATGTGTGTGACCCTCCAGGCTCATGCCACCGTTGGCAGATCGGCGCAAAAGATCTCTCTTGCCCGATCCATCATAAGGGGCCTCTAGTAAGACGTTATGATTACCCAAGGTGCATGACGATCGATGATTCGACTTAACCTTGTGCGTACAAGTCACTATCCCATTATCTCTAGATATCCCGATTGATCACAAGGCATAGAGTCGTCACCCTTGTTCAATTAATCATTGTTACTTGATATGTTAGATGGCTGAGAACTGATAACCCGTATCACTGGCATGGACATGCTCTTACTCTCAGTCATTCTCAATCAAGAGGCCTTTAACGGATATCTTTCCCATACCGTAGTATGAGGGATAAATCCCTTAGCCGTCTTTCGTGTCACTCATGCAACTCGTTCCGCCACCCAATCATGCCCGTTATTGCAATCCTGTTACAGAAAGCGTTAGGCGCAAGTTAAAGCCGCACGTACATTGCATAGCGATCACAAAGACTCCTTGGTCTAAGGATAATGTGACAAGCTATCGCATTTGAATATGTTCATGGCTTAATCTATGAAAACACTATTCAAAGCGGGTCGTCCGATATCAATCACCTCATGATATTTATGATATGATTCCGGGATCCCTCATCCCTATGACAAGTAGAACTACGTCATTGAGAACCATCCTCATACTGGTCGCTTCTATAGAAGCTTATATTGACCAGGGACTCGTTAAGTGTGATCCGTACAGATTTATGGTTCTACTACTTTAGTGGTCATAAATCAGATCATGCTTAACATATTACTTCAACACATAAGTAATACAAAGCCGTTTTATATATATTACAAACGATGATAATGTACATAGACATTTACAGGCTACTAACAATTGGACTAGGGCACAAAAATGCTATTATTGCCACCCAGACTCTCTTTTTGCATTGGTCCCATTAGGTCTATATGAAGAAGTTCAAGTACTCTGGATGTCGTACGATGTTGCAGCCTCTTGTGGGACATCTTCACTTGCTTCCCGATCTGACATTCTTCACAAATACGTCCTTCGATTATCTTTAGGGAAGGAACATCAGTAATAGCCTCTTCATATATGATTTTCTTCATACTTTTGAGGTTTAGATAACCTATGCGTTGGTGCCGTAGTTGGGCTTCGTTCTCTTTGGAGAACATGCATGGTGTTCCGACATTAGTCGATGAAAGTGTCCATAGATAACAGTTATCTTTTGAACAAGCTCCTAGCATTATCTCGACTAGATTTTCGGTGATCACGGAATATTTATCACGAGTAAAATTTACAATTAAGTTGAGATCACTTAACTGACTAATACTCTAAAGGTTAGCCGTCAATCCTTCTACAATAAGTGCTTCCTTTAGGCAGTCAACACCAGGGAGTTTGAGCTGTCCCTTTCCGATAATCTTAGCTTTGACACTGTCGCCAAACGTGACATGTCCAACAAAACATGGTTTGAGATTGATTAGCAAGTTTTGTCACCTGTCATATGTCTTGAACAACCACTGTCAAGGTACCAATCTTTTTCTGTTGAAGCAGTTAGAGTAGTATAAGCAATATTAGCTTTGAATGATACATCTTTTACCTTCCATACTTTCTTAAAAGCTTTAGGATGAGGGAGCTTGTACAGAAAATGACAGTAAGGCCGAATGTGACCTCTTTGTCCACAGTGGTGACATGTCCATTGGTAATGTTGGCGAGGGATCAACTGAGGTAGAACAACCCTTTGAGATTGTCTAGGAGCTGGCATAGCACGGGAATGTTGCTGAAGATGTTTGACTCCATGAGGTATCTGGTAACGACGTTGAACCGGTTTATGTCAATAATGCTTGGAGACAAGTTGCGGTCTATATTGTTGTTGAACATGATGTGTCTAATGATGGCGTTGACCAGGTTGCATCTGATGACGTTGTTGACCTTGTGGGATACCAGGTGGCTGAGGTATTTAAGTAGACATAGGTCGCTTGTCCTGCTGAGGAACAAAGACGGTTTGAGATGTTGATGCTCCTGAATAGCCTAGTCCCTGCATATTCTTAGATGGTTTCCCCATGGAAAGTAGAGTGTCCAACATATCTGTGTTGGTATTCATCATATTTACGTTCTTTCTCATTTGTTCAATTTCCCCTTTGAGCCGACTCACTCTTTCTTCAAATTGACTATAGTTTCAAGCAACCTAGTCTTGTCTTATGTGCGTGTCAGGATTGTGTCTCTCTGTTTCTCCAGGACTTTGGATTCTTCTATATATTGGGTGAACAGTTTGTCATAGGCACTGTTCATTACCTCATCTGGTAGAAAGTCTGATTCATCCACAGAAAACTGTTGGTTAGAAGAATGTGCAGTAAAAGTAACAAAATTACTTATATGTTCTTCATCACTGTACTCTTCTTCGTCATCAGATATGGAGGCTTTGTATCCCTTCTTCTGTTTTTTCAGGAAGTTTGGGCATTTTTTTCTGGATGTGACCGAAACCTTCACATTCATGACACTGTATACCTTTTCCTTTGCCTATTTGATCCGAGCTTCTGGTTCCTTTGGGGTTAACGACATATTTTTGAAACTTCTGTGGAAGAATGTCTTTGACATTTTGATAGACATGTTTCCCTGCTCCTTTTGAAAATATCTTCATGATCATCAAGGCATCAAGGCAAGAGCTTCATCAGTATCATCTTCAGATTTAGAGTCTGCCTGATTTTGAGAGGAATCCGTTGAGCTTGTCAGGGCAAGTCCCTTGAGTTTTTTTTCTGGAGCGGGAAGCGAGAGTTCAAAAGTCATTAACGAACCCATTAGTTCATCAAATCGAAGAGCTTTCAGATCGTGCATTTCTTCTATGGCAATCGACTTCATCTTGAACCTTGGACTAAGAGATTGAAGCGTTTTTCGGGCCTGATCTTCATATATCATGGGTTTTCTCAGCGAATATGATTCATTTTCCAAGTCTCTAATCCGAACATTGAAGTCGGTGATTGTCTCATCATCTTTCATGGATAATGCTTCAAAGTGTGTCGTGAGCTATTGAAGTTTTTTCTCTCGAACTTTGGTTGTTCCTTCATATGTTGTGGCCAAAATTTCCCAAGCGTCTTTTGCTACCGCACATGTGTTGATCAATCTGAACACATTCTGATCAACTGCATTAAAAATAGCATTCAGTGCACAAGAATTGCCTAGGGCAGCCATGTCTTCTGCATTAGTCCATTCACTTTCTGCCTTGATGTGAGAGACGTTTTGATCATCGGTAGTGGCTGGAGCTACCCATCCATTGATCACGAATTTCCACACCTTGTGATCCAGTGTCTTGAGGAATGCGGTCATACGGGCCTTCCAATACCCATAATTTGATCCATCTAGCACATGAGGTCTGTTGACGGAGCCTCCTTCTCTGGATCCAGACATGACTTAATACCAGAATTTGTCAAACAGGAACAACCCTAGTGAAATAAGATGCCCCCTCTGATACTAATTAAAATTCTGGTGAAACACGAGATGTTTGTTGCAATGTCGAGACTAAGTGAGAGACATCTTGCGGGTGCAAAGTCACTAACAAAAATAACAAACAAAAAGTAAACGACACAGGAGTTTGTTACCTAGTTCGGTGCAACGTCACCTACGTCTGGGGGCACTCTGCCAGTGAACAAGTTCCACTATATGTAATCAGTCACTCACACAAAGCTTATCCCGATTATCACACAAATCTAAGCTCTATGGTATTATTACTAGTGGTAACTTAACCCAGGGTCTTCCTGTAGGGTTTTGGAGCGTTCTAGATCGTCGAGATAGCGGAAGCATTATAAGAAAATCTACTCCAAACCTTGTCCAAGAACATAAACCATTAAATCCCAAAGAAAAATCTATTCCACAAGATATTTACCTTTAAGTCTTGTATGAATCGATAAAGAAGAACGTTAGGATCTTCTTCTCTAAAGCAAGTCCACACCAAGGGGATGATCTTGATGATCCCTCACTTAATTGCCTACTAGAACAATTAAATGAAGAACAAGAGAGCAAGAACAAGAGGAGGAAGAGGGTGGCCGGCCAAGCTAGAAGAGAGAGAGAGAGAGAGTTTTTGTGTGTTTTGTGATTAAATGAATAATGAATTAAAGTCTTGTATTTCTATTCATCATCCAATCTCACAAGCATGGGTTAAAAGTGATTGGTATGGGCTTAAAAGTGCTTTAACCCATACCCCTTAAATCACTCACCTCTTAATCCACAATCACCAACTAAGCATGGTGTTGTGTGGCCCCCACACATGGACCCACCATGTGGGCCGGCCATGAGGCTTCATGGACCGAGCCCAATGGGCCCTCCCGTGTTGTCTCATGCCGTGTCCAAAAGTCGCCCGACCCTTTTGTCGTCACTTATCAAACAAAGTCCGACTCGATATCGACGAAAAACTCAATTTTTCTCGATTCGCTAATTATTCTCTCAAACCGAACCTATGGCACAAAACTTCCAGTTTTGTCATATATTACTCCTCAAGAAACATCAATGTTTCCTTGTCTCAAGTTATCCGTCTTGAATGTGTGTGACCCTCTAGGCTCATGCCACCGTTGGCAGATCGGCGCAAAAGATCGCTCTTGCCCGATCCATCATAAGTGGTCTCTAGTAAGACATTATGATTACCCAAGGTGCATGACGATCGATGATTCGACTTAACCTTTTGCGTACAAGTCACTATCCTATTATCTCTAGATATCCCGATTGATCACAAGGCATAGAGTTGTCACCCTTTTTTAATCAATCATTGTTACTTGATATGCGAGATGGCTGAGAACTGATAACCCGTATCATTGGTATGGCCATGCTCTTACTCTCAGTCAGTCTCCATCAAGAGGCCCTTTTAACGGATATCTTTCCCATACCGTAGTATGAGGGATAAATCCCTTAGCTGTCTCTCGTGTCACTCATGCAACCCGTTCCGCCACCCAATCATGCCCTTTATAGCAATCCTTTTACAAAAAGCGTTTGGCGCAAGTTAAAGCCGTACGTTCATTGCATAGTGATTACAAAGACTCCTTGGTCTAAGGATGTCGTGACAAGCTATCGCATTTGAATATGTTTATGGCTTAATCTATGAAAACACTATTCAAAGCGGGTCGTCCGATATCAATCACCTCATGATATCTATGATATGATTCCAGGATCCCTCATCCCTATGACAAGTAGAACTACGTCATTAAGAACAATCCTCATACTGGTCGCTTTAAGGAAGCATAGGTTGACCAGGGACTCGTTAAGTGTGATCCGTACAGATTTATGGTTCTACTACTTTAGTGGTCATAAATCAGATCATGCTTAACATATTACTTCAACACATAAGTAATATAAAGCCGTTTTATATATATATTACAAACGATGATATTGTACATAGACGTTTACAGGCTAATAGCAATTGGACTAGGGCACAAATGCTATCACTTCCCCTGTCTCCGAGCCTCCGACTCGAGTCCACTCTTAGAACAGATTCCACTGTTCCGTCCTCTCCTTTGTCGTTTCTTCAAAGGTATGCACGCAACTCCACTGGTGCCATTTCGTCCGGTTCAGTCAAACAATCTTTCTCTCGAATATTTGTTTGAATACACAAGTTATAATCTTACCTACAACATACAGCTCCTTAACACGCTAGTCCAACACGTTTAGGAACTTTGTATTTTATGAACTAAGAAATAACTACACAGCACCAACCTCTACGGGTGGGACGATCACCTATATGTAGAAGTTGGAAGATGATCTATTTAGGGTTTCCTAAAGGATCTCGTACGCGCCTTGCCGATTACGTCTCCTCCAAGTTTCCTTTTGCTGCAGCACAGCTGATGCGGAAAGAATCCTTCTGATATTCGAAGATCTTCTAATTAAGGAAACTCCCGAAAGTCTTCTGGCGAGATGTTCGATCGTGATGTCCGAGACTTCTGGATGGACATCTTCTGATTTGAGAATCGGCGTCTTAGGTCGCGACATATGGATGAACATCTTTCCATCATATAAAATAGCCAACATCCGTAAGAACCACAAAGTGAATAACTTCAAGTTCACAATGTGTTGTCCATCATACACAATACAAAACCAAACTCCCAATGAGTTTGAACCAAAACACAAGATCATACCAGAAGACATAAATTCACCAGAGATTAAAAAATTATATGTTTAGCAAGAGCCAGACACCACCACTTTCAATATGCCACAACACTAAAGAGAGCAAATATACAAAAACAATTAATTAAAATTAGAAATAGAAAAAACAAGATGGCTATTAGCGCTATGTTGAAATAAATTATAAGAAATGAACACTAAATTACACAAACAATAATCTTAGTACTAACCTTAAAGAACTACTCAAAACCAAAAGTTACGAGGAGATAGCATAAGCAAAAGATTAAGGAAATTATAATAGAAACCTCTTGAAAATCAAGGAACAAAACCTCAAACTTAAGGCAGCTGAGCGACTTTTGCGGAAATTAATGAGAGAATTAAAGGAAAAGCAGCAAGACATACAAACACCATTTGTGCATGGAAACAAAAGTAAAGAAGACAATATCACAAAATGATGAACAAGAAGAGGGAAAGACTCGCTACAAACCACTCTTGTACATGATGCCATATGAATAAGAAACAAAAATGAACAATAACACATGCACATGATGATGTTTATAAGAAAAAAGAAGTCATTACTAAACTCAAAATGTGTTACTAAACACAAATCATTTTCTTGCACTTATCCTTATAATATATGTTGCTACGTTTAATAGTTGGCATGATTTTTTAGCGCAAAAGTAAGAAATCGAGTAACATGTTGTATGACATGTGGAGCGACTTGTTACGAGCCGCAGATTAGGAAAGTCTGAAGCTTTCCTATTTCAACGAAGCTTGGAGCGAAAGAAGAAAGGCGGCACGAAGACTTAGAGCGCAAGAGAGTGACGTCGACAAGTCAAACGACTTCCAGCTGGCAGATACACATCAGCGAAAAGAGGCAACTAAGGCGGCAACTAGACTTGCCTGATTTCATCAGGAAGTCAGAACAGGCAAGACGACTTCCAGCTGTCGTGGAAGGCGGCAACAACTTGCCTGACTTTCCTGTTCCTGATCCGAGAAGGATTAGGAATGTGAACTGCTATAAAAAGCCCTTGGCTTCCCATTAGCAGTCATCCGTTCTTGTTCTAACACTCGCAAGATTTCTCAGAGCTCTTAACCGTGCACCATCGGCGTGTTGAGAGGCTGATGAATATTCGCTAGAACGAACCTTTTGCTCCGATCAAACCTTGAGTCGCGAAGACTAAGTGTTTGGGTCGGTTAGGGTTTTTGTTTGTGATTGAAGACTCACAACTCCGTCCAAGAAGACAACGACACCGAGCATAGGCTTGCTCGAAGGGTGGAATTGAGGGAATCTCAAAGACAGGGGGAGAGGCTCCTGGTCGAGGCGATTCACGGTGAGATCTATAGTAGCTTAGGACAATAGCTTGTGTGATAGCTAGTTGGGCTTGAAGTTGTACTATTGACTACCTGATAGTGAACAACCTTTCCACTGGCAAAGTGCCCCCAGACCTAGGTGTGGAGTCACCGAACTGGGTAATCATCTCTGGTGTCGTGATTATTATCTGTCTATTACTTTGCTTACTGTTTCCACAAGAAGTCGATACACAAGTTACAGACTTTGTGTTCGACTTCCTGACTCGGCTACGATTCAGAATTTCTATTGGTATCAGAGGAGGCACCTTAATCTCTTAGGTGATTTTCCTGTAAAAATCTAAGTAGCTAATATGGATTCAAAGGAAGGAGGATCTGTCAATCGTCCGCCGGTACTCGACGGAACAAACTATGGTTATTGGAAAGCACGGATGTGTGCTTTCCTGAAGTCCCTCGACAGCAAAACCTGGAAGTCTATCATCAATGGCTGGGAGGAACCTTACTATTCTGATGCTCATGGAAATCAAACCAGCATCAAACCAGAAAAGGAGTGGAGCATGGAAGAAGATGAAGCCGCCCTAGGTAATTCTCGTGCACTCAATGCTATCTTTAATGGAGTAGACAAAAATGTGTTTCGACTCATCAACACATGCACAAGTGCCAAAATTGCCTGGGACACACTTGCGGTTGCTTACGAGGGTACTTCAAAAGTTAAAGAGCAGAAGTTACAGTACCTCACGACTAACTTTGAGGCTCTAACCATGAATGACGACGAGACTATTGCGGAGTTTAATGTGCGCATCAAGGATCTGACCAATGAATCATATTCACTTGGCAAGCCTATGACCGATGGAGATCTGGTCAGAAAAACACTGAGAGCCCTAAGTCCCAGATTCAAGATGAAGATCACCGCCATCGAAGAAGTCCATGACTTGAAGACACTGAAGTTTGATGAACTCATGGGCTCACTAATGACTTTCGAGCTCTCCCTACCTCCTATTGAGAAGAAACATAAAGGTGTGGCTTTCAAAAGTTCTAATCAGAAGAACTCAACACACTCTGAGTCGGATAGTGACATCGAAGAAACTATCGCCATGCTGGCCAAAAACTACAACTGAGTCATGAAATGATTTGGCCAGATGACAGGAAGAAAAGTCACCCGAGAAGTCAGAGACAACAAGCTACAGCACAAGTTTCAGAAGCTCGACAACACAGCTAACGATGGAGGACGAGGAGAACGATCAGGCAAAGGCGCTCAGTGCTTTGAATGTGAGGGGTATGGACACATGCAAAGAGAATGTCCCAACTTCTTGAAGAAACAGAAGAAGGGATTCAATGCCTCTCTAACTGACAATGAAGATGAGGAAGACTGTGACCTTGAGCATACAAGTAACTATGTGGCTTTCACTTCCTCCACAATAGATCAAACAACTGAAAGCTCAAAGAAGTATGACTCTGATGATGAGCTATCCGATGAGACTCTCAACAACGCTTACAACGAATGGTATGTCAAGTGGCTTGAAGACTCTCAGGTAATCGAAAAACAGAACGCTCTCATTCTTACTCTTAATGAAGACAAGTCAAGACTTCTCGAGACGACTATTGATCTCAAAAAGGAAGTTGCTCGACTGAAAGGCGAGTTAGAACAGGTCACAAAGTCAGTAAAGATGATGAATCCAAGCACGGACACACTAGATCAAATCCTGTCAATCGGGAAACCAGCCAGAAATATGGAAGGACTTGGATATTCGAAAGAAGCCTCATCATCGCACACCATCTTCGTTCCTCAGAAGTCTGTCTCCTAGAAGTCTCGCCAGAAGTCTTCTAACTTCACGGCTGACCAAGCGACCAAAAAGTCTTCTACCTGGCCGCGTCAAAAACCCAGAACAAAAGACATAACTAGGTTTGTCATCACTGTGGACAAAGAGGACATATTCGACCCTTCTGCTATAAGCTATATGGGAAAAACTCGGTCAAGAAAAGGACCACCGTCAAGAAAAGCCAACCTCGGAAGGAATGGCGAGTCAAAGAAGTCAACTATCCTGCTAACATCGCGTACACCGCTTTAAAGGCCTCAACCAACAACGATTGGTACTTCGATAGTGGATCCTCTCGACATATGACGGGTAATAGCTCTTTCTTGGTCACTTTAACACCATGCACAAACAGCTTCGTCACTTTTGGAGATGGTGTAAAAGCTAGAGTGCTCGGGAAAGGAAAACTCAATCTTCCCAACTCTTCGTGTCTGAAAGAAGCTCTGCTAGTAGAAGGCCTCACAGCAAACCTCATCAGCATAAGCCAAATATGTGATTTAAATCTGGATGTCCACTTCACTCGTGACAAGTGCTCAGTCAAAGACGAACAACAGAAGGAACTCATGATAGGCCACAGGTCCCTTGACAACTGTTATCTATGGTCTCCAACAGTCAGTACCTTGCCAACCAAGTGCCTCTTATCCAAAGCTCAAGAGACAAAACTATGGCATCAAAAACTTGGTCACATCAATTTGAGGAGTATGCAAAAGATTCTCTCTGAAAAGGCGATCATTGGAGTTCCCAACCTCAAGATCATTGAAGGAAAAATCTGTGGAGAATGCCAGATTGGGAAACAAGTCAAGACGTCGCACAAGAAGGTACAACATCTTACTACTTCTCGTGTTCTAGAACTTCTTCATGTTGACCTTATGGGACCCATGCAAGTAGAAAGTCTAGGAGGGAAGAAGTACATATTTGTATGCGTAGATGACTTCTCGAGGTACACATGCGTAGACTTTATTCGAGAGAAGTCAGATACCTTCTCAGTCTTTGAAGCCTTATGTCGAAAAGTTCAACGAGAAAAGGGAGAAGTCATTGGGAAAGTCGTCCGACTTCGGAGCGATCATGGAAAGGAGTTTGAAAACATCAGCTTCGCAAACTTTTGTGATGCTGAAGGAATTGCCCACGAGTTTTCTGCTCCCATCACTCCTCAGCAAAACGGAATCGTTGAAAGAAAGAATCGCACTCTTCAAGAGATGGCAAGAGTCATGATGTTAGCCAAAGACATCCCGCAATACTTCTAGGCTGAAGCTTTGAATACGGCATGCCATATTCATAATAGAGTGACTCTTCGCCCTGGAACTTCGTTCACTCTTTACGAAATATGGAGGGGGAGAAAGCCGAATGTCAAATACTTCCATGTGTTTGGATCAGTCTGCTACATACTCGCAGATAGGGAACCGCGACGCAAATTGGATCCTAAAAGCGAAGAAGGCATCTTCCTCGGATACTCCAGAAATAGTCGGGCTTTTCGTGTATTCAACAAACGCACACGGACTATCATGGAATCCATCAATGTCGTGATCGATGACAGCAACGAACAATCCAGTGACGAGGACGAAGAAGTCCTAAATCTCTCAGGAGAAGTCAGACCAGAAGTCAGACGAGAAGTCAGACCAGAAGTCAAGGACGATGAGCGCAACAAAGATTCTGAAGACGAAAGCCAAATCATCCCGGATGAAGAGGCAACTCCTACAAGGCAAAAAGCTCCGTCAAGAAGAATTCAGAAGTATCATCCACCCCAGGATGTGATTGGAGATATTAATGAAGGAGTTCGAACTCGACAAAAAGCATCTCTTGACCACCAAGAACTGATAGGTAACACGTTCTTTATTTCCAAAATTGAGCCAAAGAATATACAAGAGGCCATCAATGATGAATACTGGGTCTGCGCGATGCAAGAAGAATTGGTTCAGTTTGCAAGGAATGAAGTCTGGGAACTTGTACCCAAACCTGACAATGTCAATGTCATCGGGACAAAATGGATATTCAAAAACAAGTCTGACGAGCAAGGAAACATCACTCGAAACAAAGCGAGACTGGTGGCTCAAGGGTACACACAAGTCGAAGGAGTCGACTTTGAAGAAACCTTTGCTCCGGTAGCCAGACTGGAAGCCATACGACTTCTTCTCGGCATCGCATGTCATCTGCGCTTCAAACTCTATCAGATGGATGTAAAGAGTGCCTTCCTTAATGGAAATCTAAACGAAGAAGTCTATGTAGCCCAACCAAAGGGATTCGAAGACCATGACTCTCCGCACCATATCTACAAGCTAAAGAAAGCTCTCTACGGTCTCAAACAAGCTCCACGAGCATGGTATGATCGCCTTACTCAATTCCTTGTAAAGAATGGTTATATTCGAGGGGGAGTAGACAAAACTCTCTTTGTGAAGAAGGAAGGAAAAGACATCATGATTGCTCAAATATATGTCGACGACATTGTGTTTGGAGGGAAGTCAGACAAGATGGTGGAACGCTTTGTTCAACACATGCAGTCTGAATTTGAGATGAGTGTGGTCGGTGAGCTCACATATTTCCTAGGCTTCCAGATCAAGCAGATGTCAGATGGAATATTTATCTCCCAGAGCAAATACGCAAAGAACATTGTCAAGAAGTTCGGGTTAGAAAAGGCTTCGCACAAAAGGACTCCTATTGCCACACATGACAAGTGCACAAAGGACGAGATGGGAGAACCAGTTGATCAAAGTCTTTATCGAAGCATTATAGGAAGTCTCCTCTATCTAACAGCAAGTCGACCCGACATTACTTATTCTGTGGGAGTCTGCGCTCGATATCAAGCCAATCCAAAAGTCAGTCACTTGGCTCATGCAAAGAGGATCATAAGGTACATCTCAAGAACCTCTAAATTGGGTTTACTATATTCCTTTGATACCTCTCCTACTCTGGTTGGATATTGTGATGCTGACTGGGCGGGAAGCACACCAGATCGAAGAAGCACCTCTGGAGGTTGTTTCTACTTGGGGAACAATCTTGTATCGTGGTTCAGCAAAAAGCAAAACTGTATTGCTCTATCTACTGCTGAGTCCGAATATATTGCAGCCGGAAGTAGCTGCACTCAGCTTCTTTGGATGAAACAAATGTTGGCAGAATATGGAGTCAAGCAAGAAGTCATGACTTTATTCTGCGACAACATCAGTGCAATCAACATCTCGAAGAACCCAGTGCAACATAGCAAGACAAAGCATATTGACATCAGGCACCACTTTATTCGAGAGCTTGTAGAAGAAAAGAAAATAAAGCTCGAATACCTACCCACTGAGAAACAAGTCGCTGACATCTTTACAAAAGCATTTGATGCTAAAAGGTTTGAAAGTCTGAGGTCAACCCTCGGACTTTGCTGTCTAGAATAGCCAGAAGTCAAGCAAGAAGAGGAAGAGCTTTTGGATTGATTTTACTCTTTCTCTCAATCAGGACCAAACAGGGTCTACAAAATCAAACCGGGCCCAAATCCTTTCATCAGAAGCCCGTTAGTCCTTTTTGAATTTTGGGAATGATTACGATCTGACTATCCACCTATCAAAAATCATTCTGTTCAACTCCCACAGACTCTACACCTCCTCCATCATTTGAAATCGCTAGGGTTTCTCAGATCAAAAAGCTCAGCAAAAATTTGCTTTCCCCCACAAAGAACAAAATCCTAGCTAAATGGTTGGTACTCGCAGCGGTAGAATACCATCTGCTTCAAAAGTACTTCGAGCAAAGATGAGGGCAAAATTCATTGCCAAGAAATTATCTGCCTCCAAATCGACTAGAACCAAGCATGGAGTAAGGATCCGAGGAGGAAGAGGCTTAGGGGAAACTTCGGCAGCACCTCAGGATGTAACAAGCTCGCCCCCATTTGTTACGCCGGAAGACACAATCCCCATCGCTGAGAAGACGACGCTCTAGCCGCTTCTGCAAACATTGAAGAAGACGCTTCTCTCTCTACTCCGACTCCAACACGAGGTAAATCTGCTATCCTCTCTGAAGAAAACTTAGAAGAAAGCCTGCCTGAAGAGGGATTAGAAACCCTTGTTCTTGAAGTCCACGGCACTGGCTCCGAGGACCAACCTAGCCTCTCTAAGTCGACACACACACCAGAGAAATCTCCTCTAAACGAGGACTTGAAAAAGGAAGAAAGTTCCCTTGTCGCCCCGAACAGTGATTCAGGGCGTGATGATAATCCTGAAGTCATTCCAGAAGTCACTCAACTTTTAGAGGAACCTGTCAAAGAAAGTGTCGATATTGAAACTATGGAAAAGGAAAAAGCTGTGCCCAAGAGGGCTGTGAGAAGGAAACTACCAACACAAAGGTTGGTTGATGAAGAAGAAGAACCTCAAGTTTAGAGAAGATTGACCCTAAAGAGAAAGGCAACAGAAAAATGAGAAGCTTCAGCGTCCAAACAGCCGAAGAAGTTAAGAAAGAAGTCAGTAACCAAAGCAGCAACCTCTGTCCCTGAAGAAAAAGAATCTGAAGAAGAAGACACCCTAATTGTGCTACCACAGGTGAAGAAGACATTAGGAGGGCAGAGGCTCCCCAAGTATGTACCGAAGGCACCCACAGACAACGTCTCTTTCCACTCTGTAGACAATGTCGTTAAGTGGCAGTATGTCTATCAACGGAAGATTTATCCAGAAAGAGAACTCTCCACTGAAGCACAAGGGATAAATGCGATTCTAGAGCTTATTCGTAGAGCTGGCCTGACCAACACGGTCATAAATATTGGCCCATTCTACCCGACTTTGGTTAAGGAGTTTATCGTCAATCTGTCAAGCGAGTTCGATGAACCCGAAGATGTTGAATATCGAAAAGTGTTTGTTCGGGGGGAATGCTTCGAAGTCTCTGCCTCAACCATCAACACCTATCTTGGCAGAGATGACCCTGAAGTCACTCCGAAAGTCCCGCACTTGGATAGAGTAGCGGTCGAAATAACCGGAGGACGTAAGAAGGGATGGCCAGTCAAGGACACCATTGTGGCAACCGAGCTCACAGCAAAATACTCTATTCTCTACCGCATCGGTCTGGCTAACTGGGCATCCTCTACGCATGGGTCAAGCATCAAAACAGAGCTGGCAAAACTCATTTACCAAATAGGTACGCAGTCTCCCATTGATTTTGGCACCTACATTATTGACCATCTAGTTAAGCACGCCAAATCATGTGCAATCAAACTTCCAATCGGGTTCCCTTCGCTAATCACCGGTATCCTTCTCCAACAATGTCCTAACATTGTCCGAGAGTCGGATATTCCGAGTAAAAAGCCACTGCCTCTAGCCATCAATCTCAAGAACTTTGAAGGGCAGCAGTTGATGGACCTTGGACTTCCTATGGCCAAAACTCCAAGAGCTGGATCAAGCTCTCGTCCCTCAGGACCAATTGGCGCTAGGATGCAGGAAGAATTGGTGGAAGTGATTGCTGATCTGGAGAAGTCAATTGCCACGCTCTCAACTCGCAAAGTCGCCTGTGAAGTCCTTCTAGAAGACCTCCGATCTACTGCTGCTGCTGCTACTGCTGAAGAAGAAGATGTTGACGACTCCACGTCGTTTTAATAATTCTCTGAAATTTACTATGATAACTCTGTCCCACACACACTATTAAATTCTCGGGGTTTGTCCGAGTTAATTTCCGCACAATTTGACTGTTTATTTTTGGGATATTTGCTCTTGATTGAGCTGGATTTGAGCTCATGTTTGAGCCGTTTATTTGCTCAAGGTGTGAGCTGGTTTTCTTTTATCCTGTTGTTTGGTCAAATTTAGTAATGAGATTGCCTTTGGCAATATTATTAGACAAACAGGGGGAGATCAATGTGATACGACGCCAGAAGTCGCGCCGAAAGATGTACGCCAGAAGTCGCGCGCCGAAAAGATGTACATAGAAGTCGCCGCTCCAGAAGCCGCTCAAGAAGTTAAGCTCCAGAAGCTGTTCCAGAAGATAAACTAGAAGCCGCACAAGAAGTCGCATCGGAAGTCACGAAACTTGCTGTGTGCGTAACTGCCTCAAGGTGACGACGATGAGCCTGCCAGGAGTAAAGAAGTCACATCACTTGTTGTGCGTAACCGCCACAAGAGAAGTCACTTGCTGTGCGTAACTGCCACAAGATGACGATGGGCTTACAAAAGGGTGTTTGCCTAAAAAATTTCCAAAGGGGGAGATTGTTGCTACGTTTAATAGTTGGCATAATTTTTTAGCGCAAAAGTAAGAAGTCGAGTAACATGTTGTATGACATGTGGAGCGACTTGTTACGAGCCGCAGATTAGGAAAGTCTGAAGCTTTCCTATTTCAACGAAGCTTGGAGCGAAAGAAGAAAGGCGGCACGAAGACTTGGAGCGCAAGAGAGTGACGTCGACAAGTCAAACGACTTCCAGCTGGCAGATACACGTCAGCGAAAAGAGGCAACTAAGGCGACAACTAGACTTGCCTGATTTCATCAGGAAGTCAGAACAGGCAAGACGACTTCCAGCTGTCGTGGAAGGCGGCAACAACTTGCCTGACTTTCCTGTTCCTGATCCGAGAAGGATTAGGAATGTGAGTTGCTATAAAAAGCCCTTGGCTTCCCATTAGCAGTCATCCGTTCTTGTTCTAACACTCGCAAGATTTCTCAGAGCTCTTAACCGTGCACCATCGGCGTGTTGAGAGGCTGATGAATATTCGCTAGAACGGACCTTTTGCTCTGATCAAACCTTGAGTCGCGAAGACTAAGTGTTTGGGTCGGTTAGGGTTTTTGTTTGTGATTGAAGACTCACAACTCCGTCCAAGAAGACAACGACACCGAGCATAGGCTTGCTCGAAGGGTGGAATTGAGGGAATCTCAAAGACAGGGGGAGAGGCTCCTGGTCGAGGCGATTCACGGTGAGATCTATAGTAGCTTAGGACAATAGCTTGTGTGATAGCTAGTTGGGCTTGAAGTTGTACTATTGACTACCTGATAGTGAAAAACCTTTCCACTAGCAAAGTGCCCCCAGACGTAGGTGCGGAGTCACCGAACTGGGTAATCATCTCTGGTGTCGTGATTATTATCTGTCTATTACTTTGCTTACTGTTTCCACAAGAAGTCGATACACAAGTTACAGACTTTGTGTTCGACTTCTGACTCGGCTACGATTCAGAATTTCAATATATATGTATCATTTCCAATTAACATTCATATAAATAAAATCCGACCATATTCGTGTATCACAACATAAAACAAAAGAAAAACAACAAATTTCGAGAAATAATACACTTTCATATATCTATTGAAAGACGATTTGCCAAAGTCTTCCATTTTCAAAGAGCCAAACTAATGAATCAAACGATGATTATATGAGAAACAAAACATCATAACACAAATGAAGCATAAAGCGCACACGAATACAAGTACTTGACAAAATATAGCAATCAATAAACATCAAGTTGACACATAACTTCATATTCCATTTCTTTCTATAAATTTTTTTGTGGAATGTAAGAAAAAAACTTACATAATTTGGAGGTTGAGAGTGACGGTTCATTAGCCGATGGCGTAAAGGAAGATGAGCTTCAGAACAAAAAATATGGTGCTTGAAACAGTCAAAAGAAGAACCTTCCGATCACCGGTGTATGTCCACATTTAACCCATTTCATATTGTGCTTTGTTTGATTGGACGCACTAGTTAAATCCCCGCTAATGTCTCATGTTTGGGGTTGGTGATCTAGCCACTTCGGCTTCAAGCCAACGATTACCGATCATGGGATAAGATTCGTAGGCCATTTTTGGAACGTTTGAGCCTAAATATATCTACCTTATAAACTTAATCCATAGCTACCCTATCTGAGCCAAATAGCCTTATTACTTGTCCCTACATTACAAGCCAATGTGCCTTTCATTTCTATAAGCCTAAACGATAATTTGAACATGTGCATCATATTGCTTTGTTGCTTTGTTGAGTGTGGGGTCATTATGAGATTGTAGATTCTTGTATAGGAATGAACGACATGAAGAGGGTTGGGAAGGTAAAGGGTTTGAAGAAATGTGCAAGTGAACAAAACTCTGAGTTCACAAAAGAGTAAAGACAATCACCTTGCAAGAGAAGCTATTCACCATATGAAACTCGGGTTTGGAGGAACAATTGAGGAAAAATGCATTGAAAAAGAAAAAAAAGATGAGAAAAAGAAATAGAAATAGAAAAGAAAAAGAGGCAAGTGAAATAAAGACCTCAAACCCGAGTGAGAAGAAAATGAAAGAAATAGTTCAAGCTTAAAATAAAAAATCTGAGCTAAGTTGAGTATTGTCATTAATAAGAACTTCATGGGCACATAAGGAAAGAAAGGGATGGGATTGAGTGAAAAGAGGGGTAGTTCATCATAGGAAAGAAAAAGGTCGGGGAGAGAAATTATGTAATTGGAGTTTGTGAGGAACGAGGTGATTTTGTGGTAATGCACCATTTATACAACGTTTTGATCTTCTAAACTCTTACCCGAGCCTAAACCAAACATTACAAGCCTACTAAACCCCTACAAGATGGATCCGCTCACGGCGCTAATCAAGTGATCAATGGGATCGGTAGGGTTGTTAACTCTTGAGCACCAAGGCATTAGTGGAAAGGAATGTAAGTGATTCAACATGTGTTAAGGCAACTTAGTGTGATATGTATGTGGAGTGATATTGATACTTCTCGTGCACTTTGATGTTTGCATGCTATTCTGAATCCATATGCCCTCCCATGTATGTCTGTTTGACCGTGTCATGAGCTCTGAGGCTAGCTCCCATTGCGTACTCTCAATAATTTTCATGAATTAAGCAATTCTATTTCGGATTTAGTTTGTTGTAGTATAGTGTGTGTTTTGTTGGTCCGGGGGTGGTTGTCCTTAAACTCCTAGGAGATGCCGAGCTCCTCCTATTTTGTTGACTCAGAGTTCTTAACTCGGAAAATTTTGTGAACTAGCTTATTTAAATTATCGGGACGATAAGTGTTTAAGTGGGGTGTGTTGTTGTGGGGTCTAATGGTCTCTTTTTGAGCCTGCTCAACCGCACATGTTGAGGCTCATTCGCCTTGTAGTGGCTACTTATGAGCCAAATAGGACATATTTTATGTTTAGTTGTTTTTTGAGTGTGAATGCAGGAGATGGTGCAAAAGGGCAAGAATTGAGGGTCGGGAAGGCCAAATCTTAGCGAGCAAAAATTCTAGCAGCAGCGAGCAGTTTTACAAGGGCAGTATCATCTGCATCAGACATCCAAAGTTGGAACTTCTTGAGCTTAAAATAAAGAGAACGGAAAGAGCTACAATTCTTGTGAATGACGTTTTTCCATTGCAGGGCCGAAAGAACGCTAAAACCCGCCGGAACAGTGACTGGTTAACTGGGACAGTTTCTACGGAAAATTGTGTTTTGCTCCATGCCTTTGTTATCTACCCAAAAGCCATTTTCCCTCTCACCAACCCACTCAAATCAGCCACCATTATCCACTGAAATATAATATATTATTGCTTTGAGGGAAGATGTTGCTACGTTTAGTATTGGCATAATTTTTTAGCGCAAAAGTAAGAAGTCAGTGCAACATGTTACAAGACATGTGGAGCGACTCATTACGTTCCAGATTAGAAAAGGTCTGAAGCTTTCCTATTTAGAGTCGCTTGGAACGTAAGAATAATGACGTCACAACAACTGAAAGACTTGAAGCGCAAGAGAATGACGTCAACATGCCAGGCGACTTCCAGCTGTCATTAACACGTCAGCAAAGGCGGCAACTCTGCTTGCCTAATTTATTTAGCAAGTCTAAGACTTCCTGTTCCTAATCCGAGAAAGATTAGGAATGTAGAGCTGCTATAAAAAGCTCGTGCTTCCCCAATAGTAGCTCGTCCATTCTTGTTCGTTATTTGCTAAATTTCTCAGAGCTCTTAACCGTGCACCACTGGCGTGTTGAGAGGCTGATTAGTTTGCTAGAACGGCTTTGCTTCGATTAAACATCAAGTCGCGAAGATTGAGTGTTTGATCGATTAGGGTTCTTGTGTTCGTGGTTGAAGATTCACAAACCTGTCAAAGAAGACTACGACACCGAGAATAGGCACTTGCTCGAAGGGTGGAATTGAGAGGATCTCAAAGACAGGGGGAGAGGACCCTGGTCGAGGTTGTTCACGGTGAGATCTATAGTAGCTTAGGACAATAGCTTGTGTGATAGCTAGTTGGTGCTTGAAATTGTACTATTGACTACCATATAGTGAAAATCTTTCCACTGGCAAAGTGCCCCTAGATGTAGGTGACGTTGCACCGAACGGGGTAATCATCTCTAGTGTTGTTATTATTACTTGTTTACTGTTTAAACTACGGGTTGCGTTTTAGGAAAGTTGTAGACACAAAAGTTACGACTTTGGGTTTGACTTCTTGACTTGGCTACGCATCAGAATTTCAGAAGAGAAAGGGGAGATATTATATAATATCAACAACACCACACTCTCCCTCCCTACCACATATAGAGCCGGCCACTGCCCTCTCTCCCATTCTCCTCCATCTCCTCAATTTTGCTCTCATTCTCATCTTCATCACCGTCCAACACACCACCAAGCTTTTGGGAGCTCCATAACCTTGTTCTTCATAGTTCTTGAAGGGTTCTTTATCTCTTCTTGACATTTTGAGTGTTTTGAAGAGGATTCTACCATAAAATCTATTTTTGGAGCTAGGAAAAAAAGATTTGGAGAGATTCCAACCATTCAATCCACCAAACTTGAAGAATCACCTTGCTCAAGAACACAAAGAGTTTTCTTAACCCTAGTTTTATATTTACTTTGTTGTTTTTGTTCACTTTTGTTGCTTGTACGATAAAAGTTGGATTGAGCACCATGGTTTAGGGTTAAATCCATTAGCCATGGGTGCTAGACAATTTGTAATATGTTTATTAAGTTATTGAGGCATTTGTTCTAGGATTGAAAGATATGTTGTATGGTTTGCTAAATTGAATGCATGTATTGTATGTTTGACACCTTATAATATGTGTTTGAGGACTTTTGTCCGATACCGAAAGGGAAGGAATAGAATCCGGACCTAGCATCCACCGAGGGTTGGAGGTTCAAGACCGTGTCTTGACACCTCGGAGTAACCCTTAGCTTATTATTGTCGTTCTAATGCGATCTCGAGTTGTTCTCGAACCCGAAAGGGCAAGAGAAGACTCGGGATTAGGCTAACCTCATTACCGAAAGGCGAGGTCGGCACTTAAGACATAGGCTCAACATTAATTTTGATTCGTAGAAACTAAGTCTTTCGAACTTATTTCCATTGCTAATTGCCTAGAACCCTGGGCGCTTTACATCCATTGTTATCATTTTGTTGTTATTTACTTGTTGGTAGTTTAACTCATTTAAATACAAACACTCAAAACAACCTAAGACCCTCTTTAGTCCCTGTGGTTCGACTCGGTATCTTGCCGATTTATAAATGTACTTGTTGCGACCGCGTGTTGTTGCGCGAGAGAGGGGAGACTGCTTTTTCCCCCAACAATGCATATGTCTGCTACAAGTAGCTTGTTGCAACATGAAGGTGAAGTAATTCAATCACCCACAGAGTACCGGATGCTGTTGGGTAGTCTGCAATATCTAAGTCTCACTCGGCCTGACGTGGCCTTCAGTGTCAATAAACTTTCCCAGTTTATGCACGAAACCCAAAAAAGAGGATGTCCCTCAAATCCAAATGCTACAAATATGAGATTTTGAGGTTTTGTATCTCACTTTTGTCTTTGATTTGCTTTTTTATCAAGTCTTCGTGAGTTTTACTTTTTTCTTTGTTTTTCGGTTTTACTTTACCGTACTTACCTTTTATTGCAATCATGTATTTAATTACTTCAACGTTTTATAATTGAAAACGAAATTGGTACTTATTGTTGACTTGATTTTCCAGGACGTGTTCTAAAAATTCATGGCCTCTTAACATAATGGCCCTATCGTTGTTTGTATCCTAACTACGAATGGAGCCATCTCAAATGTTATTCTTAGACAATAAGACACATATGGTGGACCGTTAGTTATGAGGTTTGTAAGATCTGTGACAACATTTTATATGTACCTTGCCTTTAGATTTAAGAATAGGATGCAAATAAAATTCACGAGATTTTGGCGTTGCTTTTATTCTCCTGAGCTAAATAAGGAATGATTTCAAAGATGGGTGATCTAGATTTGGGGGACATCCTTTTTCGTGCTTCACGTGGGAATATCAAACAATTGAAGGATAAGTTTCGTTCCACTACAAAAGGATCTCTTTTGATCTCGGAGTATATGCACTTAATGAAAGCTACATTTGCTCTCCTTGCCTCTATTAATGCTCCAGTCCACCATGAAGACTAAATTGATTATGTTTTGCATGGTCTTGATGAAGCATGTTGACCACTTGTGGACGGTATTAATGCAAGAGATACGCCTATATCTTTTGATGAGTTACATGAAAAACTGATTAATCGTGAACTATGCATTTGAACAATCACGAATCTCGTCTCCAATGTCTGCTTTAACATCTCAATCAAAATTCAATGTGCATTGTCAGCGTCATTCAGATTATCAATCTTGATCTCCACAAAACAAATCACCCAAGACTAGCCATTCTTCTCACTCCCCTTCCGTTGGAAAGTCGTCCAAAGGTTGTTGTCAATGGTTCAAATTACAAGGTCATGTTTTTACCCATTGCCCAACCTTTAAATCTCAACATCTCACACTTGCCTTACCCACCTCTACCTGATTCCCTGCGACATCTGATAATACCCCTCAAGCTCATTCTCTTACTACCACCACCAGCGATCCGACATGGATTGTAAATAGAGGAGCGTCCGATCATGTCACGCAAGATCTTGATAATTTGGCCCTCCATCAACCATATGGTGGTCCGGATGCTTTGTTTTTGGGTAATGGTAAAGGTCTGGACATAACTCACACTGGCTCTCTTAAGCTTTTTCAATTTCCCCTTTCAAATGTGCTTTGAGTTCCTTCCATCTCTAAAAATATTGTCTTTGTTTCTCGATTTACCAAACAAACTAATTCTACTATTGAATTCTTACATGATTATTTTCTTGTGAAGGACACTCGCACGAGGAGAATAATGATTAAGGGGCCCTGTGTGGATGGTGTTTATGTTTGGCCTTCCTCAGCGCCTTCCAACTTTCACCTTCAAGTTTCAAACTCTTCTGTCTGGCACCATAAACTTGGCCATCCTTCTACTCGAGTTTTTAAGCTTTTCCAACAACATTTTCATTTGCGTTCTTCACGATATCTACAATCTAAATGTACCTCATGTCAAATAAACAAAAGTCATAAATTACCATTTCATACATCCACTATCACCTCTTCCCATCCTTTAGAGGTTATATTTTCTGATGTTTGGACCTCACCAATTATTTCTTATGATGGTGTTCGATATTATTGTATTTTTACTTATCATTTCACCAGGTACCATTGGTTTTACCCACCTAAGAGAAAGTCTGACACTCGTCCCGCTTTCATTAAATTCAAAGCGTTAGCCGAAAATTTCTTTACTCACAAGATCAAAATACTATTCTCTGACAATGGTGGTGAATACGATGCGCTCAACTCTTTTCTAAGTGACAATGGTATAAGTCATTTCACTTCACCTCCACATACACCAGAATACAATGTTCTATCAGAACGACGACATCGCCATATTGTCAAAACCGATTTGTCCATGCTCACTCACTCTGGTATGCCCGCTGATCATTGGCCTTTTGCCTTCACTACAACGGTGTACCTAATCAATCGTCTTCCCTCCTCATCTCTTCACTTTGACTCCCCTTATTTCAAACTTACTCATCAACCTCCAAGTTATAATAAGCCTAAGAGTTTTGGGTGTTTATGTTTTCCATGGCGTCGACCATACGCTAACAATAAACTTGCTCCGAGATCTACTTTATGTGTGTTTGTAGGGTACTCTACCACTCAAAGTGCTTATCAATGTGTTGACCTAACAACAAGACGCATCTACACTTCACGCCATGTTCAATTTTTTGAGAACGAGTTCTCGTATCGTAATATTCACCCATCTCCAACATGCACTGTCATCACACCAGATGAATGGTGTTGCTACGTTTAGTGTTGACATAATTTTTTAGTGCAAAAGTAAGAAGTCAGTGCAAAATGTTACAAGACATTTGGAGCGACTCTTTACGCTCCAGATTAGGAAAGGCCTGAAGCTTTCCAATTTAGAGTCGCTTGGAACGCAAGAAGAATGACGTCACAACAACTGAAAGACTTGGAGCGCAAGAGAATGACGTCAACAAGCCCAGGCGACTTCCAGCTGTCATTAACACGTCAGCAAAGGCGGCAACTGCTTGCCTAATTTGTTTAGGAAGTCTGAGACTTCCTATTCCTAATTCGAGCCAGATTAGGAATGTAGGGCTGCTATAAAAAGCTTGTGCTTCCCCATTAGTAGCTCGTCCGTTCTTGTTCTTTATGTGCTAAATTTCTCAGAGCTCTTGACCGTGCACCATTAGCGTGTTGAGAGGCCGATTAGTTTGCTAGAACGGCTTTGCTTCAATTAAACCTCAATTCGCGAAGATTGAGTGTTTGATCGATTAGGGTTTTTGTGTGCGTGATTGAAGATTCACAAATCTGTCAAAGAAGATTACGACACCGAGGATAGGCGCTTGCTCGAAGGGTGGAATTGAGAGGATCTCAAAGACAGGGGGAGAGGACCTTGGTCGAGGTTGTTCACGATGAGATCTATAGTAGATTAGGACAATAGCTTGTGGGATAGCTAGTTGGTGCTTGAAGTTGTACTATTGACTACCATATAGTGAAAACCTTTCCACTAGCAAAGTGCCCCCAGATGTAGGTGACGTTGCACCGAACTGGGTAATCATCTCTGGTGTCGCTATTATTGCTTGTTTATTGTTTAAACCACGGTTTGCGTTTTAGGCAAGTTGTCGACACAAAAGTTACGACTTTGTGTTCGACTTCTTGACGCGGCTACAAATCATAATTTCAAATGGAAAACTATGCTTATACCAGTCCAAACATCTATTATAAGACCTCGCCCATCTGTCAATTTTGGCCCTTCACAACCGACACAGCCACAAATTCCACCCACAGACACTACCTCCATATCCAATCACTCCATCCCAAACCCCTTACCACGTATCAACTCACCAATTGATCGTTTAAATTATAATAGGCCTGATCCTGTCACTCACTTACAAAACAAGATCACTAAACCCATTCAAAAACTAAACTTGCTACCTCATGCTACTTCCCCCACAGAACCCAAGTCCATTACCCAAGCACTGAAGGATCCTGAATGGCGCACCGTTATGCAACTTGAATTTGAGGCCTTACAACGTAACTGCACTTGGACTTTGGTTCCTGCTTCGTCAAATCAAAATGACCCGGCTCTTGCTGGCTTTTATTACTCTTGACCGCTTACGCGAGGTCGCGAAGGTGTCATTTGTGCAATCATGCTTTTTCCCAATACAATCATATTATAATTCATGTGTAGAGAAGACTACCCGTGAAGGAGAGATGGACATGTTAAGTTAATCACACATGGAAAAATTGAAATTCAAATGGTTGTATATAAAGGAAAAAGTAAAACTCAACTAATATGCTTGAGCATTTAGTTGTGGAGCCCGACCCGATAGGTACAGTCCAATTTTATAAAATTAATCTAAGGGATAATGACATATGCCACATTTCAAAATTAAACCCCTACTTCAAAAATTTAATTTCATGCACCCGAAAATTAAATAAGCGACACTTAACTCAACTTTTGTTAAATATAACTGAATTGGTTTATTCAAAAGTCTAAAATGTTCTCAATAGTTCTGATTTGAAATTAGATCGTTCTGACCGGTTCAAATTAAAAACTAATTTATTCATTATAAATAATCATTACAAAAAATTAAAATACCCTTGGGTATTCTTCTAATTTTCAAATTTTGCCATTTGACCCTTCTCTCTCCTTTAACCTTTTTTCCACTTCTCTTCACATAATTATATTGAATAACCCTTCTTTAACAATTTCTTTTAATAAATCAAGACCTTTGATGTACCATGATATTTTATTATTGTGCTCTTACTGGTAGCTTTCTTTGCAATTTTGGCCATAAACTATAATTTTTAGTGGTTCTGAATCAACCCAAAACACAAAAATATGCTTGAATTTTACTAGCTTAATCAAGCCACAAATTTTCATAAATTTAACAACCATCGAACCATAAATTTATAAATTAGCATCTTGTACAAAATTACAGGCTTGAATCTTAAATTCTACAAAATTACAGAATACAAAATCACAAATTTACAGATCTCGATCTCGCGACAGATGTGGGGTGACTTCACGACTTGTTCGGAGAAGAGACCTTCTCACTGGAGATGGGGGTGTAGACGCGAGGGAGGGGAGATATGGGTAAGGGATTGTGCGGAATCATCAGCACCACCAAAATCTTCAGGATCAACCCCAATCTCTTAGCTCTGAAATAAAGAAAAAAAAACGAGCTTGAAAATATTAAAAATTGAAGAGTATACTGTAGTTACGACGATTTTAGAGATTGGCTAATTTTTAAAGGAACCGAAGACACATGTTACAAAGAATGTCGAAGCATCTTCTACGACATCTTGTGTGACATTGATGACGGCATCTCGGCAAGCGTCCTGATCGACAGAAATCAGGAAAGTGCAGTTTCAGCAGAGAAGAAAGAAAACGATTAGGAAAGTGCAGAACGACTCCTAATCTGAAAAGAAGAAAGACGGCGCTTAAGAGGAAACCCTTTAGGGTTAGTACTCATCCACGATTGCTATAAAAGCTTAGGCTACCCCCTTAGCAATTGTGTGGTTCTTTATTTGTTTCCTAGCAACAATTTGCAAGGTTCTTAGACGTGAAGGTTTGCGGGCTGAGAAATTGCAGATTGAGCTAAGGATATTGTGTATCACATAACTATAGAGAGTTAGGTGATTGAGGGTTTACTGAAGTCGTGAGTCTTGACTGCACGCAACCACCAAGCTTGAAGAAGACTTGAAGACGACAGAGCAAGGCGATTGCTCGAAGAGTGGAATCAAGACGTTCTTGGATTCAGGGGGAGACCTTGAGATAGATTGCACTGTAAGACGTAGCATAAAGTATAGATCTAGGGTGATCACAGGTACTTGTATGTTCTGACGGATTACTGATAAGTGAAATCTTTCCACTAGGTTGAGAGCCCCCAGACGTAGGTGACGTTGCACCGAACTGGGTAAACAATCTGCTGTGTCATTGTCTATAGCTTTATCTTTACTGTCCTAAGTTATCTACGCAAGAAGTCAGACACAACGTTATAACTTCTTACGTAACATTGTGTGTGGCATCTTGCACGACTAGACTGATCAGAATTTCAATTGGTATTAGAGGAGGCACCTATAGCTTTAGGTGAAGGTCCCAAACAAATATTTTGATCAAAGATGGACAATACCAGAGAAGGAGGATCCATAAATCGACCACCTGTTCTAGATGGAAGCAACTATGGATATTGGAAGGCTCGAATGTGTGCCTTCATGAAGTCACTTGACAACAAGACATGGAAGGCTGTACTCAATGGTTGGAATGCACCACAACTCAGTGACAGTGATGGCAATCCTATCGGCCCAAAACCAGAAAAAGACTGGACTGATGATGAAGATGAAGAATCACTGGGAAATTCTCGAGCTCTGAATGTTATCTTCAATGGTGTTGACAAGAACGTATTCAGACTAATCAACACATGCACAACTGCCAAATCAGCATGGGACATCTGGCCGTTGCATATGAAGGAACAACTAAGGTTTGAGAACAAAAGCTGCAATACCTGACTACCAACTTCGAAGCCCTCATCATGAAAGAAGACGAATCAATCGCAGATTTCAATGTTCGTATTCGTGATCTAGCCAATGAATCCTACTCTCTGGGAGAACCAATGTCTGATGAAAAATTGGTAAGAAAAACTCTGCGTGCTCTTAGCCCTAGGTTTAAGATGAAGATCACAGCAATTGAGGAAGTTCATGACCTCAAGGTCTTAAAATTTGATGAGCTGATGGGGTCCCTGATGACCTATGAGTTGTCTCTACCGAACATCGACAAAAGGAACAAAGGAGTTGCTTTCAAAAGCTCAACACTCAACCAATCAGATCCTAAGGATTCCGATTCTGATGAAGACATCGATGCTACAATGGCCCTTCTCACAAAAAATTACAACAAAGCCATGAGAAGATTTAGTCGAATGGGTGGACAGAATGTCACAGCAAATGCCAGAAACAAAGCTCCACAAAAAGCTCAAGCTGGAGGAAGTTTTGACAGACCAAACAGGAGTGGGGAAGAAAACAAAAACAAAGAACTTCAATGTCATGAATGTGAAGGATTTGGCCACCTCCGGAGAGAATGTCCAAATTTCCTCAGACAACAAAAACGTGGATACAATGCCACCTTATCAGATGATGACAATGAAGATAGCGGATCTGAAGAGGTAAGCAACTTTGTTGCATTCACTACTACTACTCCTACATATAATGTTGATAATGCTGCCAATATCAATGATGATCCAACTCCAAATGAGAATTGGACTAAAGAGCAACTAGTCGAAGCATACAAAGGCTTGCATACCAGATGGATCAAGGAAACTCTGATACTTGATCAACAAGGTGAAAGGATTATTAGTCTTACCAACGACAAGTCTAGATTTCTAGAGACGATCGTGGAGCTAAAACGAGAAATCATCAGACTCAATGGAGAAATTAGTCTCATGACTAAATCGGTAAAGATGATGAATCCTAGCACAGAAAGCCTTGACAAGATTCTATCAGTCGGAAAACAGTCCAAAGATACGACGGGACTAGGATACACACACGATGTCCCCTCAACAGCAGTAACAAAGTTTATCCCACAACAAGCCTTGGCTGACAAGAAACTACTGGATGCCTCCACTCATCCTACAGGACGACCTACAACAAAAGCCATAACATCGTTTACAACCTGTTCTTGTCAAGAAACTGTCAGAAGACATGCTCCACGCAGACAACAAAGCTACAGAAGACCAGCTTATCAATATCAATGGATATGTCATTATTGTGGTCAACCAGGTCACATCAGACCTTTCTGTTTTCATTTTCTTAAGAGGAAGCAAGCTCAGAAATATCAAAGGCATCTCTCATCTCCTCCGAAGACATCCCGCCTTGAATGGAGACCTAAGAACCTGGTCTATCGAGCTAATGTTGCATATACATCCTTAAGTGCTTCAACGAACAAGGACTGGTATCTCGACAGTGGATGCTCTCGACACATGACAGGTACTCCAGAGTTTCTCTCCAATCTTAAATTATATACAAACTGCTTTGTTACGTTTGGAGATGGGATTCGAGCTCGAATCATTGGAAAAGGAGTGCTCAAGCATCCAGGAGCCACTTGCCTGACTGAAGCATTACTGGTAGAAGGACTTAAGGCAAACCTGATTAGCATCAGTCAGATCTGTGATCAGGATTTAGAAGTGAAATTCACTAAAGAAGCCTGTATAGTTAAAAACCTCGATCAGGTCACTATTCTACAAGGAGTTCGCTCGACAGATAATTGCTATATCTGGTCTCCCAAGACACATATCGAAGCGATCAAGTGCCTTGTCTCCAAAGCAGAAGAAACCAAACTATGGCACCGAAAGCTTGGACATCTAAACCTTAGAAGTATGCAGAAGGCAATCTCAGAGCAGGCAATTACTGGAATCCCAAACCTGAAAATAGTAAAAGAAAAGATCTGCGGAGAATGTGAGATTGGAAAGCAAACCAAGATGTCACACAAGAAGCTTCAGCATATCACCACCTCTCGAGTACTTGAGCTGATACATGTTGACCTCATGGGACCAATGCAAGTTGAAAGCCTTGAAGGAAAACGATATGTCTTTGTGTGTGTAGATGATTACTCACGATACACTTGGGTTGACTTCCCTCGTGACAAATCAGACACCTTCTCGATCTTCAAAAATCTGTGCATTCAGGTTCAACGAGAAAAAGGAGAGACAATTGGCAAAATCATCCGCCTTCGTAGTGATCATGGTCGAGAGTTCGAAAACAGCAAGTTTGCAGATTTCTGCAACTCAGAAGGGATAGCGCATGAATTCTCAGCACCAATCACTCCACAACAGAATGGCATTGTTGATCGCAAAAACAGAACTCTACAGGAGATGGCGAGAGTTATGATGCTAGCTAAGGACATACCAACTCAGTTTTGGGCAGAAGCACTTAACACAGCTTGCCATATCCACAATCGAGTCACTCTCAGACCGGGTATGTCAGTGACTCATTATGAAATATGGAGGGGGAGAAAGCCCAATGTTAAGTACTTCCATATATTTGGCTCCACTTGTTATATTCTAGCTGATAGAGAGCCTCGTCAAAAACTTGACCCAAAAAGCGATGAAGGCATCTTCCTTGGCTATTCAAGGAATAGTCGCGCATACCGAATCTTCAACAAACGAACCAAGACCATGATGGAATCAATCAATGTTGTTGTTGATGATGATGACTGCGAAGATGCCTCAGAAGATGCGACGGACGAAGACGGAGCCTATCCGCCCAACAATGTCAGGAAGAATGCTACTCCAGATGTCAGAGAAGATGCTAGCAGCAAAACAGAAGATGATGTCGCAAATGACGAAGTAGTTCCTGAAACCAGCAACAAGAATCCCTCACGAAGAGTCCAGACTAACCATCCTATCTCTGGAGTTATTGAAAACCTGAATGAAGGCGTACGGACTCGGTCAAAAGCCCCTGAAGATTATAACGAGATGATAGGAAATATTTGCTTCGTTTCAAAAACAGAACCCAAAAACATAAATGAAGCCATCAATGATGAGTATTGGGTCAATGATATGCAAGAAGAGCTGATTCAATTTGAGAAAAATCAGGTATGGGAACTAGTGCCCGAACCGAGTGAAGGAAACATCATAGGCACCAAATGGATTTTCAAGAACAAATCCAATGAGCTTGGCAACATCACTCGCAACAAAGCAAGGTTAGTCGCTCAAGGGTATACTCAAATTGAGGGTGTCGACTTCGATGAGACATTTGCTCCTGTGGCAAGACTTGAAGCAATCCGTCTCCTGCTAGGGATATCATGCCATCTACAGATAAAGCTCTACCAGATGGATGTCAAAAGTGCGTTCTTGAATGGGGATCTCAATGAAGAAGTATATGTGTCACAACCCAAAGGATTTATTGATCCTCACCATCCTAATCATGTGTATAAACTCAAGAAAGCTCTCTATGGGTTGAATCAAGCACCGAGGGCTTGGTATGAAATACTCACAAAATTCCTCATCCAAAGCGGCTACACTAGAGGGGGAGTCGACAAGACCCTATTTGTGAAGAATGAAGATGGGAATCTAATGATAGCTCAAATCTATGTCGATGACATTGTGTTTGGAGGGATGTCAAGCAAGATGGTAGAGATATTTATTCAACAGATGCAATCAGAATACGAGATTAGCATGGTGGGAGAGCTTACTTATTTTCTAGGCTTCCAAATCAAACAACAAAAGGATAGCATCTTCGTATCTCAGAGCAAATATGCGAAGAATATTGTCAAGAAGTTTGGGCTAGAGAAAGCCTCACATAAAAGGACACCAGCAGCTACACATGTCAAGCTAACTAAAGATGATCTAGGAGAAGCCGTCGACCAACACCTATACAGGAGCATCATCGGTAGTCTTCTCTACCTCACCGCAAGTCGACCAGATATTGCCTACTCTGTCGGAGTATGTGCACGATATCAAGCCAATCCTAAGGTTAATCATCTATCCCAAGCCAAAAGAATAATTAGATATATCTCTGGGACTACAGACTTGGGTCTGTTATACTCATTCGACACATCCTCTACCATGGTGGGGTATTGTGATGCCGATTGGGCTGGAAACACATCGGATAGGAAAAGCACATTTGGAGGATGCTTCTTCCTTGGCAACAACCTCATATCATGGTTTAGTAAGAAGCAAAACTGTGTTGCCCTTTCCACTGCCGAATCGGAGTATATTGCTGCTGGGAGTAGCTGTACACAACTACTATGGATGAAGCAGATGTTAGTCGAATACAATGTCAGACAGGATGCCATGACTTTATATTGTGATAATGTCAGTGCTATCAACATCTCCAAAAATCATGTCCAACACAACAAGACCAAACACATTGATATTAGACACCACTTCATTCGAGAATTGGCCGAAGACAAGAAGATCATCCTAGAGCACATTCCTACAGAGAAGCAACTTGCTGATATTTTCACAAAGGCATTAGATGCAAACAGATTCGAGGATCTCAGATCATCACTCGGTCTGTGCACCATCAACGAACAGTAAGAAGTTGCATAAACGGTTGAGAGGAGTTAGTTGGTGCCTCTTCATGAACCGGTCTAAAATCCAACGAATGTCATTGGGCCAAGCATATCAAAAGCCCATATAAAAGAAAGAAAAAAAGATACGCTCAGACGCTAAAAAGATTTGAATCGTTTTTCAAAACCTAGTCTGCCTCTTCTCTGTGCTTGCTCTCATCTCCTTCGTCATTCACTCTCTGCAAATCTCTCAAACAACAATGGTGAAAACTCGAAGCACAGTAGCCCCAAAGAAAGCCACCGAATCAAAGAAAGCTGAAGCGAAAGGCTCCAGAAGCAGCAAAGTGAAAACAAACGAACATGGAGTGCAGATTAAAGGGCCAAAAACCCTGAAGAAGTCAGAAGAAATCCCCAAGGATGCTTCACCAGAGAAAGCTCCAATGCCAGTCTTCACTCGAGTTCCCAAAAAGTCTCGGACTGGAAGCACTGCATTCTCAATGTCTGACCTAATTGGGCCAGAAAGGGAGAATGATCTGGGCCAGGAAAATCGAGAAGCCTCCATGCAAATCGTCGTAGTTCCAACACCAACAAACATCCCAGGTAACGATCTCTCTACCGATACTTCTAGGAACAGTGATTTGTTGGAATCACTGCTGGAAAACCAGGACCCACCTCAAGAGGGTGTGGTAGAAGAACTAATAAGGCCTGAAAGAGAAAAGGAGGATCTGACTCCGGTCAGCCATGGGTTGGAACGCATTGCAGAAGGAGAAGGAGGAGAAGAAGAAGGAACAGATGTCATACCAAAAGCCACTGAAAAAGTTGTAGAAGAGGAAGGAATCGCTGACTCGAAAGAAGCCGAGGAAGAAGAAGAGAAAGAAGCTGAGGAAAACAAGGATGCCACCCCCAACAACACAGAAGAAAACCCTCTGGATGCCAGAGAAGATGTCAAGGAAGAAGCTGCTGAGACGGCACACACAATGCTGTCGTCCCTGAAGAAAAAAGTTCTAGAAGAAAATGAAAGTTTGGCTGTTATGGTTGGAAAACTGAAAGAAACAAGGAAAAGGAAGGAGGACAAGGAGGCTGGAGGTCCCAGCAACAAAAAGAAAAAGTTGCATGTCAAAGAAAAAGGGAAGAAAGTAATCGCGCCAAGGAGTTTGATGGATGAAACAACTGATGATGACATTGAAGAGGTCCCTACTGAGGAGGGAAAAAAGAAGAAGGCCCTGAAGACGGCCAAGAACACCGTGAGTGTAACTTACGACAATGTGTCGTTTCACTCAGCAGAAGGTGCAAAGAGGTGGGAGTTTGTATTTCAAAGAACGGCGTATCCAGAGAAGACACTGTCGTCGGAGCTGCTTGGGCTAGAGGCCATCATACAGCTCCTGGAGAAGGCAGAATTAATGAGAACGGTCTCAAACATTGGTAACCACTATCCCCTCTTGGTTAAGGAGTTTATTGCAAATTTGCCTACCACGTTTGGTACTCCAGATGCTCCAGAGTTTGATAAGGTATATGTCAGAGGCATCCGCTTTGACATCTCCTCTGACATTATCAATGACTTCCTTGAAAGGAAGAAGGTTCGATCTATGCCACCACCCGACCTAAACAAAGTCCTCCGTGAGATCACCGGAGATAGAAGCAGAACATGGTCGTCCAAAGGCACCGTGGCAGCATCAGATCTGACTTCCAAGTACTCCATTCTCTTCCGGATTGGAGTGGCAAATTGGGCGCCCGCGACCCACGCATCATCTATCAAACTTGAGCTGGCTATACTGATCTACCAAATAGGTACTGGATCTAAACTTGACTTTGGACAATTTGTGATTAATCATCTTGTTCGCCATGCTAGATCTCTTGCTGTGAAAATTCTCATAGCCTTTCCATCCCTTATCTCTGAACTACTTGTACATCAACACCCTGGAGTGTTGAAAACATCGGATAAGGTGGGCAAAAGAGGAGGACTGATTGTGGTGAGCCACAAGTTGTTTGAGGGGAAGCATGCTCCTGATCTTGTCAGGCCAGAAGCCAAGGCAAAGACCAGTCGAGTCACAACTGTCGTCCCTCTAACCAGGACCACCAGCAGGGATGCGGTCATGCTTGAACGAGAGATTGCTGTACTTGACAAGGATATTGCAAATTTGAAGACAGCTCTGAAGCACCTCTCACAGCGTCGAACTCACTGCGCCAACCTGCTGCAATCCATGTCTCCTCCGGGCTCTGAAGATAATGACACAACCTCCCTACCTAATGATCCAGAAGAAGCTACCCAATAAGCCTCCACTAAAGCAACAGAGACTACAAGTTCCAGCAGCAGCTCTATTTAAATTTCATGAAACTTTCTGACTCTTGAACTACCGAACAATTTTATGTTTGTAATGTTTGTTGAACAATGTATCACGCTTACTCTCGACAGCTGATTGAGGGCAAGTGTAAGTTATGCTTGGTTTATTTTGCTTATTTCCCGGATTTTTTACAATATTTGTTTAAGTTTTGGCTCTTTTTGAGCCAGCAAGGGGGAGTAAGATAGATATAGATATAGATATATACGCGTGCGCGATGATACAAGAAAGATAGAGACGTCGCGACGACACAGAGACGACGAGACGATACGCGCGACGCAAGACTGCCGATCGACGAGACGACAAATACGACGCAGAATGCGACGAAGAATGTTGTCCTTAAAAATAGCAAAGGGGGAGATTGTAGTTACGACGGTTTTAGAGATTGACTAATTTTTAAAGGAACCGAAGACACATGTTACAAAGAATGTCGAAACATCTTCTACGACATCTTGTGTGACATTGATGACGGCATCTCGGCAAGCGTCCTGATCGACAGAAATCAGGAAAGTGCAGTTTCGGCAGAGAAGAATGAAAACGATTAGGAAAGTGCAGAACGACTCCTAATCTGAAAAGAAGAAAGACGGCGCTTAAGAGGAAACCCTTTAGGGTTAGTACTCATCCACGATTGCTATAAAAGCTTAGGCTACCCCCTTAGCAATTGTGTGGTTCTTTATTTTTTTTCTAGCAACAATTTGCAAGGTTCTTAGACGTGAAGGTTTGCGGGCTGAGAAATTGCAGATTGAGCTAAGGATATTGTGTATCACATAACTATAGAGAGTTATGTGATTGAGGGTTTACTAAAGTTGTGAGTTTTGACTGCACGAAACCACCAAGCTTGAAGAAGACTTGAAGACGACAGAGCAAGGCGATTGCTCGAAGAGTGGAATCAAGACGTTCTTGGATTCAGGGGGAGACCCTGAGATAGATTGCACTGTAAGACGTAGCATAAAGTATAGATCTAGGGTGATCACAGGTACTTGTATGTTCTGACGGATTACTGATAAGTGAAATCTTTCCACTAGGCTGAGAGCCCCCAGACGTAGGTGACGTTGCACCGAACTGGGTAAACAATCTGCTGTGTCATTGTCTATAGCTTTATCTTTACTGTCCTAAGTTATCTACGCAAGAAGTCAGACACAACGTTATAGCTTCTTACGTAACATTGTGTGTGGCATCTTGCACGACTAGACTGATCAGAATTTCATATACTTTGCCACATAGTAGTAGGTCGACTGAAAATAATCATAAGGTTTCCAACAAAAATATTGGCCACCACAACAGGACCAAGATGAAATCAAAAACCCATTTTCACATATGAAAACCCAGAAACCCATCAATTTGAAAAAGAAAACCCACAAGTTCATTTGTAGCCTCCACGTTCGGGTTATGGACGTAAATAACCCGTACGTAGCAGATCTGGCGTCGCACAAAGTCCTTGTGTCGCTTCTTTTTTTTCTAAGGCATCTTATTCGAACATCTTTTTTTTGAGGCATCCTACTCAGGCATCTTTTTTGTACTAGGCAACTTATTCAAGCATCTTTATTCTCCGAGACAACTTATTCAGGTATTTTTTTAATCTGAGACATTTTATTGGGGCATATTTTTTTCGGGACATCTTATTCAATCATCTTTTTTTTCTGAAGCATCTTATATAATATTTTTTCAAAGCATCTTGTTCTGGCATCTTATTAAGACATTTTATTTACAAGGCAACTTATTCAAGCATCTTTTTTTTCCAAGCTAACTTATTGACACCTTTTTTTTTCGAGGTAATTTACTCAAACATCTTTTTTCCACGAGGCATCTTATTCAAGCAGTTATTTTTCCAAGACATCTTATTCATGCATCTTTTTTTTTCGAGGCATCTTATTTAGGCATTTTTTTTAGACAACTTATTCATGCATCTTTTTTTCGAGACAACTTATTCAGGCATTTTTTTCGAGGATGTTATTCGGGCATCTTTTTATTTTGAGTCATCTTATTTAGGCATTTTTTTTTCGAGGCATTTTATTGATGCATCTATTTTTTTCTAGGCATTTTTTTCTGACCATCTTATTGATGCATCTTTATTTTTCGAGTCATCTTATTCGGGCATCCTTTTTTCGAGGCATTGATTTTTTCAGGTGGCTTTTTGAGGCTTTTTTTTTCGAGGCATCTTATTTAGTCATTTTTCTTTTTCGAAAACCTATTTAGGCATTTTTCTTTTTAGACAATTTATTTTGGCAACTTTGCTTTTGAGGCATTTTTTTTCCAATGCAACTTATTCAAGTATATCTTCTTTTTTCGAGGCAATTTATTCATGCAGTTTTTTTTCGAGGCAACTTTTTTTCCGGGGCACCTAATTGAGGCGACAATTATTTTCTTAGGGGGAATTTATTGAGGCATCGTTTTTTATGACATCTTATTGATGCATCTATTTTTTCCGGGGCATCTTATTCCAACATCTTTTTTTCGAGTCTTCTTATTTATGCATGTTTTTTCAATGCATTTTATTCACGCATTTTTTTTATGAGGCATCTTATTCAGGTATCATTTTTCGATGCATCTTCTTCAGATATCTTTTTTTTTCGAACTACCTTATTGAGGTGACTTATTTCTTGAGACATCTTATTCAGACACCTTTCGAGGCATCTTTTTTTTTATGCAACTTATATAGATATCTTCTTTTCCAAGCCATCTTATTCAGTTGTCTTTTTTTCGAGTCAACTTATTTGGGAATCTTCTTTTTCGAGGCATTTTATTCATGCATCTTTTTTTTCGGGGCAACTTATAGAGGCATCTTGTTTTTCGAGGCAACTTATTTAGGCATTTTTTAAAAGCAATCTATTAAGACATCTTAATGAAGCATTTTTTAGGCATCTTATTCATGCATCTCTTTTTTCTGAGGCATTTTATTTAGGCATCTTTTTTCGAGTTAGATTATTCAGGCATTTTTTTTTCAAGGCATCTTTTTTTTAGTGGCATCTTATGGGCATCTTTTTTTAGGCAACTTACTGGGCCATCTTTTCTTGGAGGCAACTTATTCAAGCATATTTTCTTCCAGAGATTTTATTGGGACATCTTTTTTTAGACATTTTGTTCATGTATCTATTTTTCTGATGCAGCTTATTCAAACATCTTTTCTTTCTGGGGCATCTTATTGAGGCAACTATTTTTTTCTGGACAACTTATTAAGGCATCTTTTATTTTTGGGACATTTTATTGGGGTATCTTATTGAGACATCTTTCATTTCGAGTCATCTTATTCAGGTATTGTCTTTTTCGAGGTATCTTATTCATGAATCTTTTTTCTTTCGAGGCATCTTATTCAAACATTTTTATGCATTTTTTAGACAATTTATTCATGCATCTTTTTTTCGAGGCAACTTATTCAGGCATTTTTTTCGAGGATATTATTCGGACATCATATTTTTTCAAGGCATCTTATTCGGGTTTTTATTCTGAGTCATCTTAATTAGGCATTTTTTTCCAAGCACCTTATTAAGGCAACTTTTTTTTCGAGGCATATTATTAACGCATCTATTTTTTTCAAGACATTTTTTATTACTGACCATCTTATTGAGACACCTTTATTTTTCGAGGCATTGATTTTTTCAGGTGTCTTTTTGAGGCATTTTTTTTCCAGAAGCATCTTGTTTAGTCAATTTTCTTTTTCGACAACTTATTTAGGCAACTTTCTTTTTAAGTAATTTAATTTGGCAATTTTTTTTCGAGGCAGCATATTTAGGCAACTTTTCGTTCGAGGCAACGTTTTTACGCAACCTTTCTTTCGAGGCAACTTTCTTTCCAATGCAACTTATTCAAGTATATCTTCTTTTTTCGAGATATCTTTTTTTCTGTGGCATCTTGTTAGGCATCCTTTTTTTTCGAGGCAATTTATTGGGGCAACTTTTTTTCCGAGGCAAATTTTCATGCATTTTATTGAAGCAATTTATTCAGGCATTTTTTTGAGGCATTTTACTCGGGCATTTTATTTCGAGGCATCTTATTCAGACATCTTAATTTTGAGATATCTTATTGTGGCAACTTTCTTTCCGGGGCACCTTATTGAGGCAACATTTATTTTCTCAAGGTAAACTTATTGAGGCATCGTTTATTTTGTGACATCTCATTGATGCATCTCTTTTTTCCAGGGCATTTTATTCCAACATCTTTTTTTCGAGTCATCTTATTCAGACATTTTTTCCAAGGCATCTTATTCATGTATCTTTTTCACTTTGCATCTTATTCAGGCTTCTTTTTTTCGAACTATCTTGAGGTGTCTTATTTTTCGAGACATTTTCATACATCTTTTCTTTGAGACATCTTATTCAGACATCTTTCGAGTATTTTATTTTTTAGGCATCTTTTTCTTTTGTTGCAACTTATTTAGATATCTTGTTTTTCCAAGCCATCTTATTCAGTCGTTTTTTTTTCGAGTCAACTTATTCGGGAATCTTTTATTTCGAGACATCTTTTTTCTGTGGCAACCTTTTTTTTCAAGACGTCTTATTCAGACATCTTTTTTTCGAAGCATTTTATTAAGATATCTTTTTTTCGAGTCAACTTATTCAGGCATCATTTTTTTCAAGGCACCTTTCCGATGCAACTTATTTAGCATCTTTTTTTTCGAGGCATCTTATTCATGCATCGTTTTTTTTCGCGGCAAATTAAAGGCATCTTTTTCGAGGCACCTTATTCAGACACTTTTTAAGTCAATCTATTTCTATTTTCGAAGCATCTTATTGAAGCATTTTTTTAGGCATCTTATTTATGCGTCTTTTTTTCTGAGGCATTTTATAGAGGCATCTTTTTTTCGAGTGGATATTTAGCTTTAATTACGTGTAGTAATACATATGCATAAATAACTATCATGTATTGTATTGTATGTAGGTATGTCAATTATGGACCGCCGTAGGTGGATGGATATAGAAAATAGAAGGTCGCAAACGTATATGGACGGTGTCAAAAATTTCATAAAGTTTATCCAAAAAAAATGATTTTCAACACGGTCGTGACCGATATCTATGCCCGTGCAAAACCTGTCATAATATGATTGTCCAACATGAGAATACAATATGTACCCACTTATTGCAATACGGCATGGTTTCGACCTACATTGTGTGGATCTGTCACGGTGAAGTGCATAACGCAAATTCATTTTTGGGTGCGGGACGAGGCTTCAAGTAGTCGAAATGTTGATCCTGTTGTAGAGTTTGTGAATGATTTATTTCAGCGGGCAGATAACTTTGGTGAAGATACAGTAGAGGGTGAGCACCAAGAAACCGACGATTTTACTTTCATCATCGGCGAGTACGACCACCGACTAACGGTGCTCCTCTGGTTTCTTCGAAGTTTCTCAAGCGGAAAGAGGTTCGAAATCGGAATTTTGTTTCCTTTTTTTACAGCGATTGTCGTTTTTAATCGTCTTGGTCTATCGATTTTGTTGCTCTATCGCGTGTTTTTTTGTTTGATCGAGTGATGAGTGCTTGGGTGATCGAATGGAGGGTTTTGTGGTTTTGTTTGATTGGCTACGTTCAATGGCTCTGATGTTTGTTTATTTTACTTTATGTGTATGAGTTCAGTAGGGGCTTGAATATGGGTGATTTTAGGTGTTGTTTGGACGTTGTTTGATTGTGGATACTAATAGATATGATGTACAATGCATTGCTTTTGATTCTCTGCTGATTTGAATTTTGCAGAGTTGGTCCACAAGTCTAGAAAATTGTATAAGAAAAATTGGTCAAAATGTTTCAAAAAATGTACAATCTTCGAATAATTTTTGTATTGCTGCAATTTAGTTATGTGAATCTTTTGTTTGTTTTATTTATCTTGAGTTTGGTTGATTTTAGGTTGATTCGAGATTGTTTGGACGTTTCTTTATTGTGGATATATGATGAATACAGTGCATTGTTATTGGTTCTCTACTTATTTGAATTTAGCGAAAAATTGATGAAAATGTTTCACAAATATACAACCTTGGAAGAATTTTGGTAGTGCTGCAATTTTGTTGAGTAATTTTATCATAACGTTCTAAAAGTGCCAAATGGGGAAGTTGTGTGGGTATAGTGTTCTTAAATCAGTGAAAATTGAGATTGTTTCAATCAATTTCAGGTTTTATACATGTAATTTATTGGGGTCTATTGAATTAGTCAATCTACACAGTTTAGTTCTATTCGTCCACAAATGGAGGGTCATATGGATTCTTTTATTTCTTTTGCATGTGCATTTAGAACAGGTGATTATTAACAACAAGTCATTTTTTTTTGGATTGACGGATGGTCTGATAGCAACCGAGTAAGTGTATTGTATTACTTGTTTTAAATACTCAATATAAGCTGCACTATACGTTTATTATTATTATTATTATTATTATTATTATTATTATTATTATTATTATTATTATTATTATCATCTTCAAAGAAATTTAATGTGATTAACAGATGGTTCTTTTTTGTTATTGACTATTAAGTTTCTTGATAGGTAAAAGATCTTGAAGGTTTTTGCTAAAATAACAAGTTTTTTCTTTGGTAAGAGTATTTTGTTAAAAATATTGATGCAGTTCTTGACATAGTTTTGTTTAAAGATACTTAGAGCTTCTGGTAATTTTCTTGGAGAATGAGAAATGGTCCCTTGTTAAATCACTAATGTCATCTTCATATTCTGGATATGACATTTTCCAGCCTCAAACAAGTAACTATCTTTTTCATGATGTGTAACTCTCCCATCATTGTATGGTTCCTTTATTTATTGTGATGTGAGTTTCTCTGGTATGGAGTTTTGATTTTCTCATTTTTCCTGTTATTTTGTCTATAATTTTGGCGTGATTAAATGATGGATATGTTTTCACATAGGTGAAGAGAGTCAGGGACGATATCCACGTTGGCTCTCAATTTAATCGTCCATTTGGGTCATTGGATCGTGAATTTCTATGTATTATGATTTCATTGTTTTGATTATTGCAGTATGTGTTTCTCGAATGTTATTTCTTATCATTGAGCGCTAGGTGTGTGAGGAAAATTGTAGATACATTCTATTCACTTTGAAAAGTTGCAAATGGTTTATGTGTTCTTGGTGAATCGTCGTGATCGAACAGTATTTAAGGCCCGATTATGGGTCCTACGCTGGTTGACGATTCATTATTTTTTTTGAAGAGGTTCATGAGTTTCAAGAGGTCGCCGATCCCAAATAAGACGATTCCCCTGTTTCTATCACGAATGTTCCTGGTAGTGCCATTATCTTCCACTTGATAGTCGGTGGCGAATAATTGTGCTCCTCTCATACTCTTTCTCACGTATGTTCAACTTTGGAATTGAGGTTCTTCATTTTGTTTCTTGATCTGTAAGTCATGGATTGTATCGGTGTTCTAGATGACAATTGGCTGGGACGAGAAAGTACTGGATACGACTTCAAATATCTCGCTCTCCTATTTTTTCCAGTTTTTTTGTCTCAGTTTCTACGATTGTTATATGCGATTATTTATTCGATTTGTGAACAATTTTTTTTATTTTTACAGTTCTGTGATTTTTTTCAAATTTGTTTTTATTATTCGAAAGTTTAAATTCTGGGCTAATTCCGTTTTGTTTCGCATGAATAGCCATGTTCAATTTCAGGACTGTTGATCGGTCAATTAACCAGATGGGTCTCTAGGGTTCAGTTTTTTTATCATTTTTTGTTGTCGTGTTTCTGTATTTGTAGATATTATATTGTATATACTTGGAGACTTTAATGGTGAAGATCACATATAGCTCTGATTAGTTGTGTTATTGGAATTTAGAATACTTTTTTCATTAGAAAATTTATGAACTAATCTTCGTAAGATGTTGGGGGTTTATATTAAAATGTCGCGCAGCTCTTGTTTGGTGAGAACCAACTTAATCCTCACGACACCAGTTCCTTTCTCGGTTCTGCTTCTGGCGTTGAGAACCTCACCTTTTAGCTGAAGTTGTATATAAGGAGAGTGGATTTAGAGAATGCCCCCTGTTGAGTAATTTATTACGAAAATACCCAAAAGGTTGATTTTTTTAATCTAGGCCATGTCTAAAGTCATGAGGAGATAGATAGAGATTCACGTTGGGGTCCTCAGAGTCAGAGCAACAATATAAACAGGGATTGCTAAGGTCAAGATGCTTGATGCATTCAGGAAGTAGCTAGGGAGGAAACATAGGTCTTAAAGTAATTACACACTTTAATCAGCGTTTCTTGCATTAGGATCTAGAGAACACTTTAATCATCGTTTCTTGCATTAGGATCTAGAGAAGGTTAAAAAAACTATATTACTCTTTTCTTCCCAATATTAAGTGTCTTGATTCTTTTTTAGTTAGTTAATTAGTAACCAACTATATTATGAATATGATCTACCATGACCAAGTTCCTACAGGAAGAGCCTCTATTTTCCGGTTTTTTTTTTTAAATATTTCAATAGTCAATGACATGATTTTTAAAATGTAAGAGTTAATGAAGAGTAGATTAGTACTTTTGCTCCAATACTAACGAAAATGACTAAAGTGCCACTGTTAAGTTAGTTACGAGACCTTAAAAACCAGTTTTCTGATTAAGGGGTGGTAGACCGGTAGGTGTACTGAAACATTAGTTTTGTAATGCTTGAATTACATCAATTAAGTAAGTTCATTATTGATATAAGTCGGTTTTAACTAAACTCCAATAACCAGCTTCTGTGTAAAAAAGAGATCATCACATTCTTATCTATGATTGGTCGGTCTGGTATGAGAGAATTATATGGTACCTTGTCTGAATATGGCATATATGTAAAAATACATTTTCAGAAACTGATATTCCTCAGTCACCAACCTATATAGATACTGCCAAAAGTAGTGTAGGATTGCGCATGGGATGCTAGATTTTGACCTTTTGCAGTTTTTTTTCCATCTCTGGGCTGGTTAATTCCCAGACGATTCCCTTGAAGTTATGGGTTAGTAGGAACTTGGAGGGCCAAGACAGGCACAGTGGAACGTTACTCAGGCTAGCTTTTGATGTTTATTGCAGGTTTAGCTTTTGATGTTTATTGCAGGTTTAGCTTTTGATGTTATTATAGCTGACTGGAAAATGTCATGGATATAGTAGATATAGATGTGTCTTGTTGGAATATGCCTCGAATGGATTATGAACGCACTCGGATTAGTTATTACGGCGGTCTCGTTGAACTTAAGGTATTTGATGCGATGTTCTAAAAAAGTTAGGTTCAGTTGGAGAGGGCATTATAGGGACGAATCAGAGATTAATCAAGTATTAATCGAAAAATAGAATCAGATTCAGTGATTAATTAAAAATTATAGTAAATTAATGTGTAGAATAAGAGACTGATGTGTAGAATTAATCAGAGATTAATGTGTAGAATCATGCTCTACACATTGTGCACAAATTAAGTAAATTATGTGTAACATATCAATTCTTGTCTCACCAACTCATTAAGTACTTGAACTTGGGTTCAACTTTCAAGGGACATGGGTTCGAGAACTTTTAAGAATCACGAGTCTGGTCTTGTCGTGTTTTACTATAGTATAGTCGAGTTCAGATCTTGATATACAACTTGCTGATAAAAAAAGAAGATAAATTACATGTGACCTTATCAATTATTAAATTCCGCATTTTAATCTTTCCCGTTTTGACATGTCTACACGTCTAACTTGTTTGGATTTTGAACTAAACCGGATAATGAGGGAAGGAATGTAGAATTATGAGCAAGAATGACGTGAAAGCGATAGAGACCGACATGAGGAGAGAAAGATGGGCATGAATCATGGAGAAAATAAACGGTCATATAGGGACTAGCTAGTGCTTCGTGATGTCTTCGCTCACGCATAACAGTAAATAGCGCGCACACACATATATATACGTATATATATATATATATGTATGTATGTGGGTGAATTGGGTTGTTGCTGATTTTAATTCACTAGTGGAGACTTAGAGGCACATAACAATCCCCTCCATGGGTCTGTTTTAGAAATATTTTCTCAATTTATGACTTTAATAGCTCCACTGATTGGTACGTTATCTCAAAATTACTTATTAACAAGTTGTGGATGTTAAAATTCACTGAATTCATATGAAATCTCATTCGAATTCGCTTTGTTGTCATCTTGTAAATAGGCTCGGTGTTTCCAATCCAACGAAATAAGGGATTAGAATTATGAAACTCGTCACGGACCTACCCTTTTATTTTGTGTGAAATTCTACTTGAACTAGGGCTGCCCAAAAATAACCATACCGAACAAACTAAAAAAATAACCACTTGGTTTAGTTTAAAATCAAACCGAACTGAAACTCCAATGTTCGGCTTTAATTTATAAAATAGAAATTGAACTGAAAAGCGATTGATTTGGACATATGGCTACTTTTAAGTCATCGATCTTTATTATTTGGGTTTAAGAATATTAGTTGAGCAAAAAAGTAAGTCAAGATCAATTCAAAATGTGAGAATTTCATTAAAATTGTTTCAAGAAAAATCTGAATAATAAGTTAAAATGGTTTAAAAGTTGATAATTTCATAAAATTCGATTTATAAAAAGTCGAACTGAATTGAATTTCATCAATTCGGCTTCAGTTTTTATTTTCTAAAACTAAACGGGGAAGTGCCAGGTTGAACCATTTGAGACGTTGAAAAATGCGTGATCAGTGGAGTATTTAGTTTATAGTATAATATATGGTTAATGGCTCGTGTCAGCTGTGAAGATAGTTATGATGTTTTGAGAAAACATGCATGAATTATCTGTTAGAAGTTGGTATTTGAGTTTTGGTCATATATCGGATAAGTTTATTATTTATATTATTTAGTGGTGTACACATTCTGACTCCTAATTTATTAGGTTGGTCTCTTGCATTGATGCAATATGTATATCATGAGTTAAGCTTTTTAAGACCTTTTATGAGCTAAGTTTGTTCATCGTGTGTTACTGCCGATCAAAATAAGTTAAACTCGCTGGAATCTGAACGTGAGTAAAAAAGCAGTACAAACTTTGTTGGCAAACTTGAAACAGAGAGTAATCAAGAGTAAAATTGGCAAGAGTGTTGTTACTTATAAGAGAAAGCTGAATTTGAAGATATAAGAATTTAATTCTCATATTTAAATGATAAATAAAAGGCGTTGGATAATTAAATGAGTGAAATAATTATGAGATATGTTGAATAATCAAATCAAATTTAAAGTAATTACCAAATAAGAATATAAAATTTTTTTTTTTCTCAAAAAAAATGAATAAATATTTTGCTAAAAATATGGGTCAGCTCAGCTCGCATCGAACCCGAGCCCGGTCCGGTCCAGTCCGTGCCGTGCTATACAGCGGCGCCGCGCGTGGGTTTGACCTAAGCCTCAGGTTGCCCATAAAAGGCCCACACACAATTGAAAGACTAAGGGAGGCAAAACAATATAAACAACAAAAACATTGAATTCCTAACCAATGTAGGACTGCGCAAAACGAAGAACAACTAACCGTAGTTTGGGCTGGCAAATGGGCTCTACCTATGCTCTTGAGAGCCATTCCGAAAATCGAGTATCAGCCATGTACAGTTTACAAGTAAACTGTAAAAAATAGTCTTAAGACAACCCTTATTTTTTTGGATACTTCCAGACAACCACGTCGGACACACCGACAACGGAAACTAAACAATACGCTAAAGACAAAACACGAATCCTACAATCCTTATATGTATTGGTGGACCATATAAGAAGCTCTATTGCTTTTGCAAAGTTGCGTCAATAAGTGGATGAATTTGGCACATTTACGTTATTTACAGGCACAAACTAAACCTTCTCAAATGGACCAACCCGCTTCATCACAAAACGAGGCGACGAACGCAAGATACACATTGCAGTGAGTAGCTCAATGTTGAAGATAAAATTCAGACACATCATCTCATAACTGCACCTTTTCAGGAGACATCAACTCATCAACCTAGCAACAAATAAACAAAAATTGCACAAAAAATACATTAATGTCTCCATATGGAAACATGCATAAACAAAAGGTACCGCAAATAGTCGTGTTTCATGAAACATATATTTGTTTTCTGATCCACAAAACAATCCAAAGACCCGATCAACATGCATTAAACAAAGGTTCCTGTTAAATTATATTAGGGTTAAGGCCAATTAATGTTAGCCTATATGTATTAAGATTTCCAATTTAGTTTGGTTTGAAATCAAGTTAATCAAGATAATGATAATATCAAAGTTAACAGTTCCAGATCTTGTGTGGAGTCCTCTAAACTATATCCCATAAGCTGAAGATTTTGAAGTACTGTAATGAAAGTTAAATTTTCAGAAATGTATATTTTGTGTAATCATCAATTTAAGGTGTGTTTAATTATATCTAATAATTTATGTGGCAAACTCAGAGAGGTCGCGACAAACGTTTTGTTAAATATACATAAACACGTGTTTATTCTTTATTAAAGTCAAAATGAATGATATTTGTTCATTTTAATTTCAAATTTGTCAATAATCACTATTTTCTTGTACACAAATTGAATCACAACACAATATGGAAGGATGATTTAACTTTTAGCATTATGTAATCGTTTATAATTTAAATATCAAACAAGATTTAATTAGGTGAATCAAAATTAATTAGATTTAATCAAAAGCAATTGATTAGGACCGAATTAAACCGAATTTAATTTGTACTTTTGTCCCGGGAAGGTTGAAAATTCCAATATGTTGCCATGTATGCACCTAACCTGACAAATTGAAATGTTCTCATCCCAATACGCCCCGATTTTATCAAAAATTGCAAATATTATGCAACATGTGTTTAAGCTATTCATCAAGATTGTATCATCATAAAACTAACGGGAAAATAACATTTTCTCAGCCTCAATCATGTCCAGATTCTTATAAGAAAACTAATTTTAGGACACTTAGTCCATTCGATACAATTCAGGGCACTTTATCCATTCGGGTCAATTCAGGGCACTCTATCCATTTGGGTCATTTCAGGACATTCTGTCATTCGAGTCATTTCAGGACACTTAGTTCATTCGAGTCATTTCAGGACACTCAGACCATTCGAGTCATTTAAGGAAACTCGGTCCATTCGAGCAACATTGACACTCGTTTCCAACATATCGGGTTGAACACTTAGTCCATTCAAGACAATCAGTCCATTTGAGTCATTTCGGGACACTAAGTCCATTCAGATCATTTCAGGGTAGTCAATTATGGCAACATTTCGTTACATTCGATTCCAACATTTCGGGTTAGACACAGTCCATTCGGGTCATTTTAGTACACTCAGTCCATTCGAATCATTTCAGGACACTCAGTCCATTCGGTCATTTCATGACACTCGTTTCCAACATATCAGGTTGGACACTCGGTCCATTTGGGTCATTTGGAATTTCGGGACACTAAGTCCATTTGGACACAGGCCATTCGGTTCAATTCGAAACAATCAGTCCATTCGAGTCATTATTTCAGGACACTCAGTTCATTCGGGTCATTTCAAGACACTCAGTCCATTCGGGTAACATTAACACTCGTTTCCAACATACCGGGTTGGCACTCGGTCCATTCGGGTCATTTTGGGACACTCTATCCATTCGGGTCATTTCAGGACAGTCTGTCCATTCGAGTCATTTCAGGACACATAGTCCAATCGAATCGTTTCAGGACACTCATTCTATTCGAGTCATTTCAGGACACTCAGTCAATTCGAGCAACATTAACACTCGTTTCCAACATATTTTGGGGTGGACACTTAGTCCATTCGAGACAATCAGTCCATTTGGGTCATTTTGAATTTCGGGACACTAAGTCCATTTGGATAATTTCGAGACACTGTCCATTTGGGTCATTTCGGGAAACTAATTACATTCGGATCATTTCAGGACACTCAATCCACTTTGGCAACATTGACACTCATTTCCAACATATCGGGTTGGACACCCAGTCCATTCGAGACACTCAGTCAATTTGGGTCATTTCGAATTTCGGGACACTAAGTCCATTTGGATCATTTCGGGACACTTTGTCCATTTGGGTCATTTCGGAACACTATGTCTGTTCGGGTCATTTCAGGACACTCAATCCATTTTGGTAACATTTCAGGACACTCTTCGGGTCATTTCAAGACACTCAGTCCATTCGGCCAACATTTCGTGACATTTGATTCCAACATTTTGGGTTAGACACACAGTCAATTCGGGTCGTATCAGGAGACTCAGTCCATTCGGTTCATTTCAAGACACACATTCCATTAGGGTCATTTTAGGATACTCGGTCCATTCGGGTCATTTCAAGATACTCAGCGTATTCGGGCAACATTGACTCATTTCAAGACATTCTTTCCAACATTTCAAGTTGTACACTTAGTCTATTGGGTCATTTTGAAACATTTAGATATTTTAGGTCATTTTAGGACACATAGTCCATTCGGGCAATATTTCAGAACATTCGATTCCAACATTTCGGGTTAGACACAGACCATTCGGTTCAATTCAAAACAATCATTCCATTCGGGTCATTTCATGACACATAGTCCATTCAAGTCATTTCATGTCACTCAATTCATTCGGGTGTTTTCAAGACACTCATTCCATTCGGGTAACATTGACACTCGTTTCAAACATATCACGTTAGACACTCAGTCCATTCAGGTCATTTCAGGAAACAGTATATTCTAACCACATTTTGTGACATTCGATTCCATCATTTCGGGTTAGACACACAATCCATTTGGGTAATTACAGGACACTTAGTCCATTCTGGCCAATTCAGGGCACTCTATCCATTCGGGTCATTTCAGGACACTCTGTTCATTCGAGTCATTTCATGACACTCAGTCCACTCGAGTCATTTCATGACACTCAGTCCATTCGAGTCATTTCAGGACACTCAGTCCATTTGGGCAACATTGACACTCGTTTCAAACATATCAGGTTCGACACTTAGTCCATTCGAGACACTCAGTCCATTTGAGTCATTTTGAATTTCGAGACACTTAGTCCATTTGGGTCATTTGGGGACACTAGGTCTATTTGGGTCATTTCAGGACACTCAGTCAATTCTGGCAACCTTTCGTTACAATCGATTCCAACATTTCGGGTTAGACACACAGTCCATTCGGGTCATTTTAGCACACTCAATCCATTCGAGTCATTTCAGGACACTCATTCCATTCAGTCATTTCATGACAATTAGTCCATTCGGGCAACATTGACACTCATTTCCAAAATATCAGAGGTTGGACACTCAGTCCATTCGGGCAAAATTTTGTGACAATCGATTCCAACTTATAGGGTCAGACACTTAGTCCATTCGGGCAACGTTTACACTCATTTCCAACATATCAGGTTGGACACTCGATCATTTTAGGTCATTTGGAATTTCGGGATACTAAGTCCATTTGAATAATTTCGAGACATTTAGTCCATTTGGGTCATTTCAAGAAACAAAGTCCATTCAGGTCATTGCATGACACTCAGTCTATTTCGGCAACATTGACACTCGTTTCCAACATATCGGGTAGGACACTCAGTCCATTTTGGTCATTTCGAATTTCAGGACACTAAGTCCATTTGGATCATTTCGGGACACTTAGTCCATTTAGGTCATTTCGGGACACTAAGTCCATTCGGGTCATTTCATGACACTCAGTCCATTCAGGCAACATTTCGTGACATTCAATTCTAACATTTCGGTTTAGACACACAGTCCATTCAGGTCAAATCAGGGCACTCTATCCATTCGGGTCATTTCAGGACACTCAGTCCATTCGAGCAACATTGACACTCGTTTCCAACATATCGGGTTCGACACTTAGTCTATTCGGGCAACATTGACACTCATTTCCAAAATATCAGGTTGGACACTCAGTTCATTCGGGCAAAATTTCGTGACATTCGATTCCAACATATCGGGTTAGACACTCAATCCATTCGGGCAACATTGACACTCGTTTCCAACATATTAGGTTGGACACTCGGTCCTTTTGGGTCATGTGGAATTTCGGGACACTAAGACCATTTGAATAATTTCGAGACACTTAGTCCATTTGGGTTATTTCGGAAAACTAAGTCCATTCGGATCAGTGTATGACACTCAGTCTATCCCGGCAACATTGACACTCGTTTCCTGAATATTGGGTTGGAAACTAAGTCCATTCAAGCAACATTTCCTAACATTCGATTCCAACATTTCGGGTTAGACACACAGTATACTCGAGTCATTTCAATACATTTAGTCCATTCGAGTCATTTCAGGACTCTCAGTCGATTCGGGCAACATTGACACTCGTTTCCAACATATCGGGTTGGACACTCGGCCCATTTGGATCATTTCAAATTTCGGGACACTAAGTCCATTTGGGTCATTTCAGGACACTAAATCCATTCGGGTCATTTCATGACACTCAGTTCATTTAGGCAACATTTCGTGACATTCGATTCTAACATTTCAGGTTAGACACACATTCCATTCATGTCATTTTAGGACACTCAGTCCATTCGGGTCATTTCAGGACACTCAGTCCATTCGAGTCATTTAAGGAAACTCAGTCCACTCGAGTCATTTCAGGACACTCAATCACTTGGGAAACATAGACACTAGTTTCCAGAATATTGGGTTGGAAACTCAGTCCATTCGAGACACTCAGTCCATTCAGGTAACATTTCGTGACATTCGATTCCAACATTTCGAGTCAGTACATTTAGTCCATTCGAGTCATTTCAGGACACTCAGTGTATTCGAGAAACATTGACACTCGTTTCCAACATATTCGGTTGGATACTCAGTCCATTTGGGTTTTTTCGAGACAATTAGTTTACTCGAGTCATTTCATAACATTTCGTGACATTCGATTTTAACATTTCATATTAGACATATTCCATTCATTTCATTTCAGGACACTCAGTCGATTTTGGTCATTTTGAATTTCGGGACACTAAGTCCATTTGGATTACTCAATTCATTCGGATTTTTTCAAGACATTCATTCCATTCGAGTAACATTGACACTCGTTTAAAACATATCGGATTGGACACTCGGTCCATTCAGATTATTTTAGGACACTTAGTCCATTTCGGTACACTAAGTCCATTCTGGTCATTTCAGGATACAGTATATTCATACCACATTTTTGGCATTCAATTCCATCATTTCGGGTTAGACAAAGAATCCATTCAGGTAATTTCAGGACATTTAGTCCATTAGAGTCAATTCAGGGCACTCTATCCATTCGGGTCATTTCAGGACACTTTGTTCATTTGAGTCATTTCAGGACACTAAGTCCATTCGAGTCATTTCAGGACACTCAGTCCATTAGGACAACATTGACACTCGTTTCCAACATGTCGGGTTCGACACTTAGTCCATTTAGGTCATTTTGAATTTCGAGACACTTAGTCTATATGGTTTATTTCGGAACACTAAGTCCATTCGGGTCATTTCATGAAACTCAGTCCATTCATGCAACATTTCGTGACATCCGATTCTAACATTTCAAGTTAGACACACATTCCATTCAGGTCATTTCAGGACACTCATTACATTCGATTGATTTTAGGAAACTCAGTCCACTCGAGTCATTTCAAGACACTCAGTCAATTCGGGCAACATTGACACTCGTTTCCAGCACATCGGGTTGGACACTTAGTCTATTTGGGTTATTTCGAATTTTGGGACACGAAGTACATTTGGATAATGTTGAGACACTTATTCCATTTGGGTCATTTCGGGAAACTAATTCCATTCGCGTCATTTCAGGACACCCAGTCCATTCAGGTCAGTTTAAGACACTTAGTTCATTTGGGTAACATTGACACTCGTTTCCAACATATCGAGTTGGCACTCGGTCCATTCGGTCTTTTCAGGACACTTAGTCCATTCGGGTCATTTCGGAACAGTCTATCCATTCGGGTCATTTCAAGACACTATGTCCATTCGAGTCATTTCAGGACACTCATTCCATTCGAGTCATTTCAGGACACTCAGTCCATTCCAGTCATTTCAAGACACTCAATCAATTCGGGCAACATTGACACTCGTTTCCAACATATCAGGTTGAACACTTAGTCCATTTGGGTCATTTCGAATTTCGGGACACTAAGTCCATTTGGATAATGTTGAGACACTTATTCCATTTGGGTCATTTCGGGAAATTAATTCCATTCGGGTCATTTCATGACACTCAGTCCGTTCTGGCAACATTGACACTCGTTTCCAACATATCTGGTTGGATACTCAATCCATTCGAGACACTCGGTCCATTAGGGTCATTTCGAATATTGGGACACTAAGTCTATTTGGATTATTTCATGACACTTAGTCTATTTGAGCCATTTTAGGACACACAATTCATTCGGGCCATTGCAGGACATTTAGTCCATTCAGGTCATTTCAAGACACTTAGTGTATTCGGGAAACATTGACTCATTTCGAGCATTTCAAGACATTCTTTCCAACATTTCAAGTTGGACACTCAGTCTAATTGGGTCATTTTGAAACACTTGGTCGATTTTTTTTGTACATTTCGGGACACTTAGTCCATTCGGATTATTTTAGGACACTTAGTCTATTCGGCCAATATTTTAGAATATTCTATTCCAACATTTCGGGTTAGACACAGACCATTCAGTTCAATTCAAATTAATCAGTCCATTCGGGCCATTTCAGGACACTCAGTCAATTCGGGTCATTTTAAGACACTCAATCCATTCGGGTAACATTGACACTCGTTTCCAACATATCGGGTTGGCACTCGGGTCTTTTCAGGACACTTTGTCCATTTAGGTCATTTCGGGCCAGTCTAACCATTCGGGTCATTTTAGGACACTCAGTCCATTCCAGTCATTTCTTGACACTCTGTCTATTCGGGCAACATTGACACTCGTGTCCAACATATCTGGTTGGATACTCAATCCATTCGAGACAATAAGTCCATTCCGGTCATTTTTAATTTCAGAACACTATGTCCATCTTGATCATTTCAGGAGACTTAGTCCATTTGGGTTATTTCAAGACACAATCCATTCGGGTCATTTCAAGACACTTAGTCTGTTCGGGCAACATTGACTTATTTCGATCAGTTCAAGCCATTCTTTCCAACATTTCAAGTTGGACATTCAATCTAATTGGGTCATTTTGAAACATTTAATCCATTTGGGTCATTTCAGGACACTTAGTACATTCGGGCAATATTTGAATCAACATTTCGGGTTAGACACAGAACATTTCAATTCAAAACAATTATTCTATTCAGTTCATTCAGACAACATTTCGTGACATTCGATTCTAACATTTCAGGTTAGACACACATTCCATTAAGGTCCTTTCAGGACACTCAGTCCATTCGGGTCGTTTCAGGACACTTAGTCAATTCGAGTCATTTAAGGAAACTCAGTCCACTCGAGTCATTTCAGAACACTTAGTTCATTCGAGTCATTTCAGGACACTCAGTCAACTCATGCAACATTTCGAGACATTTGATTCCAACATTTCGGGTAGACACACAGTCAATTCGGGTCGTATCAAGAGACTCAGTCCATTCGGTTCATTTCAAGACACATTCCATTAGTTTCATTTTAGGACACTCAGTGTATTCGGGCAACATTGACTCATTTCAAGACATTCTTTCCAACATTTCAAGTTGGACACTCAGTCTATTGGGTCATTTTGAAACATTTAGACATTTAGGTCATTTCAGGACACTTAGTCCATTCGAGCAATAATTCAGAACATTCGATTCCAACATATCGGGTTAGACACAGACCATTCGGTTCAATTCAAAACAATCATTCCATTCGGATCATTTCATGACACCTAGTCAATTCAAGTCATTTCATGTCACTCAATTCATTCGGGTAACATTGACACTCGTTTCCAACATATCGAGTTGGCACTCAGTCCATTCGAGTCATTTCAGGACACTAACTCCATTCGAGTCATTTCAGGACAATCAATCCATTCGGGCAACTTTGACACTCAATTCCAACATATTGGGTTGGACACTTAGTCCATTCGAGGCACTCAGTCCATTTTGGTCATTTTGAATTTCAGGACACTAAGTCCATTTGGATAATTTCGAGAGACTTAGTCCATTTGGGTCATTTGGGGACACTTAGTCCATTTCGGGTCACTAAGTCCATTCATGTCATTTAAGGACACTCAGTCCATTCTGGCAATATTTCGGGTCAAACACACAGTCCATTCGGGTCATTTCAGGACACTCAGTCCATTTGGTTCAATTCAGGACACATAGTCCATTCAGATCATTTTAGGAAACTCAGTCCATTCGGTTCATTTCGAGACAATTAGTCTATTCGGGTCATTTCAGTACATTTAGTCCATTCGAGTCATTTCAAGACACTTAGTCCATTCGGACAACATTGACACTCGTTTCGAACATACGGGTTGGACACTCAGTCCATTTGGGTCATTTCGAATTTCGGGACACTTAGTGCATTTAGGGACACTAAGTCCATTCATCTCATTTCAAGACAATCAGTCCATTCTGGCAACATTTCGGGTTAAAAAAACAGTTCATTCGGGTCATTTCAGGACACACAGTCCATTCTGGACATTCAGGACACTCAGTCCATTCAGTTCATTTCAGAACACTCAATCCATTCGGTTCATTTCGAGGTCTATTCGGGTCATTTCAGTACATTTAGTCCATTCGACCAACATTAACACTCGTTTCGAACATACGGGTTGGACAATCAGTCCATTCTGGCAACATTTCGGGTTAAAGACAGTCCATTCAGGTCATTGCAGGACACTCAGTCCATTTGGTTCATTTCAAGACACATAGTCCATTCGGGTAATTTCAGGACACTCAGACCATTCAGTTCATTTCAAGACACTCAGTCCATTCGGCATATTTCGAGACAATTAGTCTATTCGGGTCATTTCAGTACATTTAGTCCATTCGAGTCATTTCAGGACACTCAGTCCATTCGGACAACATTGACAATCGTTTGAAACATACGAGTTGGACACTCAGTCCATTTGGGTCATTTCGAATTTCAGGACACTAAGTCCATTCATCTCATTTCAGGACATTCAGTCCATTCGGTTCATTTCGAGACATTTAGTCTATTGGGTCATTTTAGTACATTTAGTCCATTCGAGTCATTTTAGGACACTCAGTCCATTCGAACAACATTGACACTCGTTTCGAATATACGGGTTGGACACTAAGTCCATTTGGGTCATTTCGAATTTCGGGACACTAAGTCCATTCATCACATTTCAGGACACTCAGTCCATTCTGGCAACATTTCGGGTTAAACCAACAGTTCATTCGGGTCATTTCAGGACACTCAGTCCATTCGGATTATTTCAAGACACAGTCCATTTTGGTCATTCAGTTCATTTCGAGAAAATTAGTCTATTCGAGTCATTTCAGTACATTTAGTCCATTCCAGTCATTTTAGGACACTCAGTCCATTCGGACAACATTGATACTCGTTCCGAACATATCGGGCTGGACACTCAATCCATTGGGTCATTTCGAATTTCGGGACACCAAGTCCATTTAGGGACACTAAGTCCATTCATCTCATTTCAGGACATTCAGTCCATTTGGTTCATTTCGAGACATTTAGTCTATTCAGGTCATTTCAGTACATTTAGTCCATTCGAGTCATTTTAGGACACTCAGTCCATTCGGACAACATTGACACTCGTTTCGAATATACGGGTTGGACACTCAGTCCATTTGGGTCATTTCGAATTTCGGGACACTAAGTCCATTCATCTCATTTCAGGACACTCAATCCATTCTGGTAACATTTCGAGTTAAACACACAGTTCATTCGTGTCATTTCTGGACACTCAGTCCATTCAGATTATTTTAGGACACACAGTCCATTTTGGTCATTCGGTTCATTTCGAGAAAATTAGTCTATTCAGACAACATTGATACTCGTTTCGAACATATCGGATTGGACACTCAGTCCATTGGGTCATTTCAAATTTTGGGACACTAAATCCATTTAGGGACACTAAGTCCATTCATCTTATTTCAGGACATTCAGTCCATTCGGTTCATTTCGAGACATTTAGTCTATACGGGTCATTTCAGTACATTTAGTCTATTCGAGTCATTTTATGACACTCAGTCCATTCGGACAACATTGACACTCATTTCGAATATACGGGTTTGACACTCAGTCCATTTGGGTCATTTCGAATTTCGGGATACTAAGTCCATTCATCTCATTTCGGGACACTCAGTCCATTCTGGCAACATTTCGGGTTAAACACACAGTTCATTCGGGTCATTTCAGGACACACAGTCCATTCTGGTCATTCGGTTCATTTCGAGAAAATTAGTCTATTCGGGTCATTTCAGTACATTTAGTCCATTCGAGTCATTTTAGGACACTCAGTCCATTCGAACAACATTGACACTCGTTTCGAACATATCGGGTTGGACACTCAGTCCATTTGGATCATTTGGGGACACTTAGTCCATTTGGGGACACTAAGTTCATTCAAGTCATTTCAGGACACTCAGTCCATTCTGGCAACATTTCGGGTTAAACACACAGTCCAATCAGGCCATTTCAGGATACTCAATCCATTCGGTTCATTTCTGGCCACACAATCCATTCTGGTCATTTCAGGACACTAAGTCCATTCGGTTCATTTCGAGATAGTTAGTCTATTAGGCTCATCTCAGTACATTTAGTCCATTCAAGTCATTTTAGGACACTCAGTCCAATCGGACAACATTGACACTCGTTTCCAACATATCGGGTTGGACACTCAGTTCATTCAAAACACTCAGTCAATTTGGTTTATTTCAAATTTTGGGACACTAAGTCCATTCAAAACACTCAGCAACATTTCGAGTTAAACACACAGTCCATTCGGGTCATTTCAGGACACTCAGTCAATTCGGTTCATTTCAGGACACACAGTCCATTCGGGTCATTTCAGGACACTCAGTCAATTCGGTTTATTTCAGGACGCTTAGTCTATTATGTTCATTTCAGGACTCTCAGTCCATTCGGTTCAATTTAAGACACTCGGTCCATTCGGTTCATTTCGAGCCACTTAGTCTATTCGGGTCATCTTAGTACATTTAGTCCATTCGAGTCATTTTAGGACACTCAGTCCAATCGGACAACATTGACACTCGTTTCCAATATCGGGTTGGACACTCAGTCAATTTGGGTTATTTCGAATTTCGGGACACTAAGTCCATTCATGTCATTTGAAGACACTCAGTTCATACTGGCAACATTTCGGGTGAAACACACAATCAATTCGGTTCATTTCAGGACACTCAGTCTATTCGGTTCATTTCAAGATACTCAATCCATTCGGTTCATTTCAAGACACTTAGTCTATTTGAGTCATTTCAGTACATTTAGTCCATTCGAGTCATTTCAGGACACTCAGTCAATTCGGACAACATTGACAATCGTTTTGAACATATCGGGTTGGACACTCAGTCCATTTGGGTCATTTCAAATTTCGGAACATTAAGTCCATTTAGATCATTTCGGGACACTTAGTCCATTTGGGGACACTAAGTCCATTCATCTCATATCAGGACACTTAGTGCATTCTTGCAACATTTCGGGTTATTTCAGGACACTTAATCCATTCGGTTTATTTCAGGCCACACAGTCTATTCTGTTCATTTCTGGACACTCAGTTTATTCGATTTATTTCAGGCCACACAGTCTATTCTGTTCATTTCTTGACACTCAGTCCATTCGGTTCATTCTGAGACACTTAGTCTATTCGGGTCATCTCAGTACATTTAGTCCATTCGAGTCATTTTATGACATTCAGTCCAATCGGATAACATTGACACTCGTTTCCAACATATCAGGTTGCAAACTCAGTCCATTAAAGACACTCAGTCAATTTGGTTAATTTCGAATTTCGGGACGCTAAGTCCATTCATGTCATTTCAGGACACTCAATCCATTCTGGCAACATTTCGGGTTAAACACACAGTCTATTCGGGTCATTTCAGGACATTTAGTCCATTCGGTTCATTTTAGGACACTCATTCCATTCGGTTTATTTCAGGCCGCACAGTCCATTCAGTTCAATTCAAGACACTCAGTCCATTCGGTTCATTTCGAGACACTCAGTCCATTCGGGTCATCTCAGTACATTAGTCCATTCGAGTCATTTTAGGACACTCAGTCCAATCGGACAACATTGACACTCGTTTCCAACATATCAAGTTGGATACTCAGTCCATTCAAGACACTCAGTCAATTTGGGTCATTTCGAATTTCGGGACAATAAGTCCATTCATGTCATTTTAGGACACTCAGTCCATTCTGGCAACATTTCGGGTTAAACACACAGTCAATTTGGTTCATTTCAGGACACACAGTCCATTCAGTTCATTTCAAGACACTCAATCCATGCGGTTCATTTCGAGACACTTAGTCTATTTGGGTAATTTCAGTACATTTAGTCCATTCGAGTAATTTCAGGACACTCACTCCATTCGGATAACATTGACAATCGTTTCGAACATATCGGGTTGAACACTTAGACCATTTGGGCCATTTCAAATTTCGGAACACTAAGTCCATTTGGATCATTTCGGGACACGTAGTCCATTTAGGGACACTAAGTTCAGTCATCTCATATCAGGACACTCAGTCCATTCTGGCAACATTTTGGGTTATTTCAGAACACTTAATCCATTCAGTTAATTTTAGGACACACAGTCTATTCGGGTCATTTCAAAACACTCAGTCCATTCGGTTCATTTCGAGACAATTAGTCTATTCGGGTCATTTCAGTACATTTAGTCCATTCAGACAATATTGAAACTCGTTTCCAACATATCGGGTTGGACACTCAGTCCATTTGGGTCATTTCAAATTTCGGGATTCTAAGTCCATTTGGATCATTTGGGGACACTAAGTCTATTCATGTCATTTTAGGACACCCAGTCCATTCCGGTCATTTCAAGACTCCCAGTCCATTCCGGTCATTTCAGGACACCCAGTCCATTCCGGTCATTTCAGGACACTCAATCCATTCGGTTCATTTCTTGACAATTAGTCTATTCGGGTCATTTCTATAGATTTAGTACATTCGAGTATATTTAGGACACTCAGTCCATTCAAGTAACTCCGTCCATTTGGGTCATTGAGAATTTCGAGACACTTAGTCTATTTAGGGACACTAAGTCCATTCATGTCATTCCAGGCCACTCAGTCCATTCTGGCAACTATTCGGGTCATTTCAGGATACTCAATCCATTCGGTTCATTACAGGACACACAGTCCATTCGGGTCATTTTAAGACACTTAGTCCATTCGAGTCATTTCGAGACACTCAGTCTTTTCGGGTCATTTCAGTACATTTAGTCCATTCGAGTCATTTCAGGACACTCAGTCCATTTGGACAACAATGACACTCGTTTCCAACATATCGGGTTGGACACTCAGTCCATTTGGGTCATTTCGAATTTCAGGATACTTAGTCAATATTGGGACACTAAGTCTATTCATGACATTTCAGGACACTCAGTCTATCCTGGCAACATTTCAGGTTAAACAAACAGTCCATTCGGGTTATTTCAGGATACTCAGACTATTCGGTTCATTTCAGGACACATAGTCCATTCAGGTCATTTCAGGAAACTTAGTCCATTCGGTTCATTTCGAGGCAATTAGTCTATTCGGGTCATTTCAGTACATTTAGTCCATTCAAGTCATTTTAGGACACTCAGTCCATTCGAGACACTCAGTCCATTTGGGTCATTTAGAATTTCGGGACACTTAGTCCATTTGGGACACTAGGTACATTCATGTTATTTCAGGAAACTCAGTCCATTCTAACAACATTTCGGGTTAAACACAGTCCATTTGGGTCATTGTAGGACACTCAGTCTATTCGATTCATTTCAAGACACACAGTCGATTTGGGCAATTTCGAGACACTCAGCCCATTCGGTTCATTTCAAGACACTCAATCCATTTAGTTCATTTCGAGACTCTTAGTCTATTCGGGTCATTTCAGGACACTCAGTCTATTCGGACAACATTGACACTCGTTTCAAACATATCGAGTTGGACACTCAGTCTATTCGAGACACTCAATCCATTATGGTCATTTCAAATTTTGGGACACTAAGTCCATTTGGATTATTTCAGGACACTTAGTCCACCTAGGGACACTCAGTCCAATTTGGAAACATTTCGAGTAAAACACAGTCCATTCGGGTCATTTTAGGACAGTTAGTCCATTCGGTTCATTTCAGAACACACAGTCCATTCTGGTCATTTCAGGACACTGAGTCCATTCGGTTCATTTCAGGACACACAGTCCATTCGGGTCATTTCAAGACACTCAGTCAATTTGGGTCATTTAAATTTTCGAGACACTAAGTCCATTTTGATCATTTCGGGACACTCAGTCCATTAGGGGACACTAAGTCCATTCATCTCATATCATGACACTCAGTCCATTCTGGCAATATTTTGGGTTATTTCAGGACACTTAATCCATTCGGTTTATTTCAGGACACACAGTCTATTCGGGTAATTTATGGACACTCAGTTCATTCGGTTCATTTCGAGACAATTAGTCTATTTGGGTAATTTTAGTACATTTAATCCATTCAGACAATATTGACACTCGTTTCTAACATATCAGGTTGGACACTCAGTTCATTTGGGTTATTTCGAATTTTGGGATTCTAAGTCCATTTGGATCATTTGCGGACACTAAGTCCTTTCATGTCATTTCAGGACACTCAGTCTATTCGGTTCATTTCGAGACAATTAGTCTGTTCGGGTCATTGCTGTAGATTTTGTACATTCAAGTTAATTTAGGACACTCAGTCAATTCAATTAACTCGGTCCATTTGGGTCATTGTGAATTTCGAGACTCTAAGTCCACTTGGATCATTTCGAGACATTTAGTCTATTTGGGGACACTTAGTCCATTCATGTCATTTCAAGCCACTTAGTCCATTCTGGCAACTATTCAGGTAATTTCAGGACACTCAATCCATTTGGTTCATTTCAGGACACTTAGTCCATTCGAGTCATTTCAGGACATTGAGTCTATTCGGTTCATTTCGAGACACTCAGTCTATTCGGGTCGTTTCAGTACATTTAGTCTATTCGAGTCATTTTAGGACATTCAGTCCATTTAGACAACATTGGCACTCGTTTCCAACAACTCGGGTTGGACACTCAGGTCATTCGAGACACATAGTCCATTTGGGTCATTTCAAATTTTGGGACACTAAGTCAATTTATTTCATTTGTGGACACTTAGTCCATTCTGGCAACATTTCGGGTTAAACACACAGTCCATTCGGGTCATTTCAGGACACTCAGTCCATTCGGTTTACTTTAGGACACTCAGTCCATTCGGTTCATTTCGAGACACTTAGTCTATTCAAGTCATCTCAGTGCATTTAGTCCATTCGAGTCATTTTAGGACACTCAGTCCAATCGGACAACATTGACACTCGTTTCCAACATATTGGGTTGGACACTCAGTCCATTCAAGACACTCGGTCAATTTGGGTCATTTCGAAATTCGGGACATTAGGTACATTCATGTCATTTCAGGACACTCAGTCCATTCTGGCAACATTTCGGGTTAAACACACAGTCCATTCGGTTTATTTCAGGATACTCAGTCCATTCGTTTCATTCCAAGACACTTAGTCTATTCAGGTCATTTCAGTACATTTAGTCTATTCGAGTTTTAGGACACTCGTTTCCAACATATCGGGTTATTCGAGACACTTAGTCAATTTGGGTCATTTCGAATTTCATGACACTAAATCCATTTGGATCATTTCGGAACACTTTGTCCATTTGGGGACACTTAGTCCATTCATGTCATTTCAGGACATTTAGTCCATTCTTGCAACATTTCGGGTTAAACACACAGTCCATTTAGTTCATTTCAGCACACTCAGTCCATTCGGTTCATTTCAGGACACACTATCAATTCTGGTCATTTCAGGACACTAAGTCCATTCGGTTCATTTCGAGACAATTAGTCTATTCGGGTCATTTAAGTACATTTAGTCCATTCGAGTCATTTTTGGACACTCAGTCCATTCAGAACACATTGAAACTCGTTTCGAATATATCGGGTTGGACACTCAATCCATTTGGGTCATTTCGAATTTCGGGATACTTAGTCTATTTAGGGACACTAAGTCCATTCATCTCATTTCAGGACACTCAGTCCATTCTGGCAACATTTCGGGTTAAACACAGTTCATTCGGGTCATTTCGAACACTCAGTCCATTCGGATTATTTCAGGACACACAGTCCATTCTAGTTATTCGATTCATTTTGAGACAATTAGTTTATTAGGGTCATTTGAGTACATTTAGTCCATTCGGACAACATTGACACTCGTTTCGAACATATGGGTTGGACACTCAGTCCATTTGGGTCATTTCGAATTTCGGGACACTAAGTCCGTTCATCTCATTTCAGGACACTCAGTCCATTCTGGCAACATTTCGGGTTAAACACACAGTTCATTCGGGTCATTTCAGGACACTCAGTCCATTCGGTTTATTTCAGGACACACAGTCCATTCCGGTCATTCAGGACACTCAGTCCATTCGGTTCATTTCAGGACAATTAATCTATCCGGGTCATTTCAGTACATTTAGTCAATTCGAGTCATTTTAGGACACTCAGTCCATTCGGACAACATTGACACTCGTTTCCAACATGTCGGGTTAGACACTCGGTCCAATCGGGTCATTTCGAATTTCGGGACACTTAGTCCATTTAGGGACACTAAGTCCATTCATCTCATTTCAGGACACTCAGTCCATTCTGGCAACATTTCGGGTTAAACACACAATTCATTCAGGTCATTTCGAAACACTTAGTCCATTCGGATTATTTCAGGACACACAGTCTATTCGGGTTATTTCAGGACACTCAGTCCATTCGTTTCATTTCGAAATAATTAGTCTATTCCGGTCATTTCAATACATTTAGTCCATTCGAGTCATTATAGGACACTCAGTCCATTCAGACAACACTGACACTCGTTTCGAACATACGGGTTGGACACTCAGTCCATTTGGGTCATTTCGAATTTCGGGACACTTAGTGTATTTAAGGACACTAAGTCCATTCATCTCCTTTCATGACACTCAGTCCATTCTGGCAACATTTCAGGTTGAACACACAATTCATTCGGGTCATTTCAAGACACACAGTCCATTCTGGTAATTCAGGACACACAGTCCATTCAGTTCATTTCAGGACACTCAGTCCATTCGGGTTATTTCAGGACACTCAGTCCATTCGGTTTATTTCAGGACACTCAGTCCATTCGGTTCATTTCGAGACACTTAGTCTATTTTGGTCATTTCAGGACACTCGAAGACTGATGATGTTTCTATCATTTCATTCAATGAATTTCTCTACTTTTCTTCCAAATTAACAAGCTAATTTTATGTTTCGAATACATAAATTAAACAATAAATTTACCTCATCTATTAAGTGTTTTATTTTATGGTAAAATATAATAATCAGCAAAACCTAGAATGCATATATGGTTTCGAAATACCTGGTTTGTCAGCGCATTTTCCATGCTACAAAATTTGTTTGTCATGACACACTCGTGACTCATTGGAAACATGCTAGTTTGTTCCAATTCTTTGTCTTTGTTGTTGCACCGGGTTGGTATTCCCACCGGGTTGACCTGCATTGACTTTTGTCTGATAGAAAATCCTAGTATGTGCAATTAAAGAGTAATTTAATACACGTGTCATATTCAATATGAGGCGATCTATGAAACAATGGAAAACACAATACACAGTCCATTCTGGTCATTCAGGACACACAGTCCATTAAGTTCATTTCAGGACACTCAGTCCATTCGGGTTATTTCGGACACTCAGTCCATTCGGTTTATTTCAGGACACTCAGTCCATTCGGTTCATTTCGAGACACTTAGTCTATTTTGGTCATTTCAGGACACTCGAAGACTGATGATGTTTCTATCATTTCATTCAATGAATTTCTCTACTTTTCTTCCAAATTAACAAGCTAATTTTATGTTTCGAATACATAAATTAAACAATAAATTTACCTCATCTATTAAGTGTTTTATTTTATGGTAAAATATAATAAGTTGCTAAACTTTGTTCCAAGAACCGCTATTAGTCCATTCGAGGCACTTCAAGGCACTCAGTCCATTCGGTTCATTTCGAGACATTTAGTCTATTCAGGTCATTTAAGTACATTTAGTCCATTCGAGTTTTAGGACACTTGTTTCCAACATATCGGGTTATTCGAGACACTCAGTCAATTTGAGTCATTTCGAATTTCAAGACACTAAGTACATTTGGATCATTTTGGAACACTTTGTCCATTTCGGGACATTAAGTCCATTCATGTCATTTAAGGACATTTAGTCCATTCTAGCAACATTTCGGGTAAAACACACAGTCCATTCAGGTTATTTCAGGACAATCAGCACATTCGGTTCATTTCAGTCCACTCTGGTCATTTCAAGACACTCAGCCCATTCAGTTCATTTTGAGACAATTAGTATATTTGGGTCATTTTAGGACACTCAGTCCATTCGGATAACATTGACACTCGTTTCGAGCATATCGGGTTGGACACTCAGTCCATTTAGGGACATTAAGTCCATTCATCTCATTTCAGGACAGTCAGTCCATTCTGGCAACATTTCGGGTTAAACACAGTTCATTCGGGTCATTTTAGGACACTCAGTCAATTCGGATTATTTCAGGACACACAGTCCATTCGGTTCATTTCAGGACAGTCAGTCCATTCGGTTCCTTTCGAGACAATTAGTCTATTCGGGTCGTATCAATACATTTAATCCATTCGAGTCATTTTAGGACACTCAGTCCATTTGGACAACATTGACACTCGTTTCGAACATACGGGTTAGACACTCAGTCCATTTGGGTCATTTTGAATTTCGGGAAACTTAGTCCATTTAGGGACACTAAGTCCATTCACCTCATTTCAGGAACCTCAGTCCATTTGGTTCATTTCGAGACATTTAGTCCATTCGAGTCATTTTAGGACACTAAGTCCATTCATCTCATTTCAGGACACTCAGTCCATTCTGGCAACATTTCGGGTTAAACACAGTTCATTCAGGTCATTTCAGGACACTCAGTCCATTCGGTTTATTTCAGGACACACAGTCCATTCTGGTTATTTAGGACACTATTCGGTTTATTTCAGGACACACAGTCCATTCTGGTTATTTAGGACACTCAGTCCATTCGGTTCATTTCAAGACAATTGGTTTATTCGGGTCATTTCAGTACATTTAGTCTATTCGAGTCATTTTAGGACAATCTGTCCATTCGAACAACATTGACACTCCTTTCGAACATACGAGTTGGACACTCAGTCCATTTGCGTCATTTCGAATTTCGGGACACTAAGTGCATTTCAATCATTTCGGGACACTAAGTCCATTCATCTCATTTCAGGACACTCAGTCCATTCTGGCAACATTTCGGGTTAAACACGTCATTTTAGGACACTCAGTTCATTTCAGAACACTTAGTCCATTCGGTTCATTTCGAGACAATTAGTCTATTCGGGTCATTTAGTCTATTCGAGTCATTTTAGTACACTCAGTCCATTCGGACAACATTGACACTCGTTTCGAACATATCAGGTTGGACACTCAGTCCCTTTGAGTAATTTCGAATTTCGGGACACTTAGTCCATTTAGGGACACTAAGTCCATTTATCTCATTTCAGGACACTCAGTCCATTTGGGTAATTTTGAATTTCAGGACACTAAGTCCATTCATCTCATTTCAAGACATCCAGTCCATTCGGTTCATTTCGAGACAATTAGTTTATTCGGGTCATTTCAGTACATTTAGTCCATTCGAGTCATTTTAGGACACTCAGTCCAATCGGACAACATTGACCCTCGTTTCCAACATATCAGGTTGCACACTCAGTCCATTGAAGACACTCAGTCAAATTGGTTTATTTTGAATTTCGAACTAAATCCATTCATGTCATTTCAGGACATTCAGTCCATTCTGGCAACATTTCGAATTAAACACACAGTCCATTCGAGTCATTTCAGAACACTCAATCCATTCAGTTCATTTCAGGACACTCAGTCCATTCGGTTCATTTCGAGACAATTAGTCTATTCTGGTCATTTAGTCCATTCAAGTCATTTTAGGACACTCAGTCCATTCAGACAACATTGACACTCATTTCAAACATATCGGGTTAGACATTCTGTCCATTTGGGTCATTTCAAATTTCGGGACACTAAGTCCATTTAGGGACACTAAGTCCATTCACCTCATTTCAGGACACTCAGTCCATTTGGTTCATTTCGAGACATTTAGTCTATTCGGGTCATTTAGTACATTCGAGTCATTTTAAGACACTCAGTCCATTCAGACAACACTGCCACTCGTTTCGAACATACGGGTTGGACACTTAGTCCATTTGGGTTATTTCGAATTTCGGGACACTAAGTCCATTCATCTCATTTCAGGACACTCAGTCCATTCTGGCAACATTTCAGGTTAAACACGCAGTACTTTTCAGTCATTTCAGGACACTCAGTCCATTCGGATTATTTCATAACACACAGTCCATTCTCGTTATTCAGTTCAATTCGAATTTCGGGACACTAAGTCCATTTAGGGACACTAAGTCCGTTCATCTCATTTCAGGACACTCAGTCTATTCTGGCAACATTTCGAGTTAAACACACAGTTCATTCGGGTCATTTCAGGACACTCAGTTCATACGGTTCATTTCGAGACAATTAGTCTATTTGGGTCATTTAGTCCATTCGAGTCATTTTAGGACACTCGGTCCATTTGGATAACATTGACACTCCTTTCGAACATATCCGGTTAGACACTCAGTCCATTTGGGTAATTTCAAATTTCGGGACACTAAGTCCATTCACCTCATTTCAGGACACTCAGTCCATTTGGTTCATTTCGAGACATTTAGTCCATTCGAGTCATTTTAGGACACTCAGTCCATTCAGAAAACATTGCCACTCGTTTCGAACATACGGGTTGGACACTCAGTCCATTTGGGTCATTTCGAATTTCGGGACACTAAGTCCATTCATCTCATTTCAGGACACTCATTCTATTCTGGCAACATTTCAGGTTAAACACACGGTTCATTCGGGTCATTTCATGACACACAGTCCATTCTGGCAACATTTCGAATTTCGAGACACACAGTCCATTCTGGCAACATTTAAAGTTAAACACACAGTTCATTCGGGTCATTTCAGGACACTCAGTCCATTCGGTTCATTTCGAGACGATTAGTCTATTCGGTTCATTTAGTCCATTTGAGTCATTTTAGGACACCTAGTCCATTCGGACAACATTGACACTCGTTTCGAACATATCGGGTTAGACACTTAATCTATTTGGGTCATTTAGTCCATTCGAGTCATTTTAGGACACTCAGTCCATTTAGACAACACTGCCACTCGTTTCAAACATACAGGTTGGATACTTAGTCCATTTGGGTCATTTCGAGTTTCGGGACACTAAGTCTATTCATCTCATTTCAGGACACTCAGTCCTTTCTGGCAACATTTCGGGTTAAACACAGTTCATTCAGGTCATTTCAAGACACTCAGTTCATTTCAGAACACTCAGTCCATTCGGTTCATTTCGAGACACAGTTCATTCAGGTCATTTCAGGACATTCAGTTCATTTCAGAACACTCAGTCCATTCGGTTCATTTAGAGACAATTAGTCTATTCGGGTCATTTAGTCCATTCGAGTTATTTTAGGACACTCAGTCTATTCGGACAATATTGACACTCGTTTGGAACATATCGGGTTGGACACTCAGTCCATTTGAATAATTTCGAATTTCGGGACACTAAGTCCATTTAGGGACACTAAGTCCATTTATCTCATTTCAAGACACTCAGTCCATTTGGGTAATTTCGAATTTCGGGACACTAAGTCCATTTAGGGACACTAAGTCCATTCATCTCATTTCAGGACATTCAGTCCATTCGGTTCATTTCGAGACAATTAGGCTATTCGGGTCATTTCATTACATTTAGTCAATTCGAGTCATTTTAGGACACTCAGTCCAATCGGACAATGTTGACACTCGTTTCCAACATATCAGGTTGCACACTCAGTCCATTCAAGACACTCAGTCAATTTCGTTTATTTTGAATTTCGGGACACTAAGTCCATTCATGTCATTTCATGACACTCAGTCCATTCTGGCAACATTTCGAGTTAAACACACAGTCCATTCGAGTCATTTCAGAACACTCAATCCATTCAGTTCATTTCGAGACAATTAGTCTATTCTGGCCATTTAGTCCATTCGAGTAATTTTAGGACACTAAGTCCATTAAGACAACATTAACACTTGTTTCAAACATATCGGGTTAGACATTCTGTCCATTTGGGTCATTTCAAATTTAGGGACACTAAGTTCATTCACCTCATTTCAAGACACTCAGTCCATTTGGTTCATTTCCAGACATTTAGTGCATTCGAGTCATGTTAGGACACTCAATCAATTCAGACAACATTGCCACTTGTTTCGAACATACGGGTTGGACACTCAGTCCATTTGGGTCATTTCAAATTTCGGGACACTAAGTCCATCATCTCATTTCAAGACACTCAGTCCATTTTGGCAACATTTCAGGTTAAACACACAGTTCATTCGGTTCATTTCAGGACACTCAGTCCATTCAGATTATTTCAAAACACACAGTCCATTCTCGTCATTCAGTTCATTTCAAGACAATTAGTCTATTCGGGTCATTTCAATACATTTAGTACATTCGAGTCATTTTATGACACTCAATCCATTCAGACAACATTGATACTCGTTTAAAACATGCTGTTTGGACACTCAATCAATTTGGGTCGTTTCAAATTTCGGGACACTAAGTCCATTTAGGGACACTAAGTCCATTCATTTCGGGTTAAACACACAGTTCATTCGGATCATTTCAGGACACTCAGTCCATTCGGTTTATTTCAGGACACACAGTCCATTCCGGTCATTCAGAACACTTAGTCCATTCGGGTTATTTCAGGACACTTAGTACATTCGGTTCATTTCGATACACTAAGTCTATTTTGGTCATTTCAGGACACTCAGTCCATTCGGACTACATTGACACTCGTTTCGAACATACTGTTTGGACACTCAGTCAATTTAGGTCGTTTCGAATTTCGGGACACTAAGACCATTTAAGGACACTAAGTCCATTCATCTTATTTCAGGACACTCACTCCATTCTGGCAACATTTCAGGTTAAACACACAGTTCATTTGGGTCATTTCAGGACACTCAGTCCATTCAGATTATTTCAGGACACACAGTCCATTCAGATTATATCAGGACACACAGTCCATTCTGGCAATATTTCGAATTTCGGGACACACAGTCCATTAATCTCATTTCAGGACACTCAGTCCATTCTGGCAACATTTCGAGTTAAACACACAGTTCATTCGGGTCATTTCAGGACACTCGGTCCATTCAGTTCATTTCGAGACAATTAGTCTATTCGGGTCATTTAGTCCATTTGAGTCATTTTAAGACACCTAGTCCATTCGGACACCATTGACACTCGTTTCGAACATATTTGGTTAGACACTCAGTCCATATGGGTCATTTCAAATTTCAGGACACTAAGTCCATTCACCTCCTTCCAGGACACTCAGTCCATTTGGTTTATTTCGAGACATTTAGTCTATTCGGGTCATTTAGTCCATTCAAGTCATTCTAGGACACTCAGTCCATTCAGACAACATTGCCACTCGTATCGAACATACGGGTTGGATACTCAGTCCATTTGGGTCATTTCAAATTTTGGGTCATTTCAGGACACTCAGTTCATTCGGTTTATTTCGAGACAATTAGTCTATTCTGGTCATTTAGTCCATTTGAGTCATTTTAGGACACCCAGTCCATTCGGACAACATTGACACTCGTTTCGAACATATCGGGTTAGACACTCAGTCCAATTGGGTCATTTCAAATTTTGGGACACTAAGTCCATTTAGGGACACTAAGTCCATTCACCTCATTTCAGGACACTCAGTCCATTTGGTTCATTTCGAGACATTTAGTCTATTCGAGTCATTTTAGGACACTCAGTCCATTCAGACAACACTGCCACTCGTTTCGAACATACGGGTTGGATACTCAGTCCATATGGGTCATTTCAAATTTCGGGACACTAAGTCTACTCATCTTATTTCAGGACACTTAGTCCATTCTGGCAACATTTCAAGTTAAACACTCAGTTCATTCGGGTCATTTCAGGACACACAGTCCATTCTGGCAACATTTCGAATTTTGGGACACACAGTCCATTCATCTCATTTCAAGACACTCAGTCCATTCTGGCAACATTTCGAGTTAAACACACAGTTCATTCGGGTCATTTCAGGACACTCAGTCCATTCAGTTCATTTCGAGACAATTAGCCTATTCGGGTTATTTAGTCCATTTGAGTCATTTTAAGACACCTAGTCCATTCGGACACCATTGACACTCGTTTCGAATGTATCTGGTTAGACACTCAGTCCATTTGGGTCATTTCAAATTTCAGGACACTAAGTCCATTCACCTCATTCCAGGACACTCAGTCCATTTGGTTTATTTCGAGACATTTAGTCTATTCGGGTCATTTAGTCCATTCAAGTCATTCTAGGACATTCAGTCCATTCAGACAACATTGCCACTCGTATCGAACATACGGGTTTGATACTCAGTCCATTTGGGTCATTTCGAATTTCAGGACACTAAGTCCATTCATCTCATTTCAGGACATTCAGTCCATTCTGGCAACATTTCAGGTTAAACACACAGTCCATTCTGGCAACATTTCGAATTTCGGGACACACGGTCCATTCATCTCATTTCAGGACACTTAGTCCATTCTGGGAACATTTCGAGTTAATCACACAGTTCATTCGGGTCATTTCAGGACACTCAGTTCATTCGGTTTATTTCGAGACAATTAGTCTATTCTGGTCATTTAGTCCATTTGAGTCATTTTAGGACACCCAGTCCATTCGGACAACATTGACACTCGTTTCGAACATATCGGGTTAGACACTCAGTCCATTTGGGTCATTTCAAATTTTGGGACACTAAGTCCATTCACCTCATTTCAGGACACTCAGTCCATTTGGTTCATTTCGAGACATTTAGTCTATTCGGGTCATTTAGTCTATTCGAGTCATTTTAGGACACTTAGTCCATTCAGACAACACTGCCACTCGTTTCGAACATACGGGTTGGATACTCAGTCCATTTGGGTCATTTCAAATTTCGGGACACTAAGTCCATTCATCTTATTTCAGGACACTTAGTCCATTCTGGCAACATTTCAAGTTAAACACACAGTGTATTCTGTTCATTTCGGGACACTCAGTCCATTCAGTTCATTTCGAGACAATTAGTCTATTCGGGTCATTTAGTCCATTTGAGTCATTTTAAGACACCTAGTCCATTCGGACACCATTGACACTCGTTTCGAACATATCTGGTTAGACACTCAGTTCATTTGGGTCATTTCAAATTTCAGGACACTAAGTCCATTCACCTCCTTCCAGGACACTCAGTCCATTTGGTTTATTTCGAGACATTTAGTCTATTCAGGTCATTTAGTCCATTCAAGTCATTCTAGGACACTCAGTCCATTCAGACAACATTGCCATTCGTTTCGAACATACGGGTTGGATACTCAGTTCATTTGAGTCATTTCGAATTTCGGGACACTAAGTCCATTCATCTCATTTCAGGACACTCAGTCCATTCTGGCAACATTCCAGGTTAAACACACAGTGTATTCTGGCAACATTTCGAATTCCGGGACACACAGTCCATTCATTTTATTTCAGGACACTCAGTCCATTCTGGGAACATTTCGAGTTAAACACACAGTTCATTCGGGTCATTTCAGGACACTCAGTCCATTTGGTTTATTTCGAGACAATTAGTCTATTCTGGTCATTTAGTCCATTTGAGTCATTTTAGGACACCCAGTCCATTCGGACAACATTGACACTCGTTTCGAACATATCGGGATAGACACTCAGTCCATTTAGGGACACTAAGTCCATTCACCTCATTTCACGACACTCAGTCCATTTGGTTCATTTCGAGACATTTAGTCCATTCGAGTCATTTTAGGACACTCAGTCCATTCAGACAACACTGCCACTCGTTTCGAACATACGGGTTGGATACTCAGTTCATTTGGGTCATTTCGAATTTCGGGACACTAAGTCCATTCATCTTATTTCAGGACACTCAGTCCATTGTGGCAACATTTCAAGTTAAACACACAGTTCATTGCAGGACACACAGTCCATTCTGGCAACATTTCGAATTTCAGGACACACAGTCCATTCATCTCATTTCAGGACACTCAGTCCATTCTGGCAACATTTCGAGTTAAACACAGTTCATTCGGGTCATTTCAGGACACTCAATCCATTCAGTTCATTTCGAGACAATTAGTCTATTCGGCTCATTTAGTCCATTTGAGTCATTTTATACACCTAGTCCATTCGGACACCATTGACACTCGTTTCGAACATATCTGGTTAGACACTCAGTCCATTTTGTCATTTCAAATTTCAGGACACTAAATCCATTTAGGGACACTAAGTCCATTCACCTCCTTCCAGGACACTCAGTCCATTTGGTTTATTTCGAGACATTTAGTCCATTCAAGTCATTCTAGGACACTTAGTCCATTCAAACAACATTGCCACTAGTTTCGAACATACGGGTTGGATACTCAGTCCATTTGGGTCATTTCGAATTTCAGGACACTAAGTCCATTCATCTCATTTCAGGACACTCAGTCCATTCTGGCAACATTTCAGGTTAAACACACGGTTCATTCGGGTCATTTCAGGACACACAGTCCATTCTGGCAACATTTTGAATTTCGGGACACACAGTCCATTCATCTCATTTCAGGACACTCAGTCCATTCTGGGAACATTTCGAGTTAAACACACAGTTCATTCGGGTCATTTCAGGACACTCAGTCCATTCGGTTTATTTCAAGACAATTCGTCTATTCTGGTCATTTAGTCCATTTGAATCATTTTAGGACACCCAATCCATTCGGACAACATTTACACTCGTTTCGAACATATCGGGTTAGACACTCAGTCCATTTGGGTCATTTCAAATTTGGGACACTAAGTCCATTTAGGGACACTAAGACCATTCACCTCATTTCAAGACAGTCAGTCCATTTGATTCATTTCGAGACATTTAGTCTATTCGGGTCATTTAGTCCATTCGAGTCATTTTAGGACACTCAGTCTATTCAGACAACACTATCACTCGTTTCGAACATACGCGTTGGATACTCAGTCCATTTGGGTCATTTCGAATTCCGGGACACTAAGTCCATTCATCTTATTTCAGGACACTCAATCCATTTTGGCAACATTTCAAGTTAAACACACCGTTCATTCGGGTCATTTCAGGACACAAAGTCCATTCTGGCAACATTTCAAATTTCGGGACACACAGTCCATTCAACTCATTTCAGGACACTCAGTCCATTCTAGGAACATTTCGAGTTAAACACACAGTTTATTCGGGTCATTTCAGGACACTCAGTCCATTCGGTTCATTTCGAGACAATTAGTCTATTCTGGTCATTTAGTCCATTTGAGTCATTTTAGGACATCCAGTCCATTCGGACAACATTGACACTCGTTTCGAACATATTGGGTTAGACACTCAGTCCATTTGGGTCATTTCAAATTTCGGGACACTAAGTCCATTTAGGGACACTAAGTCCATTCACCTCATTTCAGGACACTCAGTCCATTTGGTTTATTTCGAGTCATTTTAGGACACTCAGTCCATTCAGACAACATTGCCACTCGTTTCAAACATACGGGTTGGACACTCAGTCCATGTGGGTCATTTCGAATTTCGGGACACTAAGTCCATTCATCTCATTTCAGGACACTCAGTCTATTCTGGCAACATTTCAGGTTAAACACACGGTTCATTCGGGTCATTTCAGGACACACAGTCCATTCTGACAACATTTCGAATTTCGAGACATACAGTCCATTCATCTCATTTTAGGACACTCAGTCCATTCTGGCAACATTTCAAGTTAAACACACAGTTCATTCGGGTCATTTCAGGACACTCAGTCCATTCGGTTCATTTCGAGACAATTAGTCTATTCTGGTCATTTAGTCCATTTGAGTCATTTTAGGACACCTAATCCATTCGGACAACATTGACACTCGTTTCGAACATATCGGGTTAGACACTCAGTTCATTTGGGAAGTTTCAAATTTCGGGACACTAAGTCCATTCATCTCATTTCAGGACACTCAGTCCATTTGGTTCATTTCGAGATATTTAGTTTATTCGGGTCATTTAGTCCATTCGAGTCATTTTAGGACACTCAGTCCGTTCAGACAACATTGCCACTAGTTTCGAACATACGGGTTGGACACTCAGTCCATTTGGGTCATTTCGAATTTCGAGACATTAAGTCCATTCATCTTATTTCAGGACACTCAGTCCATTCTGACAACATTTCAAGTTAAACACATAGTTCATTCGGGTCATTTCAGGACACTCAGTCCATTCGGATTATTTCAGGACACACGGTCCATTCTGGTTATTCAGTTCATTTCGAATTTCGAGACACTAAGTCCATTTAGGGACACTAAGTCCATTCATCTCATTTCAGGACACTCAGTCCATTCTGGCAACATTTCGAGTTAAACACACAGTTCATTCGGGTAATTTCAGGAAACTTAGTCTATTCAGTTAGTTCATTTCGAGACAATTAATCTATTTCGGTCATTTCGTCCATTCAAGTCATTTTAGAACACTCAGTCCATTTGGACAACATTGACACTCGTTTCGAACATACTGTTTGGACACTCAGTCAATTTAGGTCGTTTCGAATTTCGGGACACTAAGTCCATTCATCTCATTTTAGGACACTCAGTCCATTATTGCAACATTTCGGATTAAACACACAGTTCATTCAGGTCATTTCAAGACACTCGGTCCATTTGGTTTATTTCAAGACACAGTCCATTCTGGTCATTCTGGACACTTAGTCCATTCGGATTATTTCAGGACACTCAGTCTATTCGGTTCATTTCAAGACATTTAGTCTATTTTGGTCATTTCAGGACACTCAAAGATTGATGATGTTTCTATCATTTCATTCAATGAATTTCTCTACTTTTCTTCCAAATTAACAAGCTAATTTTATGTTTCTAATACATAAATTAAACAATAAATTTACCTCATCTATTAAGTGTTTTATTTTATAGTAAAATATAATAATCAGCAAATACTAAAATGCATACATGGTTTCGAAATACCTGGTTTGTCAGCGCATTTTCCATGCTACAGAATTCGTTTGTCATGACACACTCGTGACTTATTGCAAGCATGTTAGTTTGTTCCAATTCTTAGTCTTTGTTGTTGCAAACAATACAGGTTGGTATTACCACCGGGTTGACCTGCATTGACTGTTGTCTGGTTAGAAAATCCTAGTATGTGCAATTAAAGAGTAATTTAATACACATGTCATATTCAATATGAGGCGATCTATGAAACAATGGAAAACACAATTTTGTAAAATATAGAATATACTTGTCATTTATTCTAGAACCCAAAATTTAGTGTAATTTCAATTCACTGGCTACAAATGATAATCGAATTTCCAGTGAGATATTGATCTCGTTGGGATAGCTATGACAGCGCATTACTCGCTGGGAATGAGTCTCGCCGGGAAGGTTTCGACGGGAAAGGTCTTTCCCAACGAGTTTTTGATTCAAAGACTCGTCAGCTAGGTAAAGTCAAAACTTCACCGGCTAGGTTTATACTTACCCGGCGAGTCTTTCAAAACACTCACTTGGTAATTAAAATTTAACCTTGCCGGCAAGTCTTTGAAAACACTCACTGCTAATTAAAATTTTACTTAGCCGGCGAGTGTTCGCAAAATCTCGCCTGTAATTAAAATTTTACATAGCCAGCGAGATTTTGCAAATATTCGCTGGGAAAAGTTTAATATAAATAAAAAAATTCGCCAGAAGCTTCATATTAATAAATATTATTATAATTATTATATAAAAGGAACTAATTACAGGAAGCTTCTAACATGCATCTAAATAAAAATGCAGTTTTTAAGCTAACTTTCTTTAATGTCTATCATTTTCAACCCTCACAGGAGATGAAAAGTGAAAAGGCTATTGATCATGTAGAGAATTTTATCTTGAGAGGGGCATGCAGAACAAGAACTATGCAAACTATAGTGATATACTGATATTTACAGTTTCATTTCGAGCACCGCATCTAGATACACACAGTATAATATGCAATTTGCTAGTAGTTCATTCATTTACCTATCATGCTACCAAAGATCAGCCTGTTTAATTAGAGTCGGGCCACATGAGATTTGTTTTCTGCTACTCGTAGGAAACTAACTGGCCATTCAAGAACAGCTCAACATTTATATGCTGCCTACCACAAAATCAAGACAAAATGACATGTTTCTAAACCAATCATTAATGAATAAAAATAAATAAACTTGACATGCTACTCTGGATTTAAGCATGCATAACATACAAGCACAAGAAACTTACAACACAAAGAAGTTGGCATTTCTCAGGAGTATCAGCTCCCTGCTGGTTGCTAAACTTTGTTCCAAGAACTGCTATTAGGGCAACATTATCCTACATGCAAAATACATTTACATAAGAATGTCATCATAAGTTGTGGAAGCTCTATGATAAACCCGTAAACAGACAAGTATAGATTGGGCAGCACACGCCACACGGCCCTTTAGGTGCAGCTATGAGTGGGCGGCCTTTTATATGTACACTGCCCTTTAAAAGGCAGCATGCGTTTATATGTACGCCGCCTTTTGAAGGGCGGCACGCTTTTATATGTATGCTTGTATATATAATGTAAGTTACCAATAATAATAAACTATTTTTTTTATAAACATAAATAAAATAAAATAAAATAAAACTTACTAAGAGACTTAATTAACACTTTCATGACAAACAAATCATTGAAATTTGAAGATGGTCCGAACCTGCAGCTTGCTATTGCTTTCACTCCCACTTGCAATATACCAAAGATAGACGACTCACAACTTTGTAGATGGTTCAAACCTAAAAGCCGACAAAAACTAATTAGACTTGACCGAGATTTATTACTACTATACCATTATGACAAGACTCTCCACAACAATCCCATAAACCTCAACTTACCATCTTAGAATCAATGAAGCCATCAAAATTAGCATGTACACGCAACTTAACATTTAATTTATATTCAATAAGGTAGGAACCATAACTTCAACCAACAAATATGCCAAAGATCAAGATCATAAACCAATATATGAAGACTAAAATAGTTCATTAATTTATAAACCAATTGACGTACCTGGCATTAGGTGGAAGCAAAACCTTAATTATGAAATTAATAATACAGAGCAGACTATAACAGAGAGCTTGGAAAATGAAAACAGTGATTTTAAATTGTTTTGGCTTGAATCATTGGCATTAATTGATGTGTATAAACTATTTTACCAACCAACCTTCATTTTCTGAGCTCAATGCCTCAAAATAAGACAACTAATGTAGAACACTCATCAATAGATAAGTCAACTTGACCAGCTAAATATTAGGTAGTTGAGAATTTGAAATTACAGTAAAGCACAAAGCTCTAATACTAATGTAAGCATGTTCACTAATTTATCATGATTGCACTGTTAGAAACAATAAATTATCTAACTTGCAATAATCTATTTGATTATTTGGTTCTCTCTAATTACAGCATACAAAAATGCATAAACATTCAAATAATAGAAGTCCACATAAAACATTTGAAACATACTGTCTAAATTCAAATATCAGGCAAATCGAAGCATTTAAGCAAACAAATAGCATATCAGTAACTCCTATACACTCACACACTCACATTCAGAACATAAGCAATTAACAACTGAACTGTATAGCACATAAGGCCTAAGCACCACATTCAAGTGACTAATCGAACCCTAAACTAATTTACAAAGCCCTAAATTGCATGAACCCTAAAAATTTTACAAAACTCCAAATTGCGTAAACCTTAAATCTGTTGAAGAGACTTACCAAAATCGAACCCTAAAAAATTAACAGAAACCCCCAAATTAACATAACCGAGGAGGAGATTCGGGATTTTAGACCTCATCAAAAACAACAAAGGAGAGAGAAGAGAAAGACACGCACCTGTCTGCAGTGACGCCGGCGACGCGACGCCGATGGGAGGCAGATTTGGAGGAGTCCTCGCGGCGGCGGTGGGACTCATATCGGCGGTAATGGTCAATTCAGCCCATAGCCTCGCCAGATTTGGCTTCGCAGGAGCGAGATCTGGCGCCGGAAGCTAAGACACGTACATGCACGGAGGCGGAGCGCGGAGGAGACGGGAGGCGAGAGAGGAGCTGTGAGGAGAGTGGAGGAGGAGGCTGAGAGAGGGATACGTGTCTGGGAAGTGATTTTGAATGAGAGGAGTGATTTTGGGTTGAAGTGTGAGAGTTGAGAGGAAATTTGATACGATGCAAATGGGCAGCGTATTGTATACATATATGGATATGCTGCCCTCCCTTTTATTTCTTTCAATTCACCTTCCTTTGACCATAGACTTATTATTTGATCAAATACTTGATCGGGCATTAAAATATGGTCCGATTACCGTTGTCTAGCAAGCAATTGAACGTTCAACGTGTCCAACGGTTTAGATTTTAAAAATAATAAATTTACAAATTGAAAATTTGAAATCAGAGCATTTTGGGTTAAATCTAGTTTTCAATTACATTACCTCTAAATTAGTCTGTTGAGCATTACTAATCTTGTTAAAATTTTATTTTGATCCATCCTTACAGCTGGAAAGTATACATTATCAACTTCCATAATATCTATTCGAATAAAAAATCGATATTAGTTTGCACTTTCAATTTAGCGGTCAACAAATAGTTTACCGGTGAAAATCAAATATTTGACTTAATTGGCGGCGTACTCAAATAAAGTGTGCTGCCATTTTTTCAAAACCTAGTTGACTTTACTCTTTGACTGTGGACTATTATTTGATCAAATGTTTGATCGAGTATTTAAATATGATTCGATTTTGTAGAAAAACATATCACTACATATAAATTGTATGTTGAGCATATCCATCGGTTTAGATTTTACAAATAAAAAATTACAAATTGAAAATTAGAGCATTTTGGTTTATTTTCGTTGTTCAATTATCTAACATTTAAACTAGTTCGTTGAGCGTTAGTAATCTTGATAGAATTTTTTTAATCCATCCTTACAGATGGAAAGTATACATTATCAAAATCCATAATATCTATTCGAATAGAAAATCGGCATTCGTTTACTCTTTCAATTTAGTGGTCAACTATCTGTTGACCGGTGAAAGTCAAATATTTGACTTAACTGGTAGCTTGCTCAAGTAGAGTGTGTTGCCCTTTTCGTAAAAGAGCAGCGTACCCAAATAGAGTGTAATGCCCTTGCTATAAAAGGGCAGCGTATTTAAATGCCTTTTTACAAAAAAGGCAGCACACTCTATTTAAGTACGCTGCTCTCTTGCCCAAATAGTGTAGTTATTAAATTCAACCTGCACTCAGCAGATATCAGTTTAACTATATGACTATCATGAGGGACTATACATGCAAAACCATGTGCTTGCCTCATATTTTTTGACACGTGAGAACCTATCTCTACGGAAAAAGGTTGCACAACCATCAATTATGTGGGTATTCCCGGTATAAACTTGTGACAAAAACATAATTGTCAACGTCGACAATTTGTGTTGTAGAAAATAATACATATGGGAACAAGAACTTCTTAAAACCTCATTAATTCTTCGCTTATAAAGAGCTTGATAGCCATGTTTTTCCAGCTCGTGGGAAAAAAATTCCTCAAAATGATTATTTTGTACCTGAAATTAATGCAGCTATAACCCCGTTAGTGATATCGAATGCACAATCAAATACATAGCTTCTACATTGTCCCTCATAAAGATAGTGAATTAGACTACTGAAGATGCAGAGAAGTTAAGAAAGACAGATAACTATATTCAACTAAAAGAACCTAAACCAGTTCAATTTGGTGACAAGATACACTAAAAAAATTCTAAATCACATAATTGAACAGAATATCAAATCAAAAACCATAATGACCTAAATTGCTCAGGCGAGAAGGAAGCTTACTGAAATCCTCCTTGTCGAGGATATCGAACTTCCCTAAATCGAATTAAGCTCTAAATCCCAAATTAAACCCTAAATCAGAAAACTTACCGGAGATGAGGACGACGCCTACAAAAGTAGACTAGGACAAGTCGGAGATGAGGACGACCGACGAGGCTAGGTCGGAGACCTCGGCTGAGACGAGCTTGGGCTTGGGCTTGGGCTTGGGCTTGAACTGGACGGCGAGGTGAGCTTCGGAAGTTCTGCAGTGGTGGACGATAGCGAGGTTATGTCAGGCGAGAGGACATCGACGACGATGATCTGGAGAGCTAGGGAGGACGGCGACGACGAGAGAGATAGAGCGAACTTCGGGAGGTGTCGGGCAAACCAGAAACTAATACCTAGTTGCTACTTCAATGTCACGACACTCTATCCCACTAACTAAACAATTATTTATGCCCTATAAATAGACTGAATAAGAGATTTAATAGGTTATGTTCACTTAAAATATATAAAAATTGTCATCAATAAATAATTGGATAATTTTATATAAATATAATAGAGTTGACTAATTATCACTCAATTATATCTAATTATATTTTTGATCTCAAAGCTTAATTATTTTTAAAAAATTATATCTCATTTTATCATACTGTCATTTAATTTAAACATAACACGACTGACCAAAATATTGAAATTATTATTCAAATATATAACATTGAGTATTGTTTAAACCCACATTAATTCGTCTAACCGATTTACATTAAATGATTGCATGAAATTGGGCCAGTGTAAAAATATCACCTAAATTCAATTCATTCGTTTAAAATTCAACAATCAACTAACTTCACTTTGAAGCTAACTCATATTTCTAGGTTTCTCGAATTCAAAATTAATTTAAAGATTAATTACAACTTACTATAGATAATTGGAGCCCTTTTACAAATTACTATATCTATTTTTAGAAGTTTCATTTGCACTCACTTAGTTACATTATTTTTTACAATTTGCTCATTTCTGTTAGATTTAACTGTTAAATTTTTTCAAAATGACGAAAATACCCTCATAATGTTGAGGTTGATGATAATGGCTAATGCAATATAGGTTTCTCGCTCATCCTTCAGTTCCTTCCGACCCTTAAGAGTAGAAGAAGAAAATCTTCAATAGCTGTTTTTGGATATGGGTTTTGCTGGAGTGAGGGATCATGTGGAAGGGTAGCCTATTCCAGCGCTAATGGAAGATCAACTATGTTCAATCTTGAGTACCCAGGGAATTTTTATTTCTTTCCCAATTTAATTTAATTGGGCATCGATGCTCGATGCTCTTCTTAGAGAAAGAAATTAGTTTTTCAATTTCACCATTTTAATAACAAAAATAAATAACATTCAATAATTCCATCAATTTGTATCTCTCCCCTATCCAAAATTTGGGTTTGTCTCTCAGATCCATTAACACCCACAACCCATTCTGAACCAGCTAAAACCCACAGCTTCATAATTAGAACAAAGTAGAATAAACCAAAAAAGTTACACAATTGAACCAAAAATATCGAGGCCCGCCATCTTGAAATTGAATTTCTGATATTGGGTAGGGTTTTTTTTCACCTCCCAAACTGAGCCATCGCCATCCACATCAAGAGCATAACGAACCATCCTCCACATAAGGAAGAACACCAACAAATCGGATAGTAGATGGCACCATTATGCGGAAGCTAATAATTGAATTGTCTTGCCCACGGATCATAACCATAAATCGATGAGTGGGCAAAGTGTAAAATTATTTAAAATCTAGCTAAGGAGTAGAATAATATTATTGATCATTATGTTGTGAATACATATGCCTCTATTTATAGAGGCAATAGAAAACCCCTGATACACAATTGAATAAGAAACCCCAATTATTAAGTAATTGGAATAATCTAGAATATAAATAAAATATAGAAAATAGAAAATATAAGAAATATTATGAGTTAAATAATTAGCTTAAGTACATAGATGACAGCGGACCTGAAGTTTCTGGGTGGGACCTAGGCATACCATGTTCTCTCAATACAATGATGCTCGGATCTACTTGATTGGGAGGGCTTGATGCTACCAAGTTTGTAGCTGATGATGATTAATTTCTCCGGAAGAATTTATATAAAGTCCCAATTTTTCTATGGTTGGGTGTTGGGCCGAAAAGTGTTGTACAAACGCCACTTTCCGGAATCCCCGTGCAAGTATACACAAACAAGTTATAGTATTTGTAAACCGGTAAGTAACCTGGTCGATACGCAGGGACTAATGAGGGTCTTAGGTCGAATGTATGTTTGTGTCAAAGGTCTCAAAACTACTATTTTTGGTATTTTCTAATCAAAAGAAACAAGCAAGTAATTGGTGTGGTAATTGACAAGTAATGGAAAATGCCTAGGGTGCAAGACATGTAGACAGTGAATTACTATAACGATTTTATAGTTCTTTAGGTGATTACGAGATGAACCTATGTCTTAATTACCAACCCCACCTCTCGGCAGTGAAATTGTCTAACTCCAAGTCACTCCTTGCCCTCTCGGATTCGAAGTCACCCGAAATCGCATTCGCTTGACAATATTAAACTAAGGGCTAATCTGGGGCATCTCCGCTCGACATCGAACCCCTAGCACTCGGTGGATCCTAGTTCTAGGACTATCCGTCTCTCTCGAAATCGATATAGTCCCTAAGCACGCATACTAAGTGGGCTAAGTGTTACGTCGGGGTGTCAAAACTCGGTTTCGAGCCCCTCACACATAATGCTACCTAGGTCCGGGAAACCCTAACATATATTCCTATGTGGTCTACCTAGTAAGCATGAATTAAAACAAGAAAACCACACACCTCAATCATCTCCTTAGAACTATTTCATCAAATAGCAATAAATCAAGGTCTATAATGTCTAGCATCTATGGCTTAGGGTTTTAGCTCTCAACCATAGTGCTCAATCCACAAATAATTACGCAAATAGTTAAAACTAACATAGACATCAAAATAAACATAGGAAGGGAGAAGGAAATACTCTAATGGTGTTCTTGAGTGGGATGGGTTTTCAAGTTTGGCCCAATCTTCACTTCTTGATGCTTTTGCCTTTTTTGAGTAGAGAAATTGGTGTAGGATTTAAGCTTTGGTGTTTGGGTGGTGAAACTTGTCTCCTCTTCCTCTTTCCAAGCTTGAGGATTCCAGATTTGATGAAGAATCCACTTGGAACTTCGAGGAGATGAAAGAAGGTAGGAGAATGAGTTGTTGGAGCTGATGGGATAGTAGGTAAAAAGGTGGATTCAAAAGCTCTCCCAATCCCTAGGTCAAATGGCCTTAAATAGGCGTTGCAGATTCTGGGGGGTGTCGATCGACACCAGGGGGCGTTGATCGACACCTCATCGTCAACTCGTTGCCAACCCGTCGACGAAAGTTTCTGGATTTTGGGAGGTGTCGATCGACACCTATGTTGACTTCCAATGTAAAAACTTCCTTCACGAGAATTGTAGCTCTTTCCGTTCTCTTCAGTTTAGAAATATCGTTTTCTCGATTTGGAATTCGGATGTGAGAGTTATGGCACTTGAAATTCAACTGGTCTGCAAGTTCAATATCTGGTCAATTTTGCCCCATTTCCTGCATAAGCTCTCGAAACACCAACAAGCATAAAATTATCCCTAAGTGGCCTTAAATGGCCACTACGAGGCAAATTAACATTTAATTGTGAGGTTGAGCGGGATCAAACGGAGATCGTTCGACCCTACAACAACACACCACACTTAAATACTTATCGTCCCGATAAGTCAAGTAAGCGCAAACAAAACATTTGCCGAGTTAGGTACCTCGTGGCCAACTCACGTAGGGGGAGCTCGGCTTGTCCTGAGGGTTTCAAGTCCAACACCCACAACTCGAAAACTCAAACTAAACCTAACACAAAACAATTGACATGCAAGCTAAGGTTGCTTAATTCATGGCGGATAATGAGCATTTACGATGGAAGCTAATCTCAGAATTTTCAATGTGATCATTCAAACACACACATGAGGGTATATGAATTCGGGATAACATGCAAACACCAAAGTGTACGAAGGGTATCATTTTCACGCCACATAAATGACTTACAAAACTTGCCTTAACATATGTTGCATCAGTTAGGGTCCCTTTCCTTTAATGTCTTGGTGTTATAGGAGATTAGTATGAAGTGTTTTATTTGGTGACATCTGGTAATAGGAGAGAGTAGTGAATGGGTATTAAGTTGACACCTGGCTCTCTAAAAAAAATTTTCCTAACTTCTTGAGCAAATAGACATGGTTCTTATCCAGTGAAAGGGAAGTACTATCATGAAATGACTTTAAGAATTGTTCTTGCCCGCATTGAGGTAACTATTGTCTTTTGAAAGAATTATAAACTTTCATATGAATTAATGGAAAATTAATGTCTTCTTGTGCACATCCATGAATAACTATGTGCATTGATAAAAAAACATTAGATATGGTAGAACAGAAGTTAGAATTGTCAGGAACTTCCCGTTTCTTTTGTAATTGTAGATATGCATCTGATAGTGTTTTTGTTTGCATCTGATTGTGGTTTTGTTTTGCAGGTGTGTTGGCAAATACCTGGGTATGGTGAAATGTAATCATCCATTTTTTAATCCTTTGAAGTACAGTGACACGATTGATAGATTGTGGTTGTTGTTTATTTCAGATTATGAAACTTTGAGAGCTTTAGATTCGGATAATCTTCCGGCAGTTTCTTCTATGACTGACGAATAGATAAATGCTCTTCCCGTGCACATATACAAGGTTGCTGCTTCTCAGAAGTATGTTTGGATCTTTTGCGTGTGCATGCGAATTGCACTTTTGTTGATGTATGTTCCGATTTCAGGTTTAGTAAATTTGAATGAATTCATCATGTGTAAAGTTAGAGTTGTAAAGCATTTTTTTAATTCACGAAAAAACATTACCAACTAAACACGAGGGATGATGTATAACCAAACATGTTTTGTTATGGTTGTGTGGTATATTCAACTCAAAGATTATGTTGGAATTATTTAGAATTAGGCACATATCAATGAATTCTTAATAAATTGATTGTGATTTTACAGTGGCGGCTCATTGATGCAACATGCCTCATCTTCATCCACTGAGGTATGTGATATCTCTTATGCTTATATTGCAGAAAAATGTATTTTTTCAATCTTGCTATGTTGATGATATACTCAAAAACTGATTTTTTTTCATTATTCATGTTCAATTTATGGTTTCAAAATTATGAACTGAATTGATGAATGTGATCACTTGCATAGACACTCGCCATACCTCTTTTATTGTTTCATTTGGTACCTTCGTTTATTTATTTTATTTTGATATTCTTGCAATAATTAAAATCTTTAGCATGTTACAAATTAGATATGAATCTGTTTAATATGTTCTTGGATGTATCGACGTGAAATGTTGTGGTGCGGCCGGAATGTCAACTTTGCTTGCACATGAAAAATATCGTGGGACATTTATGCTCGTTTATGTTCATTTATTTATTTATTTATTTTCTACACCAACCTGAGCTGGTTTGAAATGGGTACAAATTTTGTTATACCTTAGTTATAAACCCGAATGCAATTTTTTTTGAGATATGGGAATGAAAGTGGTGAAATGATATTGTTTATGATGTATGATTAGGTGCCTGCAGTCTTGTCTGGTTGAATCCAAGCCACTTTTGATCCTTATTGCATTTATGAAAAAGAAGAATTAAGAGTTGGGGTTTATTAGTGAATTAGTATCAATGCGGATTAATTGTAAAATGAATCTGTCTAATTAGATATGATTATTGGATGGTTCCGTAACGTCTCTCCTCTCGAACAGAAAAAGTAGGACAACGCTAGCGCGGTCAGGAGCAAGGCGGTCTGAAGATGAACTAACTTGTACTGTTTGCTTAGAGCAAGTTTGTGCGGGGGAGATCATCCGTAGCCTACCATGCTTACACCAAGTTAATACTCTCCTTTCAACGATCTTATTTTACTTTTGGTGATTTCCGCTAACTATATAGTCTGAATAATATGTTGTTAGACATGTTGGAAATCACTTCGTGTTTTTCATTTGACTTATGGTTTCCTTCATTTTCTGACCTCTATATCATTTTATGCATCACCTAATCAATAAGAATATGATTTATGTAATTTTGTCTCTCGTCATTCAATTCTTGTCCATCTGTTAAATCCCGACTCACCTAAAACCTCAACATGATAAATGGAGGCTTGGGGTTGTTGTTTAAACTAGTGAATGTGATGAAGGACAATCCCGATTAGAATTCTTAATTATATTAGATTTTGGATAGTTTTAGGTTTTCTTATTAAGATTAGGTTTCCTAACTCTAATTAGTTTGGATTGATTAGTTCTATTGGTTTAGGTTTACTAGTTTGAGTTAGTTTAGGAGAATTAGTCCTTTATAAATCTTAGCTTGTGTAGAGATTATTATCGTCATTATCATTATTATCAATTTGAGTTACTTGGATTTATTCCGTTTTCTACCTAAAGTTAGGGTATTATCTTTGCTTCGTTTCGAAGCACCCTTCTGTTGCACCAAAGTGGTATTATTCTAAAATGAAAATAACAAAAATTAGTGAACCGATCTTGAAAATATCGGAACAAAATATTTATTAATTATAGCTTTAATACCTCATACACCTTATTAAATTTATTATAACAACTCTGTTCGCATAATGAATACAACACTCTTATATATTATTCTAAATAAATAAACTTTTTTAAGAGTGAGGTATGTACTTGCAACTTCGTGAAAATAATAAACAAAAGGTCCGCTAAGCATCGCAAGGATAGTGTAAAGCAGTTTGTTGAGTGCATGGTCTCAATATGAAGTCCACATACTGGATGGGTTTGTCCACTTTCTCTGACAATTTTATGTCCGAAGAAGTTCCAACAAATTCATGGATTTCTCTAAGGTATTGGTCATTACTATTTGGTGCCTCCACATTATTTTATGCAAAACTATTGGTAATATTTAGGCCCAAACACATCACCACTACCACAGATGCAATGGTCACTTCATTACCACAACCCATCTCTTTTCTTTGTTTATTTTCTGAAGTAAAATATATGGGTTGGTTTGTAGAAGAAGAGGGAAAATGAGTTTCTACTACAAAATTGATAATGTTTATGAGCTTCTTTATACACAAGATTGAATTCTTTGGTTTTACGTGAAAATGAATAACGTTAATTAATAAATGGAGTATATCGTTTTAAGTTTTGATAGCACAATATTATATTAAGAAAAACGATCTCTATCAAATAATAATTCAACTTATGTATTCATAAATTACATTAGAAATTGCAACTAGGACTTTATTTTTTTTCTGGCGGTTAGGTTTTCCTTCTTCTTTCACGTCGGTGCATTATTCTAACTGATACTTGATGGTCGTGAGAGGTGTGGTACTGAGGACTGACAAGTCATGTCTTGGTTTTGTGTTACAAGTGTATGAACTAGAAAATAAGGGGCAAAGTGGGCTTCACAAAGGTGTTGTGGTGGACTAATATGACTGTGGGCTTTTAAGTTGTCGGCCTCAAGTGGTCGAGTTTGGTGCGGCACTACAGGAAATTTGCTTATTCCCGGCGAGATATTGACATATCTCATATCTCGCCGAGTTGGTTACACAAACCTGGCGAGACTTATATTTTGCCGGCTTAATGAAACCAACCCGACGAGATATATCTCGTCGGCTTAGTGAAACCAACCTGACGATATATTAAATATCTCGCGGGGTTGGTTTCACCTGTCAATAGGCAGATTATGACCACAACGGTCATATCCTTTCCCGGCGAGATATTGCGCAATATCTCGTCGGGAAAGCTAAAAACCTACCCGACGAGATATGCAGTATATCGTCGGGTTTGTTTCACCAAATCGGCGATATCTCGCCGGGCTGATTACACACGTCAACGGTCGGATGTTGACCACAATGTTCATAACCTTTCCTGGCAAGATATTGCGCAATAGCTCGCCGGGAAAGGTTATGACCGTTGATGGTCAACATCCGAACGTTGACTCTTAACGACTCCAACCCGGCGAGATATTATTCCAACCCAGCGAGATATTTCAATAATATCTCGCCGGGAAAGGTTATGACCATTGACGCTCAACGACTCCAACCTAGCGAGATATTTCAATATTTCACCGGGAAAGAGTTTGTTGGCCATCAACGGTCGGATATTGACCATCAAAGGTCATAACCTTTCCCGGCGAGGTATTGCACAATATTTCGCCGGTAAAAGGTTCTGAAAATTCTATAAAAGGTCCATGCATGACTTCATTTGTCAAAATTTGATTTGTGGAGGATCATTTGCACCTATTGATAGAGGTCAAGATTTCGAATGCATACAAAGTCGAAGATTACTAGTCCGGTTCTCGAGTTCCCCTCGTCGCCTTTAATCTTTTCGTCCCCATGGTCGATCTCCAGATTTGCAGGTTAGTTTGAATTTTTGATTTGTTGTGATATTTCAATTTAGATATGACATTGATATGAATTTTTGTGAGTTACGCTATGAATTAGTGAAAATTTTGGTGAACTAGACTATGAATTAGTAAAATTTTGGTAAACTAGGGTATGAATTAGTGAAATTTTGGTGAATTAGGCTATGAATTAATGAAATTTTGGTGAACTAGACTATGAATTGATGAATTGTTGGTGAACTAGACTATGAATTATGACCGTCTAGTTCAAAATTGTACTTTTGTGTAGTTACGACGGTTTTAGAGATTGGCTGATTTTTAAAGGAACTGAAGAACATGTTACAAAGAATGTCAAAGCATCTTCTACGACATCTTGCGTAACATTGTTGACGGCATCTCGGCAAGCATCCTGATCGACAGAAATCAGGAAAGTGCAGTTTCGGCAGAGAAGAAAGAAAACGATTAGGAAATTGCAGAACGACTCCTAATCTGAAAAGGAGAAAGACGGCGATTAAGAGGAAACCCTTTAGGGTTAGTACTCATCCACGATTGCTATAAAAGCTTAGGCTACCCCTTTAGCAATTGTGTGGTTCTTTATTTGTTTCCTAGCAACAATTTGCAAGGTTCTTAGACGTGAAGGTTTGCGGGCTGAGAAATTGCAGATTGAGCTTAGGATATTGTGTATCACATAACTATAGAGAGTTAGGTGATTGAGGGTTTACTGAAGTCGTGAGTTTTGACTGCACGCAACCACCAAACTTGAAGAAGACTTGAAGACGACAGAGCAAGGCGATTGCTCGAAGAGTGGAATCAAGACGTTCTTGGATTCAGGGGGAGACCCTGAGATAGATTGCACTGTAAGACGTAGCATAAAGTATAGATCTAGGGTGATCACAGGTACTTGTATGTTCTGACGGATTACTGATAAGTGAAATCTTTCCACTAGGCTGAGAGCCCCCAGACGTAGGTGACGTTGCACCGAACTGGGTAAACAATCTGCTGTGTCATTGTCTATAGCTTTATCTTTACTGTCCTAAGTTATCTACGCAAGAAGTCAGACACAACGTTATAGCTTCTTACGTAACATTGTGTGTGGCATCTTGCACGACTAGACTGATCAGAATTTCATTTTGTTTGTGGATATTTAGCTTTAATTACGTGTAGAAATACATATGCATATAATAACTATCACATATTGTATTGTATGCAAATATGTCAATTATGGAACACCGTAGGTGGATGAATATAGAAAATAGAAGGTCGCAAACGTATATGTACGGTGTCAAAAAATTTCATAAAGTTTATCCAAAAAAATGTGTTTCAACACGGTTGTGACCGATATCTATGCCCTTGCAAAACCTGTCACAATATGATTGTCCAATATGAGAATACAATATGTACCCACTTATTGCAATAGGGCATGGTTTCGACCTACATTGTGTGAATCTGTCACGGTGAAGTGCATAACGCAGCTTCATTTTTGGGTGAGGGACGGGAATGTCGACGGGACAAGGCTTCAAGTAGTCGAAATGTCGATCATGTTGTAGAGCTTGTGGAGGATTTATTCCAGCGGGCAGATAACTTTGGTGAAGATATAGTGGAGGGTGAGCACCATACGACAAAAGCAGCGATGGACGCGTATGACGAACTAACGAGTCTTGCGAACACCCCATTGTTTCCAGGGTCTAAATTGTCCTGTCTGAAGGCGCTTTTGAAGTTGATGACCATTAAGGAAAAATTAGCAACGTCAAACATAACATTTGATATGAATTGCGAGTGTTACATAAATTCGCACTCGTTGCCAAATTTCCACCCTAGATCATATGCCGAAGAGAAGGATATCAAGTACGCTGCTTGCGAGTTTGAGTGCATTTTGTACTATCAACAGTACAAATTTGCCAATATATGCCCTATTTGTCGGACATCTAGATGGGTAGACGGGAAACAGAAAAAAAAGAAACCATAGAAAATTGTTTGGTACTTCCCTATTATTTCGCGGCTCCATGGTTTGCACATATCAGCGAAGACTGCCGACCAAATGCGTTCACACGGGCAAAGGGTCAGAGACAGAAACAACGTTTGCCATCCAGCTGACGGCGTATCTTGGAAAGAGTTTGATCAATTGTACCCAATATTTGCTGCAGACTTTCGGAATGTGCTTCTTGCTCTAGCGAGCGACGGTTTTAACCCGTTCGGACCTGCTTCTACGTCTAACTGTATTTGGCTAGTGGTGATGATACCCCTCAACTTTCCCCCGTCCATGTGTATGAGGAAAGAGTACAATATTCTATCGATACTGGTTTTCGAGCCAAAATCACCTGGTAAGTGTTTGAATGTGTTCATGCACCCATTAATAGACGATCTGAAAGTATTGTGGGGGCACGGGTGTCCCAACGTATGATCGGAAAAGTTGCGAGCAATTTCGGATGCGTGCAGCCGTGATGTGCACAATCAGCGACTATCCAGGGTTGGGAATGTCATGCGTAATTTAGGTAAAGGGGTACAAGGCATGCCCCATTTGCCTTGACGACCTCGACGCTACATACAATCGTCGTAGAATGTCATACCTCGGACACCGTAGATGGTTACACGCCTATCATCCATACTAATTCAAGACTCATGAGTTTAACGGGGCAACGGAAGAATGACCACCCCTATAGGTACCTTCATCGGAGGAAGTCCTCAGATAGACAAGTTATCATGAATTCTAAGTGCAGAGTTTGCATCCATTGTAAGCGCCGAAACAAGGTAAGGCTCCGTGTTACTGGACGCATGAAACTATTTTCTGGCAGCTCCCGTACTGGAAGTTAATTCGGGTTAGGCATGCTCTTGATGTCATGCATATCGAGAAAAATGTATGCGATAATGTCATGTGCATCGTACTTGGCCTTAAGTCAAAGACAAAGGATGATGCAAATGCCCGTGCAACTCTCTCAGATATGGGCATCAGTCGACCTTCCCCTGATTACACTGTGTTGACTCAGAAACGGGGCGAAGTGTTTGAAATAATTGTTGCTATAAAATATCTGAGCGGCTATGCCAGTCAGCTGAAAAGTAAAGTGAATGCCAATGACAATTTTTTTACGGATTGAAGACACACGACTGTCATGTGTTGCTCCAACGAATTCTCCCGATATTCATCCGACCATATGTTGGGTTGCGCATTGCAGATACCTTAGTTGACTTATCTCGATGGTTTCAGAGGTTATGTGTCATGGAACTGAAGGTGCAATAAATCCATCAGCTCCAATGTGATATCAACTTGATTCTGTGCAATTCGGAGAGTATATTCCCAGTTGCATTCTTCACAATTATGGTTCACCTTTGTCATCATCTGCCCAAACAACTTTTGATGATTGGCCTTATTCATTACAGTTGGATGTTTCCAGTTGAAAGGTAATCTGGCTAGATAACAGTCATATTTTTACATGTAAGTTATATCATTCACAGTATTCCTCTTCTCAACTAATTTATATTTTTGGTGTAGGCAATTTGGCGAGTACAAGAAGAGTACACAAAACTATCGGTACCTGGAGGGTTGCATAGCTGAATCGTATTTGATGCACGAGTGCGTGAATTTCATCAACTTTGTTACTACGTTTAATATTGGCATACTTTTTAATGCGAAGTCAAGATGTCAAACAACATGTTGCAATACAGTTTGTGCGACATGATACTCGCAGGATTAGGCAAGACATCGAAAACTTCCTGTTTTGATCAAAGAAGCTCCGCTAGAAAAGGAATAAAAACCATGGATAGTTAGGCAAGGATCAGCTGGAAGAAAGACACGCAAGCAAGATTTAATGTAGGCGGCAACGCCAACTTGTCACTTGCCAGAAACGCAAGGCGGCAAGAGACTTCCTAATCGGAATAGGAATCCGATTAGGTAATGTGATTTGCTATAAAAGCATGTGCTACCCCCTTAGCAACTCAGTCATTTCTCTGTGCTAAATTCTCAGAGCTCTTAACCATGTACGACTAGTGAATTGAGAGGCTGATCAATTTAGAAAGAACGTCGTCGATCCCATACATCAACTCGAGGAGATTTGAGTGTCTGTGATCTATTGGGTCTTGGATTCGTGATTGAAGACTCACGAGAAGATTGTCGAAGACAACATAACCGAGCATAGGCTTGCTCGAGGGTGGAATTGAGAAGATCTCAAAGACAGGGGGAGTCCCTGGTTGAGGTTGTTCACAGTGAGATCTCTAGTAGCTTAGGAAAATAGCTTGTGTGATAGCTAGTTGATGCTTGAAGTTGCACTATTGACTACCAAATAGTGAAAACCTTTCCACTGGCAGAGTGCCTCCAGACGTACGTGCGGAGTCACCGAACTGGGTAAACATATTGTGTGTCTTCTGTCTACTACTTTACTATTTACTGTCCATAAAGTGTGATTAGGCAAGTTGTCGAACCAATCGTTACAACATTGTGTTTGACATCTTGTTCCTGCTACTTAACAGAATTTTAATTGGTATCAGAGTGGGCACCTTAAAACTCTTAGGTGATTTCCTGCAAAGATTCAGTGTAGCAAAGATGGACTCAAAGAAAAGAGAATCAATCAATCGACCACCAGTGCTCGATGGAACCAACTATGGTTACTGGTAAGTACGAATGTGTGCCTTTATGAAATCCCTCGGCAGCAAAACCTGGAAGGCTGTTATCAATGGTTGGGAGGAACCTCAGTGTGCTGATGCTCAAGGATATCCAACCGGTCCCAAACCCGAGAAAGACTAGAGCACCGAAGAAGATGAAGCAGCCCGATGTAACTCTAAAGCACTATATGCTTTATTTAACGGAGTTGACAGTAACGACTTTAGGCTCATCAACACTTGTAATAGTGCCAAAATAGTCTGGGATGCTCTTGCCACTACATATGAGGGAACCTCCAAAGTCCGAGAGTAGAAATTACAATATCTCACCACCAATTTTGAAGCTCTCTCTATGAATGAGGACGAAATCACAACTGATTTTAATGTACAAATCAAGGATCTAGCTAATGAGTCTTACTCACTGGGAAAACCCATGAATGATGAAGATCTAGTCAGAAAAACCCTTAGAGATCTAAGCTCTAGATTCAAGATGAAGATCACTGCCAGAGAAGAATGTCATGATCTAAAGGTCCAGAAATTTGATGAACTCGTAGGATCTCTCATGACCTACGAGCTCTCCCTTCCAACCATGGAGAAAAAGCACAAAGGCGTAGCCTTCAAAAGCTCCACTCACACTCGGAAGGAGCAAGTACTCTCAGACTCTGATAGCGATATTGATGACACCATCGCTATGCTCGCCAAGAACTATAATTGAGTCAAGAAAAGATTCAACCAGATGGAGGGAAAGAATTTCTCACGAGATTTTAAAGACAAACCGCAACAAAATTTTCAAAACACTGAAAACAGAGAAGGCAGACGAGGCGAAAAAGCAGAAAAAGAAAGAGGAGTTCAATGCTTCGAATGCGAAGGCTATGAGAATGTACAGACGGAATGTCCAAACTTCTTGAAAAAGCAGAAGAAAAGATATATTGCATCTTTTCCAGATGAAGAAGAAGGAGACAGTGACATAGAACTGACAAGTAACTATGTAGCATTAACTGCTTCCACATCTGCTGAACCCATGAACAAATTCGCCTCAGATGAGACTCTCAACAACGCATACAATGAGTGGTATGTTAAGTGGCTTGAAGACTCTCAAGTCATTTAGAAACAGAACACAATCATTCTCTCACTCAATGAAGACAAGACCAGACTTCTTGAAACCATTATTGATTTGAAAAATGAAATAACTCATCTGAAGGGGGAACTAGAGCTCATGACCAAATCCATCAAGATGATGAACCCGAGCACTAACACCCTGGACCAAATACTATCCATTGGGAAGTCAGCAAATAACTTGGAAGGACTTGGTTACTCTAAAAAAGCTTCAACATCACAGACCACCTTTGTTCCTCAAAGAACTGCCAACAACATGTCCCACCAGATGTCAAAGACATCCTGTAGCATCCGACCACAGAAGAAACATCATCATGGCAGCACAAAGAAAAGAAAACATAATTGGACATGCCATCACTGTGGACAAAGAGGTCACATCCGACCATTTTGTTATCACCTCTATGGAAAGAGCTCCGTTAAACGCAGGACTGCCAAAGCTCAAAATCAACAAGAATGGAGGGAGACTAAGGTACATCACCAACCCAAAATACGGAAAGAAAGGCGGTTGAAGGAAGTACATTATAGGGCTAACATTGCTTACACCTCGCTAAAAGCCTCTGCCAGTAATGATTGGTACTTTGATAATGGCTCCTCTCGGCATATGACTGGTAATAGTACATTCCTCACTACTCTGACACCATGCTCAAACTGTTTTGTCACTTTTGGAGATGGAGTGAAAGCCAGGGTACTAGGAAAGGGGAAACTTAACCTACTCAACTCACCCTTTCTAAAGGAAGCCTTAATGGTAGAAGGACTCACTGCCAATTTGATAAGTATCAGTCAACTTTGCGATCTATACCTCAAAGTTAAATTTACTCGTAACAAGTGTGCAGTGGTGAACACTTAACTAGAGGAACTCATGACTAGACTTAGGTCACAAGACAACTGCTATCTATGGTCTCCAACAACAGCTCCTATATCTACTAAATGTCTTCTATCCAAAGCACAAGAAACCAAGCTTTGGCACCAAAAGTTTGGACACATAAATCTGAGAAGCATGTAGAAAATTCTATCTGAAAAGGCTATCATCAGAGTTCCAGATCTGAAGATCATCGAAGGAAAAATCTACGGAGAATGTCAGATAGGGAAACAAGTCAAGACGTCACACAAGAAGATGCAACATCTTACCACCTCCCGGGTCCTAGAACTTCTGCATGTAGATCTCATGGGACCTATGGAAGTTGAAATTCTTGGAGCTAAGAAATATATTTTTGTATGTGTGGACGACTTCTCAAGGTACAGTTGTGTTGAGTTTATTCGTGAAAATTCAGACACATTCTTTGTCTTCGAATCTTTATGTCGAAGAGTTCAAAGAGAGAAAGGAGAAACCATTGGCAAAATAGTGAGACTTAGGAGTGATAATGGATGAGAATTTGAAAACATAAGCTTTGCAAACTTCTTTGATGCTTAAGGAGTTGCCCATGAATTCTCTGCTCCCATTACCCCTCAACAGAATGGGATTGTTGAAAGGAAGAACCGAACTCTTCAAGAAATGGCTAGAGTCATGATGTTAGCCAAAGATATCCCTACACGCTTTTGGGTAGAGGTACTCAACATGGCTTGCCATATTCACAATCGTGTCACCCTTCGTCCATGTACCTCGGTAACACTTTATGAAATATGGAGGGGGAGAAAGCCTAATGTCAAATATTTTCATATCTTTGGGTCAGTATGTTATATTCTAGCTGATAGGGAACCACGACAAAAGTTTGACCCTAAAAGCGATGAAGGAATATTTCTTGGATACTCTAGAAACAGTCGTGCTTATCGGGCCTACAACAAACGAACGAGAACCATGATGGAGTCTATAAATGTGGTTGTGAATGATGATAACTCTAAACAACCTAACGATGACGAAGAAGAAAATTCAAACACTTCAGATGTCAGACCAAATGCCAGTGACAAAACTCATGACCTAGAACCTGAAGACGAAGGTAGCATCGTTGATGACAAAGAAGATCCTTCCACGACAGAACAGAGAATTTCGTCCAGAAAAGTCCAGAAGAATCACCCAGTCCAGGAAATAATTGTTGATGTCAATGAAGGTGTGCGTACTCGACAAAAGGCACCGGTGAGCTACAAGGAGATGATAAGTAACATCTGTTTTGTTTCAAAAATCGAACCTAATAATGTGCAACAAGCCATGAACGATGAATACTGGGTATGTGCCATTCAAGAAGAACTGGTTCAATTCGAAAGAAAAGCTGTATGGGAATTAGTACCCAAGCTTGACAATGTCAACGTCATCGGGACAAAATGGATCTTTAAGAATAAGTCTGATGAATAGGGAAATATCACTCGAAATAAATCTAGACTTGTAGCACAAGGATACACACAAGTAGAAGGAGTAGATTTCGACGAGACGTTTGCTCCTATAGCCAAAATTGAGGCTATCAGACTCCTTCTCAACATTTTCTGCCATATACAAATCAAACTTTATCGGATGGATGTGAAGAGTGCTTTCCTAAACGGATATCTAAGCGAAGAAGTCTATGTTGCTCAACCAAAGGGGTTTGAAGACTACAACTCACCGCATCATATCTACAAGCTTAAAAAAGCCATGTACGGTCTCAAACAAGCACCTCGAGCCTGGTATGAACGTTTAACTCAGTTCCTAATATAGAATAGTTATACTCGAGGGGAAGTTGACATGACTCTATTCGTAAAGAAGGAAGGAAACAACATTATGATTGATCAAATTTATGTGGACGACATTGACTTTGGAGGAATGTCAGATAAGATGGTAGAACGTTTTGTCCAACATATGCAGTCCGACTTCGAGATGAGTATGGTTGGTGAGCTAACCTACTTTCTAGGCTTTCAAATCAAACAAATGGATAATGACATCTTTATCTTCCAAAGCAAGTATGCCAAGAATGTCATAAAGATGTTTGGTTTGGAAAAAGTTTCACACAAGAGAACTCCAATCGCTACTCATTTGAAGTTTAGCAAGGATGATCAAGTCGAACCTGTAGATCAAAGTCCCTATCGAAGCATCATTGAAAGCCTATTATACCTCACAACAAGTCGACCTGACATTTCTTTTTTAGTGGGAATTTGTGCTCGCTAGCAAGCAAATCCAAAGACAAGTCATCTAGCTCAAGACAAAAGAATTATCTGATATATATCGAGTACAACAGAGTTAGGTTTATTATACTCATTCGACACATCCTCTAATCTAGGAGGATATTGTGATGCGGATTGGGCATGAAGTACCCCTGATCGAAAAAGCACGTCAGGAGGATGTTTTAACTCAGGAATAATCTTGTCTCCTGGTTCAGCAAGAAACAAAATTGTACAACTCTATCTACTGCTGAATCCGAGTACATTGTTGCTGGAAATAGATGCACTCAAATTTTGTGGATGAAGCAAATGCTGGCAGAATATGATGTCAAGCAAGTGTTAGGTTTGTGCCCCAGTCCAAAATAATTCCTCAATCTATATTATAACGGACATCATTATTCTACATAATAAAAGGCATAATATTACTAACGTGTTGTAGTAATATATCTAATGTGATTTGATCTATGTCATAATGTGTGTAATCACTTATAGTAGAACTATAGATCAGAAAGAGTTCCATTCGATAGAGTCCCTGATCAGCTAAGCTTCTTCTGAAGCGATCAGTATGAGACTAACTCCTTGTGATCACGCTCTACTGATCATGGCAAAGATATGCCGGAGTTATATCATAGATATCATCAGGTCGATGATATCGGACAACCCGATTGTGAGTATGCTGCATAGATCCAGTCATGAGATACTCACATATCGTAACTTGTCATTATATCCTAAGACCAAGGAGTCTTTGTGTACACTATGTAACAAATACCTAAGTTTGACCTAGTCTAACGTTATCTGTAAAAGGGTAGCTATAACGGCTGCGATTGGCTTTGGCATTTATTGCACTAGTGAACTCGAAAGGCGTCTGAGGGATTTATCACTCATACTTCGGTATGAGAAAGATATCCGTTTAGGCCACTTGATGAGTATGACTGAAGAAATAGCATGGTCATGCAGGTGATACCTTAGTATCAGTTTTCAATCATCTCAGATATCAAAAAACAGTGATTGATAAATTAGGATGACCGTTCTATGCCTATTGATCAATATGGATATCGGTTTGATAAAAGGACAGTGACATGTACGATAACAGGTTAAGTCGAATAATCGATAATCACGAATATTGGATAATCATAATGTCTTGCTAGAGGCCACTTATGATGGAAAGGGTAAAATGGTAATTTTACCAGTCTGCCAATTATTCGTGAGCCTAGAGGGTCACACGCATTAAGCACAATTCATGACAATAATTATGGATGAGAGTTGAGAACAATTCGGTAGTTTTCTGGCCTAAGGTTTTAACCAGACGGTTGAAGAAATCAATTCGAGGAAATTGAGCCGTTTTGACTAAACCGAAATTAGAACTCAAGTTAATGGGTTTAATTTGGGTTTTAGTTAAATGGGCTTAAAGCCCATTTAGGGTTTAAGATAAGAGAGGGGTTAAATGCAAATAAGAAAGATTAAAAGGATAAATAATGCAATTTTCATTTTGAAATTCAATTTAATTTCAAATTAAATATCACATAATCTATTATTATCTTATCCTTGGAATTTTTCAGCAACCAACTCCCCTCTCTCTCTCCCTCAATTGCCGAAAACACTCTCCTCTCTCTACCTCCATTATTGGTCAAGTTTTCTTTCAATTTTCTAGCAAAAAGTTAGAGAGAAAAACCATTTCGGTTGTGTGCTTGTGTGGACTTGATAGAGAGGACACTACGCTTGTGTTCTTGTCGATTACAAGAGGTAAACACCAGATTTTAATTATGTTTATAACATTAAGATCAAGTTTTATCGATCACCACGGTTATATATTGTCCGCTGCATGATTTTCAATCTTTGGAACCCGTGGTGATCTCTTTCAGCAAGATGTCATGACATTGTTCTTTGACAACATCAGTCCCATCAACATCTCAAATAATCATGTGCAACATAGCAAAACTAAGCATATTGACATCATACATCACTTCAATCGAGAGCTTGTGGAAGACATAAAGATCAAGCTAGAGTATATTTCAACAGAAAATCAGCTTACAGATATCTTCACCAAGGCATTGCATACAAATCGGTTTGAAAGTCTGAGGTCCTCCCTTGGACTTTATTACCTTGAATAATGATTTTCAAAGAAAAAGAGAGAGAGTTTTTGCTGATTTATTTTTCTCTCTCTCTCTCTAGATGGACTATGAGGGTCAACAAAATCAAATCCGGGCCCATTTATCCAAAGCCTGTTTCAGGTTTCCAACTTTAAAGAATAAACAAAAGGAAACAAAATCTTTTCTTTGTCATCTAGTGACAAGACGTGTAACCAATCCCAACCTGACTCTTCGGCTACACAACAGAAGACGCTGCATCTTTCCATTGGTTCTCGGCCTCACTCTTCACTCACCAAAAGGTTAGGGTTTTTTTGTTCACGATTTTCTCCTCTCTGCATAAAAAAAGCAACTCACTCAAGAATATCTCACCCTCTAAACCCCCTGCCAAAACAACATCTGAACAATAGTGAGAATCAAGCATGTGGAAAAAAGAAAGGTCACCCCGAGGGCTACTCAAAACAGATATAGAGTAAAAGTGCGAGGATTAACACCATCTGAAGAAAAATCCGAACAATATCAAGCCAAGCCATTCTCTACTCCATCGTATATCTCTGAGGAAGAGAGTGACGAAGATATCCCTCCTCTCAAATGAAGATCAGGTAACCCTAAAACACATGCTTCATCTAGGCATAGTGAACAAACCCCACTATCTGAAGAGCCATTACAAGAAACAGAAGGAGGAGAAGAACATACCAAAGAACAGAGTCCTCCAACAACTCCAATCGCTCCCAATAAAACAAAAAAAGCTCATTGATGAGGAGACACCTGAAGAAACAGACCCTTAGAGTTAGGATGATATCACTATAAGAAATTTGATGGCTAAACGGAAAGGGAAAAATAAGATGGAAGAGACATGGGTTAAAAGAAAAGAAGAGGCTTTTGTCCCAACATCCAGACAGAACAAGAAAAAGAAGACCCCAATACCCATTGTAGATGTTTCAGAAGAAGAAGAAGACGACCTAGCAGATCGCCACGACCACAGCTCCAGAAAGAGAGTAGAGGGTCACAAACTCCCTCAGAATGTTCCAGAAACACATATGGACAATGTATCTTTTCACTCAGTTAAGAGTGTCACGAAGTGGAAGCTTGTGTACCATCAAGCCATCCATCCTAAGAGAGAACTCTCTGCCGAGGCCCATAAATTGAAGGTGATCATGGAACTTCTACAAGGGACTGGCCTCCTACAGACGGTCACAAACATAGGTGTGGTTCATACGGATGTTGGCATATTTTATATGATGGAACGATGTCCATCCATATGTCGCAACCTAAGACGCTGATGCTCAAATCAGAAGATGTATATCCAGAAGTCTCGAAAATCACGATCGAACATCTCGCCATAAGACTTTCTGGAGTTTCCTTAATTAGAAGATCTTCGAATATCAGAAAGATTCTTTCCGCATCAGCAAAAGGAAACTTGGAGGAGACGTAATTGGAAAGGCACGTACGAGATCTTTTAGGAAACCCTAATTAGATTCTTGTCCATCTTCTACAAATAGATGATCGTTCCATTCGGTAGAAGGCGGTGCTGTGTAGTTATTTTTTCGTTGATAATATACAGAGTTCCTAAGCGTATTGGATGAGCGTGTTAGGGAGTTGTATGTTGTAGCTAAGAATATAACTTGTGTGTTCCAAACAAAGAATCGCAGAAATATTGTTTGGATGTTTTGAACGAACCCGCGTCAGTGAAGCTGTGTGCAAACCTTAGAAGACGAAGACAAAAGAGGAGACGAAATTGTGGGATCAGTTCTAAGAGTGGACTCGAGTCGGAGGCTCGGAGACAGGGAGAGACCATGGGTTAAGTTCACACTAGTAATAATACTTATAGGGCTTAGATTTGTGTGATAATCGTAAGCTGTGTATGTGTGATTGACTACAGATAGTGGAACTTGTTCACTGACAGAATGCCCCAGACGTAGGTGATGTTGCACCGAACTGGGTAACCAACTCCTGTGTCGTTTACTTTATGTTAGTTATTTTTATCGTTAACTTTGCACCAGCAAGATGTCTCACAGTTAGTCTAGACATAGTGATAGACATCTTGCATTTAACCAGAATTTCAATTGGCGTCAGAGGAGGCATCTTAATTCACTAGGTGTGTTCCTGTTTGACAAATTCTGGTATTAAGTCATGTCTGGATCCAGAGAAGGAGGCTTCGTCAACAGACCTCATGTGCTAGATGGATCAAATTATGGGTATTGGAAGGCTCGTATGACCGCATTCCTCAAGACACTAGATCATAAGGTTTGGAAATCTGTTATCAATGGATGGGTAGCTCCAACCACTACCGATGATCAAAACGTCTCTCACATCAAGGCAGAAAGTGATTGGACTGATGCAGAAGGTCTGGTTGCCCTAGGTGATTCCTGTGCACTAAATGCCGTTTCAGAAGGATGTCGTGTTCAAAGAAGCTAGGAGATCTGATCAAACAGAAAAAGAAAAAGGCATCCAATACCATGAATGTGAAGGCTACGGCCATATCGAAAAAGAATACCCGAATTTTCTGAAGAAACAAAAGAAGGGTCATAAAGCCTCCATGTCTGACGGAGAAGAAGAAGACAGAAACGAGGAACAGATAAGCAACTTTGTAGCTTTTACTGCACATTATTCTAACCAAGATTTTGCTATAGATAAATCGACACTCTTACCATATGAAGTGATGAACAATGACTACGACAAGCTGTTCACCCAATATATAGAGGAATTCAAAGTCCCGGAGAGACAAAGAGATATGATTCTGGCACTCTCAGAAGACAAGATTAGATTGCTTGAAACTGAAATTCTGAATCGTAGCCAAGTCAGGAAGTCGAACACAAAGTCTTTAACTTGTGTATCGACTTCTTGTGGAAATATTAAGCAAAGTAATAGACAGATAATAATCACGACACCAGAGATGATTACCCAGTTCGGTGACTCCGCACCTACGTCTGGGGCACTTTGCCAGTGGAAAGGTTTTTCACTATCAGGTATTCAATAGTACAACTTCAAGCCTAACTAGCTATCACACAAGCTATTGTCCTAAGCTACTATAGATCTCATCGTGAATCGCCTCGACCAGGAGCCTCTTCCCCTGTCTTTGAGATTCCCTCAATTCCACCCTTCGAGCAAGTCCATGCTTGGTGTCGTTGTCTTCTTGAACGGAGTTGTGAATCTTCAATCACAAACAAAAACCCTAACCGATCAAAACACTTAGTCTTCGCGACTCAAGGTTTGATCGGAGCAAAAGGTCCGTTCTAGCGAATATTCATCAGCCTCTCAACACGCCGATGGTGCACGGTTAAGAGCTCTGAGAAATCTTGCGAGTGTTAGAACAAGAACGGATGACTGCTAATGGGAAGCCAAGGGCTTTTTATAGCAGTTCACATTCCTAATCCTTCTCGGATCAGGAACAGGAAAGTCAGGCAAGTTGTTGCCGCCTTCCACGACAGCTGGAAGTCGTCTTGCCTGTTCCGACTTCCTGATGAAATCAGGCAAGTCTAGTTGCCGCCTTTAGTTGCCTCTTTTCGCTGACGTGTAACTGCCAGCTGGAAGTCGTTTGACTTTGTCGACGTCACTCTCTTGCGCTCCAAGTCTTAGTGCCGCCTTTCTTCTTTCGCTCCAAGCTTCGTTGAAATAGGAAAGCTTTCAGTTCTTTCCTAATATGTCTTGTAACAAGTCGCTCCACACGTCATGCAACATGTTGCTCGAATTCTTACTTTTGCGCTAAAAAATCATGCCAACTATTAAATGTAGCAACAGAAACCATAGTCAATTTGAAGAAGGAAGTAAGTGAAGGAATTTTTTAGGGTTCCAATCAATTAATTTCATGCCCATAGAAGAAATTAACCTCAAAAGTCCATATTCAATAAGGATCTTACATAATCATTAATTGATCATGAGATCTAGGCTAGAATAATAATTCATAAATTACCTTGAATCGAAATCCCTTTGTCACTAAATTAGATTCAGTGACCTCTAAAGAACGTCCACACAGGAAGAGCAATCCGAAGATACTCACAATGATTCCTCTATATGATTCCATCCGTTTTACTCAACCTTTAGTGGGTGACCCTCTAGACTCACGACACATTGGCGGACTGGTAAAATTACCATTTTACCCTTTCCATCATGAGTGGCCTCTAGCAAAGCATCATGATTACCCAACGCTTATGATTATCGAGATTTCGACTTAGCCTTGTCGTACATGAAACTATCCTTTTATCCTCTTGATATCTTGACAAACACGACGCATAGACAAGTCATCCTCGTTCAATTGTCATGTTTCTTGATCTGAGCTAACTGAATTGTAACTGATACTCCGTATCGACTGCATGACCATGTTATTGTATTTCAATTGTACTCATCAAGTGGCCTAAACAGATATCTGCTCATACGTCTGTATGAGGGATAAATCCTTCAGCGATCTATTGAGTCATCTCATGTGACTCGTGATCGAACCAATCACAGCTGTTATTGTAACCCTTTCATAGGAGACGTTAGACTGAGTCAAACTCGTCACTCATCACATAGTGACCTCAAAAATCCTTTCGTCTGAAGATGTGATTTCACGTACCGACATATGAGTATGTTCATGATTGTGTCTATGCAACATACTCGCGATCGGGTCATCCTATATCACCTCGTCTGGTGATACTATGACCTAACTCCGGCCCCCTTTTGGCCATGATCAGTAAAGCGTGATCATTTAGAGTTAACCTCATACCGATCGCTTCTTAAGAAACTATTCTGATCGGGGACAGCTTAAGTAAGATTTTATCTAATCTGTAGATTTACTATTATGTGTTGACACATCAATGATACAAATCAAATTACACTTAAGATATTACTACAACACTTAGTAATATAAATGCCAATTTTATTTCATCTAATAATCTCATTAAATGAGTACATTGAAAATACATTGTGTTAGGGCCCTAGCCAGAAGGTTTTGTCGATCCGGATCATCCCGAAAAGGTGTGTAAGCTGCAACGATCCATTTATGGATTGAAGCAAGCTTCCAGGAGTTGGAACTTACTGTTCGATGAAGCCATAAAAGAGTTCGAGTTTATCAGAATTTTATATGAACCCTGTATCTACAAGAAGAGCAGTGGGAGGAATGTAGTGTTCCTGGTGATGTATGTCGACGACATACTAGTCATGGAAAATGATTTCCCAACCTTGCTTGAGACTAAAGCTTGGTTAGGGAAGTGTTTCTCCATGAAGGACTTAGTAGAGGCCGCTTACATTCTGGGGATCAGGATTTACAGAGATCGATCCAAGAGAATTTTAGGTCTAAGTCAGAGCACCTACATAGATAAAGTGTTGAGAAGATTCTCAATGCTTGACTCTAAGAAAGGAAACCTCCCAGTAAGACATGGCATCAAGCTCAGCAAAAGTCAGTGTCCTAGAACACCTGATGAGCTGAAGAAGATGGAGGGAATCCTGTATGCTTCGGCAGTGGGATCCATTATGTATGCCATGATCTGAATGAGGCCTGACATATCGTTTGCCTTCAGTTGTGCCAGCAGATTTCAGTCTAACCCAGGCCAAGATCACTGGACTGCCGTCAAGTGTATCGTCAAGTATCTGAGGAGAACAAAGGACGCATTCTTAGTATATGGCGGGATAGAAGGAGAACTGAGCGTCACTGGATATGTTGACGCTAGTTTTCACACAGACCCCGATGACTTCAAGTCTCAAGGAGGGTATGTGTTCATGTTGAACGGGGGAGCTTTCATTTGAAAAAGCTTCAAGGAAGCGACGATAACCGATTCCACCACGGAGGCGGAATACATAGCTGCGTTAGAGGCAGCTAAGGACGCGGTGTGGATCAGGAACTTCTTGAGTGGATTAGATGTATTGCCGCGAACGTCTTATCCGGTGAGCTTAAAGTGTGACAACACAAAGGTCGTAGCACTCGCTAAAGAGCCCAGATTTCACAACAGGACCAAGCACGTCAAGAGAAAGTATCACATCATCAGAAAGAAGGTTGATAAAAGTAAAGTAGAGATAAGCTACGTTTCAATGCATGATAATCTAGCTGACCCTTAACTAAAGCACTTCCGCAGCCTAAGCATGAGGATCATGTTAGGAGAATGGGTTTAGATTGGAATACCAATTGGGTCTAGGGCAAGTTTTTGGACTCTTGGATAAGAATTCTCTTTCCAAGAAAACCCCACCTCGAGCAACAAAAACCTTGTTCTCTTCGGGTTTATAAAAGTAGTACCCCATAATACATTTGGGGTACCCTACAAAGACACACTTATCTGCCTTGGGTTCGAGTTTATCACCAAGCATCCTCTTGACGTAAACATCGCACCCCAGATCTTGAGGAAAGACAACTTAGAAGTTTTACCTTGCCAAACCACAAATGGAGTGGTCTCCACTGCCTTTGTAGGTGGCCGATCCAAAATGAATGCGGCCGTTTCTAGGGCATGGCCCCAGAAAGATACTGGAAGATCGGCGTGACTCATCATGGAACGAACCATGTCAAGTAAGGTTCTGTTCCTCCGTTTGGAAACACCATTCAGCTGAGGGGTTCCTGTCGGAGTTAGTTCCAAGAGAATACCGTTATCCCATAGGTGACTGAGAAAATCTTGGTCTAAGTACTCGCCACCTCGATCAGACCGAAGTGCCTTTATACTTTTACCAAGCTGGTTCTGTACTTCATTCTGGAATACTTTGAATTTATCAAAGGATTCCGACTTATGTCTCATTAAATAGACATACCCATACCTACTGAGATCATCGGTAAAGGTTATGAAGTACCTGAAACCTCTCCTGGCTTGTGTTCTCATGGGCCCACATACGTCTGAATGTATTAGGCCCAGGAGATCACTTGCCCTTTCACCTAAGCCGCCAAAAGGCGCATTTGTCATCTTTCCCATAATACAAGATTCACATCTCTCAATTGGTGTGAATTCAAACGGAGTTAACAGCCCACACTTGTGAAGTGTCGAGACGCGTTTCTCGCCAATATGGCTCAGACGACAGTGCCACATCACCGTCTGGTTTAAGTCATCCGACTTCAACCTCTTATTTACGTTATAGTTTGAACTGTAGTTAGAGTTATCAACATTTAAAATGTACAAACCACCAACTATAGATGCAGTGCCATAAACAATGTTATTTCTTGATAAAGTAAATAAACCAATGTCTATAGTAAATACAAAACCAAGTTTGTACAAAGTGGACACTGAAATAATATTCCTACTAAAAGTAGGTACACATAAAACATCGTTCAATACTAAAATAAGGCATGTGGGCATCCTAAGACTAATAGAACCGACAGCCATCGTTGACACCGAACTGTTGTCTCCGATTCTCAGATCCCGCTCGCCTTTCCCAATGAGCTTCTTACTTTCCAGATCATGCAGATTAACACAAATGTGAGTTTCTGCCCCTGTATCAACTATCCATGTATCTAAAAATGTAACGTTGAGATTATACACAACAACGTAAATACCTAATCTAGGTCCTGAATGGTGTCCTTCCTTCTGCAAGCTCTTCACATATTCCTTGTGCTACCTGCAATTCTTTTTCCAATGACCTGGTTGCTGGCAGTAATAACAGACTACCCCTGAGGTCGAAGTATTCCCTTCGGTTCTAGGAACCGCTTGGATCTTCGGACCCCTGGGTACCCTTAACTGCCCAGTTAGGTGCATTGGCACCTTACCCTTACCCGCCACTGCTGGTGCCTTGCCCTTGTTGGGATGTCCTGGTGACCTGCCAGTAGGTTTGTCAGCTCTTTTGAAGTTGACATCCTTATTGACCAGGGGTCTTTCCCTTGAGATTTTTCTCTGCTATCACCAACATTCTATGTAGTTCCTTGATGGTCTTTTTCATATTATGGAGATTGTAACTGGTAATCACATCTCCATTAACCTTAGGAAGCCACATTAGAACCATGTCCGATTTCAGCCGCTCTGTGAAGCTATGACCTAGACTGGCCAAGCGATCAAAGAGACGCTTCATCTTGAAAACAAGTGGGCTCACTGCCTCACCAGCATTGTGCCTGCTATAGAATAACTCCCTAAGAGTGTCGTATCTTAAGACACGAGCATTTTTCTGGTAGTATACCTTGATCTTCTTCATCATTTCTTGTGGATTGTCCATGACATGCGTAAACTGGTCATGGGTGTCATTTTCCATGGACCCGACCATGAGGATGCCAACATCTTGCCGGTTGCTAAAATACTTGTCATAAGTATTCTTATCGGCCTCGCTGACATCATCCGCAGGCACCTTCATTGTCTTATCCGTAAGGATATACTTCTGTCTGTCATACTGAATGGCAAGCTTCATGTTCCTCTCCCAAACCAGGAAGTTGGTCCCTGACTACTTGTCATTCGACATAAGAGACTTTAGCGCTTCACTGCCAGAACGTGTTGATTTGGGTTGCGACGATGCCATTAAATCTACACATGAAAATAAATTCAATCATATTCTTAATTAAGTTTAAGTGAGAGATACTTGAGTATGAACATTTCTGATTCTTATATCTGAATCTAAACCAAGATCTCCGCATACCCAAAACTAAAGTGATTTAATCTCATCGCCCCAGTTTTGAACATTGGAGTACGACAGTCCAGTCCTTTCACAAAACCATGTGATTCTTGGTTATAGATTATACATTATATGTATACAACATTGCCCTATGTCTGATTCACTGGCTCAGATCATCTGAGAATCGCAACCAAGTCAACCACCTTTCAACATATGGTCCAATCTGCATGGTTACTACGCTAATGCGCACGCACCCATGCAAGATTGTCCATCTTCTATTAGAATCCATTCCTATGGATCCACGTTAATCGTATCCACCCATGGGTATGTGAACTAATCGAAGTGATGAAATGTGGACGGTATCTAGCTTGACTTGAAATTACTTGCCGTTTTAAATGTTCATTCTCACTGATCATTACTTGATCTTAACTTGAAATTATCATCTACAAATTCATGTAGAGATATTTTCATTCCGGTTTACATGTGCGTGATTAACTCATTATTATTAATCTTTACACATGTGGGTGATGATCTAATTAACATAAACTTATGAAAATTAAATCATACATTCAACCATACATTCATGAACATAAATGTAAACTTGCTTTAGCTAGCCCGCTAGCCCTACTGGAATAAACTAAAACCTATACTAGATCTTGTCTTTCCTATTTCTCTTGGACTCCCTCTGCTCCACGCCTCCTCGGGATCACCGTCTTTCTCTTTGGTTCTTCTTGTCTTGTCTTGATATTACGTAATTACATTTAATTTAAATAAAATAAATGTCGTGACACGCAGGTCACAATTAAATTACAATCCAAAAGCAACTCGCAGGTTGCAAACCGAAATTAAATTCTAAATCGGGCTAACTTAGCAGTCATGTTGCAAACACCGTGTTATCAAACAATCATGTTGTCAAACAAGTATGTTATCAAGAAAACATATTAATTCCAATTTTATCTTGATTTAAATCATAAAATACGGTTTATCAAAACCGTTATTTTGAACCGGTTAATTTCTGAATTAAATTGGTTCATGCTCTGGTTTATCGAAACCGAACCGGTTTGAAATTTTAATTAATTATCGTTTAAAATTCTGAATTTTTCAGGGTCAGATCTGACCAGAATCCTTTATGGTTTGACCGAACCAAAATTGACCCGAGGGCCAATTAGGGTTCGGCCAAACCCTTGCCGCCAGGGCTGGCCGCGCCATGACCGACCAGCCCGTGAGGGCTGGCCGTGGCGGACCGCCTGGTGGGTTTCGGTCAGGCCGAGGCCTTCCCCTGGCCGGAGCCGAGAGGCTCAGCTAGATCTGCCGCAGGCAGATCTGGTCGGCCCTCCCGTTCCGGCCGGTCGGCCCATGGCTTGGCCGGAGTTAGCCTCTCGGCTAGCGGGTCTCGACCCGATCTAACTCGATCAAAAAATTAATTTTTCAGCGATAAAATTAAATTTCCAACAATTAATTCATTAACCAAAACAGAAAATTATTTTGCAATTTGAATCTCACAAATCCAAATAAATTGCAAAATTAAATCTAGCCTATCATGCTCGAATACAATAATCATGTGTAACTTGGCTCTGATACTACTAAAGAAATTTTTTAGGGTTCCAATTAATTAATTTCATGCCCATACAAGAAATTAACCTCAAAAGTCAATATTTAATAAAGATCTTACATCATCATTAATTTATCATGAGATCTAGGCTAGAATAATAATTCATAAATTACCTTGAATCAGAATCCCTTTGTAATTAAACTAGATTCAGTGACCTTTAAAACTAACGTTCACTCAAGAAGAGCAATCCGAAGATACTCACAAAGATTCTTGCTAGAAGATCGAAGCAAGCAAAACGGGAAGGAGAGAGAGAGAGAGAGGCTAGGGTTTTGGAAAAAATTTCTTATCATTAAAAATCTGAAAATTTCCCTTTTATATCTCTATTTAGTAAATAATTAATTAAAAGCCTTCATGGGTTTAAAGCCCAAAGCTTATTAATTAATTAAGGAGAGAAGCTCATTCTGGCTTAACCCAATCTGGCTAGGCCATGTTCAGCTAAATTAAGTAAATCTATTTATTTGGATTCTAATTAATTGGTCCAGCAAAACCGTTCTTTATTTCCGGTTTAATCCTAAACCGAAATCGGTCTAGTTCGGTTTAATCCAAAACCGGAATTTATCTCTCTCATGATTCCTCTATATGATTTCATCTGTTTTACTCACCCTTTAGTGTGTGACCCTCTAGACTCACGACACGTTGGCGGACTGGTAAAATTACCATTTTACCTTTTCCATCATGAGTGGCCTCTAGCAAGACATCATGATTACCCAACGCTTGTGATTATCGAGATTTCAACTTAACCTTGTCGTACATGAAACTATCCTTTTATTCTCTTGATATCTTGACAACCACGAGGCATAGACAAGGCATCCTCGTTAAATTGTCATGTTTCTTGATCTGAGCTAACTGAATTGTAACTGATACTCCGTATCGAATGCATGACCATGTTATTGTATTTCAATTGTACTCATCAAGTGGCCTAAACAGATATCTGCTCATACGTCTGTATGAGGGATAAATCCTTCAGCGATCTATTGAGTCATCTCATATGACTCGTGATCGAACCAATCATAGCCGTTATTGTAACCCTTTCACATGAGACATTAGATTGAGTCAAACTCGTCACTCATCACATAGTGACCTCAAAAATCCTTCCGTCTGAAGATGTGATTTCACGTACAAACATATGAGTATGTTCATGATTGTGTCTATGCAACATACTTACGATCGGGTCGTCCTATATTACCCCGTCTGGCGATACTATGACCCAACTCCGGCCCCCTTATGGTCATGATCAGTAGAGCGTGATCATTTAGAGTTAGCCTCATACCGATCGCTTCTTAAGAAGCTATTCTGATCAGGGACAGCTTAAAAATAATTAATTTTGTCTATAAAAATAATTTATTATCATTAAAAATCGGAAAAAATCCCTTTTATTTGTTTATTTAGGAAATAATTAATTAAAAGCCTTAATGGGCTTAAAGCCCAAAGCTTATTAATTAATTAAGGAGAGAAGCCTATTCTGGCTTAGCCCAATCTGGCTAGGCCCTATTTAGCTAAATTAATTAAATCTATTTATTTAGATTCTAATTAATTGGTGCAGCTAAACCGTTCTTGATTTCCGATTGAATCCTAAACCGTTCGTGATTTTCGGTTTAATCCTAAACCGAAATCGGTCTAATTCAGTTTAATCCAAAACTGGAATTTATCTCTCTCATGATTCCATTATAGGATTCCATCCGTTTTACTCAACCTTTAGTGTGTGACCCTCTAAGCTCACGACACGTTGGCGGACAAGTAAAATTACCATTTTACCCTTTCCATCATGAGTGGCCTCTAGCAAGACATAATGATTATCCAACGCTTGTGATTATCGATATTTCGACTTAACCTTGTCATACATGAAACTATCCTTTTATCCTCTTGATATCTTGACAACCACGAGGCATAGACAAGTCATACTCGTTCAATTGTCCTGTTTCTTGATTTGAGTTAACTGAATTGTGACTGATACTCCGTATCAACTGCATGACCATGCTATTGTATTTCAGTTGTACTCATCAAGTGACCTAAACAAATATCTGCTCATATGTCTGTATGAGGGATAAATCCTTCAGCGATCTATTGAGTCATCTCATGTGACTCGTGATCAAGCCAATCACATTTGTTATTGTAACCCTTCAACATGAGACGTTAGACTGAGTCAAACTCATCATTTATCACATAGTGACCTCAAAGATCCTTCCGTCTGAGGATGTGATTTCACGTACCGACATATGAGTATGTTCATGACTATGGCTATACAACATACTCACGATTAGGTCGTCCTATGTCACCCCGTCTGGCGATACTATGACCTAATTCCAGCCCCCTTCTGGCCATGATCAGTAGAACGTGATCATTTAGAGTTAGCCTTATACCGATCGCTTCTTAAAAAGCAATTCTGATCGGGGACAGCTTAAGTAAGATTTTATCTGATTTGTAGATTTACTATTTTGTGTTGACACATCAATGATACAAATCAAATCATACTTAAGATATTACTACAACATTTAGTAATATAAATGCCGATTTTATTTCAACTAATAATCTCATTACATGAGTAGATTAAAAATACATTGTGCTAGGGCACAAAATCCCAACAGTAAGTCGACTCAAAGGAGAGATTGATCAAATGACAAATAATGTAAAAATGATGAATCCTAGCACTGATATGCTGGACACTCTACTCTCCATGGGGAAACCGGCCAAAAACATGCATGGACTAGGCTATTGCTCAGAAGCCTCGACATCTACAACTATCTTTGTTCCTCAGCAGGACAAACGGCCCCTGTCTATTCAAATGTCCCTGCCATCTGGTGTCCCACAAGGTCACCAACATCATCAGACGCACATGTTCCTCAACGTTATAGGCCGCAACATGCCCCTCAACTGTATAGACAGAGACCTGTTCAACATCGCGTTCAACAACCTCCTAGCGTCAGACAGTATCATCACCACTATCGTGCTATGCCAGCCCCAAGACGAAATCAAAGAATTGTGTTACCACAATTGATTCATCGACAAAAAAATCAATGGGCATGTTACTACTGTGGACAAAAGGGTCACATCCGTCCTTTCTGTTTTCGCATGCACAAAGAGAAATCGGCTCAAGTCAAACGCTCCCAACACAAGAAAGCTCTCAAGCAGGTTTGGAAGGTAAAAGATGTATCGTACAGAGCTAACATTGTTTATACCACTCTAACTGCTTCACCCAGAAAAGTCTGGTATTTTGATAGTGGATGTTCCAGACATATGACAGGTGACAGAAGCTTACTAATCAACCTCAACCCGTGCTTTGTTGGACATGTCACTTTTGGCGACGGTGTCAAGGCTAGGGTCATCGGGAAGGGACATCTCAAACTTCATGGTATTGATTGCCTAAAGGAAGCACTTCTCGTGGAAGGACTAACGGCTAATCTTTTGAGTATTAGCCAACTATGTGATCTTGACCTAATTGTTAAATTCACTCGTAACAAATGTTCTGTGATCACAGTAAACAAGGTCGAGCTAATGCAAGGAAGTCGATCAAAAGATAATTGTTATATGTGGACATCGTCACCAAACAATATCAGTACATCATGCATGTTCACCAAAGCAGATGAAGCCCAACTATGGCACCAACGGCTGGGTCATCTAAACCTTAAAAGCATGAAGAGAGTCATATCTAAAGAGGCTATCTCTGGTGTTCCTCATCTAAAGATAATCGAAGGACGTATCTTAGAGAATGTCAAATCGGGAAGCAAGTGAAGATGTCCCACAAAAGGCTACAACATTGTACAACATCTAGAGTACTTGAACTTCTTCATATAGACCTAATGGGGCCAATGCAAACAAAGAGCCTGGGTGGCAAGAGATATGTACTTGTCTGTGTTGATGACTACTCCGGGTACACATGGGTCGAATTTATTCGTGAAAATTTTGACACCTTTTCTATTTTCAAAGGCTTATGCAACAAAATTCGTCGAGAACAAAGAGAAAACATAGGCAAAATCGTCAGACTACGTAGTGACCATGGTACATAATTCGAGAACAACCGTTTCTCTGAAATTTGTGATGCTGAGGGAATTGCACATGAGTTCTCGGCTCCTATAACCCCTCAAAAAAGTGGAGTAGTGGAAAGGAAGAATAGAACAGTACAGGAGATGGCTAGAGTCATGATTCTCGCCAAAAATCTTCCTACACACTTTTGGGCTGAAGCGATAAATACTGCTTGTCATATTCTCAACCGTGTTAGTATTCGACCAGGTATGAACACTACCTCTTATGAAATATGGAGGGGGAGAAAGCCCAACCTCAAGTATTTTCGTGTTTTTGGCTCTATCTGTTACATCTTAGCTAACAGGGACCCTCGTCGAAAATTTGATCCGAAAAGTGATGAAGGGATCTTTCTGGGATACTCCAGAAATAGCAGAGTATATCGAGTCTTCAACAATCGCACTAGAAAAGTTATGGAATCCATCAATGTAGTCATAAATGACATTGACCATATTTTTGAAAGCATAGGCGGTGAAGAAGCAGCCGTGCCACATGTCTCGCAAGATGTTGGGACACAAGATGTAAAGACAGATATGCCTGATAATGGGACAGAAGAAGTCGCAGACACAGGAAGCGAAGGATAAGAAGAATGCTAAAATGGAGCTCACTGAAGAAAACATCGTTACTTGCATTGTATTATTACCTGTTTTCAGTCTTGACATTTTATGGTACATTACGTCTAACCATATGTCTCAGACATCATTCGCTTTGAGCTACTGTCTAGAGGATTGAAGACTTTCTCTCCAGGACACGTGAATAAAGGAGTGCTCGCCCCAAAAATAGTCAAACGGGGAGATTGTGGTTCCTACAGATATTGGCTATTTTATATGATGGAACGATGTCCATCCATATGTCGCGTCCTAAGACGCCGATGCTCAAATCAGAAGATGTCTATCCAGAAGTCTCAGACATCACGATCGAACATCTCGCTAGAAGACTTTCTGGAGTTTCCTTATTTAGAAGATCTTCGAATATTAGAAGGATTCTTTCTACATCAGCTCTGCAGCAGCAAAAGGAAACTTGGAGGAGACGTAATCGGCAAGGCGTGTACGAGATCTTTTAGAAAACCCTAATTAGATTCTCGTCCATCTTCTACAAATAGATGATCGTTCCATTCGGTAGAAGGCGGTGCTGTGTAGTTATTTCTTAATTGATAATATACAGAGCTCCTAAGCGTGTTGGACGAGCGTGTTAGGGAGCTGAATGTTGTAGCTAAGAATATAGCTTGTGTGTTCCAAACAAAGAATTGCAGAAATATTGTTTAGATGTTTTGAACAAACTTGTGCCAGTGAAGCTGTGTGCAAACCTTTGAAGACGACGACAAAGGAGGAGACGAAATTGTGGGATCAGTTCTAAGAGTGGACTCGAGTCGGAGGCTCGAAGACAGGGGGAGACTCTGGGTTAAGTTCACACTAGTAATAATACCATAGGGCTTAGATTTGTGTGATAATCGTAAGTTGTGTATGTGTTATTGATTACATATAGTGGAACTTTTTCACTAGCAGAGTGCCCCCAGACGTAGGTGATGTTGCACCGAACTGGGTAACCAACTCTTGTGTCGTTTACTTTATGTTAGATATTTTTATTGTTGACTTTGCACCAGCAAGATGTTTTAAAGTTAGTCTCGACATTGTGATAGACATCTTGCATCTAACCAGAATTACAATAGATATCTATTATCCCTCTCTGGTAAAAGAGTTTTATGTGAACATATCCACAAATACGTGTGTCACCTACAAGATCAGTCACGTAGGACACAAAGTTGTGGTGTCATGTTCGAAGCAAATTCAAAAAAGTATTATGGAATCCTATTACAAGTTGTTGAACTCGTATACACACAAGAGATGCCGGTTACAGTTTTCAAATGTAGGTGGTTCAACGAGACTACTTTTCGAAAAGACCGTGAGATGGAATCCGTTGATTCATCCACAAATGTGTATCAAGAAAATCTGTGGTGTTTGGCTAAAATGGTGAAACAAGTCTTCTACGTCGACGATCCGCTGCATGGGGGGGGGGGGGGGGGGGGGTTGAAAAATTATCAGCCACATGTTCCATAGAGGTATTTATAACCCAATATCACTCGCAAGAAATGCAAATGAAGGGTCAATATACGAGGTCAAAGCACCGTATCATGAGGAAGAGACAACATATATTCCTCTTCTCATAAATGTGGGTTTATGTGTTGATTTGGTCTGATTCGAATGTGTGAATCCGATAATTCCAATGAGTCCGAAGAAGAACTGGAATTAGACGATGAATTGGATGAAGAAGAGGAATTCATTGAATTCAATGATGATGAGGCTTTTTCAGAGACAGATGAAGAAGAAGAAGAGGACCAACAGATTGACCAAGAAGAAGACAACTCTAATTGATTGAACACATATTTCTATGCTTCGCAAAATTTTTAATTTGTTCATTATAAATAAAAACTCTATCCTCATTTTGTCTTTGTATCACAACACTGATAACTTTAGATCCATCTCGGTCGGCAAGTTATGGTAAACCTTAAACTAACCCTAAACAATAAACCCTAATAGTTAATTGTATATTCTTATATATACATAAATTTATAATTTTTAAAAAATCATCCCCGACGAGATTTTGGCAACATCTCGCCGGGTAAGAAGTCATGTGCAAATGAAATTTTCACGTGATTACCTACCCGACTAGGACCTTCGACCGCCGAAACCGAGAGGTGGTGCCCGTACATCCGCATATAGATGATGTAGTCGCTACTAGAATGGCCGAAATGGAGGAGAGGGCTCGCGAGAGAGACATAATTAGCTGCCAGAGCTGCTGTTGCGGAGGGGGAGATAGCTGAGTTGAAAGGTCGTTTCGACGATCAGCAGGGTCAGACGGACGCTCAAATTAAGGTCAAGGTCGAGGCTCGGCTTAAGGCCGAGATCGATGGTCCGCTTAAGGCCGAGGTTCACGCCAGTATCCAGGATATACTGGTCCAATTCGGCTTGTTGGGTAATATGCAGATGCCGCTTTCGGCTTGGGCCCCGAGCCCTGTCGTCACTTCGACTCCGACTTCGACTCTGACCCCGACACCGGGCCTAACTCCGACTCAAACGATGACACGGTTGACTATCTCGCTGGGAGTGCCTTTGGACCAACAGCAGCCTCCAGCACCTGCCAACGAACAACCGCGACTGAGCAAGAGGTTCAAGAAGACGTTAAAGACAAAACGGCTAGGACAACTCCCGTAGGTTCTTAGGTTATGGATTTTGTTGACATTTTTTGTAATTATACATTTATTGTTTGACTATTAATTTGGTTTTCAATTGAGAAAATTCTGTTTTCGATCGCTGCAAATTGCAGTTTAGAATTTAGTTGAATTGTCAGGTTTTATAGGTGTAATTGGTAACGGAAAACTGAGAAATGGGGGCAGATTCTGCCTAAAGTTTTATCAAACATAGCTGGCGAGATATTGCCAAAATCTCGCCGGCTAGGTTTTACATCCTTAACTGGCGAGATTTTGGCAATATCTCGCCGGTTAGATTCCCGGCGATAATTTGAAAATCTCGCCGAAAAAACTTCACCAAGACGGCGAGATATTGGTCACCTCCAAGCCGGCTATGACCATTCCCGGCGAGACTTGCCCGGCGAGAACCAAGCCTACGAGTTTCGGGCAAAAATCTTGCCGGCTTGGCCAAGTCGGCGAGACCGGCTCTCCCGCCCGGCGAGACCAGCTCTCCTGCCCGGCGAGAGCAAAGTCTCGCCGGCTTGGAGGTATTTTCCAATGGTGCGGGTGGTTGATCTAATTTCCAAAATATATCCTTATATTTAAAAGAACAATTTATTTCATTCATGCACAGAAACGAAGTGAAAAATTATGGGTTGTGTCTCAGTCTCTGTGTGGCTGATCTCCAACAATGACGATGTGGATGAGGTTTCAAAGATTAATTAGGTTGGAGTTTAAAGTTTCCCAAACCTAAAAAAATTGGGTTTTCAAATCGGTTGGAGTTGCTCCTATCCAATTATAAGGAAAATTTAAGTTATCATTTCCATAAAATTCTAACACGTCTCTAATTATTACATCAATAATGCTTTTTAATATTAAAATGATCTAAGACATTTTATTTCAATTACTTGTAAAAGAGAAGCGGGAAATGAGTGAAATAAAAATATATTAAAATTGTGAAGATTTGATATAGCGAGTCCTCATATTTGGGCACTCATTTTACATCGACTACGAACTAGCACCGTACACAAAAGGTCTACTTCCGGCGAACTTGAACTTGTGTCTTTCACTCACCATACTTACGAAAAACATTTGAGACTAAAGAAAGAGAAGAAGAACCAAGAACTCATGTTCTTGGTGTTGAGATGAGTTGAAATGAAAAGAGAGATAATCATCTATTTGTAGTCTTCATCTCTTCAACCAAAAGACTTCTTGATTCAACAAATTAATGAAAAAATGAAAAGGTTTGTAACATATGCAATTAAAAGAATCAAATGCACGTAATGGTATTATATCTCGTGAATAAATAAAAACCATTTCAATTTAATTCAATTAGGATGAATACAATTATTTAATTATATTTTCCAACACAACCCGCCCCACAAACCATTAGGCATGCACACTTATAGGCCTGGAATGGGCTGCAATGTCACCAACACGCTGATCCAGGGTTAGGGCCAAAACTTAGGGCCAAGGCGCCCAATCCAGCCCATGCTCAATCCTAACTGCTACAGTGAGTTCTCAAATTTGAAGACTCGCTATAGCTTATGTGCATATTTGGAGATGGGGATATGGACTTAGGGACTCCGTTGGAAAGAGAAGTCTCCAAAGTTGCAAAATTTTGCATATTGGAGACATGGGCGGATCTAAATAAAAACCATTTTCCAACATAATGATGTAAAAACCATTTCAATTTGATTCAATTAGGATGAATATAATTATTTAATTATATTTTCCAACACAAACCGCCCTACAAACAAGTGGGCATGCATACTTATGGGCCTAGAACAGACTGCAATGTCACCAACCCGCTGATGCAGGATTGGACCCAAAAATTAGGATCGGGGCGTCCAAATCCAACCCATGCTCATCCTAACTGTTACTGTGATTTCTCAAATTTGAAGACTCACTATAACTTATATTTATATTTGCAAATGAGGATATGGACTTGAGAACTCCGTAGAACAGTCCTAACTGTTACTATAATTTTTTTAAATTTGAAAACTCATTATAGCTTATATTTATATTTGCAAATGAGGATATGGACTTAGGAACTTCGTTGGAGAAGGAAATCTCCAAAAATGCAAAATTTTGCATGTTTGGAAATAGGGTTGGAGACAGGGGCGGATCTACCGAAGGGCAGGAGGGGCTCCTTTGGCCGGAGGACTCGAATATTATTAATGTACAATTTTGTCCGAAGCCCCCCTATAAATTAATTAGACTAAATAAGTGGTAGAAAGAAGCTCTATTAGCATAAATAAATGTCACAAGTTCGAATCCTTCAAGTCACAACTAGATCCTCTTGGCTTTTAACTAGCTATTCAGCTTCCCAACACCAGAGTACTCTCTCCCGCGGTAATGTAGTTTAATAATAATGACAATTGTTACTTTTTAGAAATTATTTTATTAATTGTTTATTATATTATTTTTATAAGGAAATTTTTTTTATGCTTCATCAACAGATTATTTAAAGGTAAAAATGCTTCACCAATCTCAATCTCGCTAAGATTATGTTGGTCTCACACTTCTCTAATGTTTTTAAAATGTTAAAACTTCCTGAATTATTAGTAAAACTTCACCAACACATTATATAATTACATCAAAATAGTTGAATGAAGTACATATGTGTTTCTAGTATATAATTAACATGTGGTACAAAACTAAGTCGTATAGACTTCAAAATGACATTATAATGGTAGCCTTCATGTTGAATGTTCAAGTGTACAAAACAAGTTAAAAAAGAATTGAAGATTTCACCATGAATTATCGAATTATATTAATTAAAATATAATGTTACTAAAATAGAGAATATTAATAATTTGCAGAGTCAATATGTTATTATAATTTATAATTATTGTTCACTTATAATGTTTTCCTTTAATTTATATTAATTGTTTACTGAATCATTACATATGAATTATTATTATAGATAAATGCGTCGAGCTTTTAACGAGCCCCTCAATTTTTTGTTACATTAAAATTGTGATATATGCTAGTAGTAATCTAACTCGAGTCAATTTTGAGCTCAATGTTAGGTCGTTTGTTAAACTAGTTCAACTCGAGCCAATTCATCAAAAATTTTAACTCATCGCGAATCGACTTGCTTTGTATTTACATATGTTAGGTATTATATAATAATAATAACAAATTGCGGAAATCAATAAAATATAAAATACTTTTGAAATATGAAAATTACAAAATGATACATGAACCTTTACAGAATATTTGATACAAACTCGGGAATAGTCGAGGCGTGTTGCACACTTTCCTTAAAGTGTATTCGTTCTCCCTCGGGTGTTGGAATCAATGAGCGTACACCTCCCAGGATATAACGACTTCGAACTAGCACCGTACACCAAAGGTCTAGTTTCGGCGAACTTGAACTTGTGCCTTTCTCTATCACCAAATCATACGAACTTTAAAGAGAAGAAATGTAGAAGAGGGAGAACAAGAACACATAGTTCTTGATATTTGGATGATTCAAAATTGAAGAGAAAGACCATCGATTTATAGTCTCATCTCTTCCACCTCTTGAATTCTAAGAGTAAATGCCCAAATTAAAGACAAAATGAAAGGTCGTAACCTATACATTCAAGAGGATTAAACCACATTCAAAACTTGAAATGCCAACTCAATTTTATTCATTAGGTAGAATAATATGAATTTAAATCATATAATATAATATAATTATATAATATGATCTTAAATCATATATTATCTAACAATCCCCCACATGAATGAAATTGAGCGACGCTAACAAAAACGATACAGAAAAAAAGGCACGAGTAGACTTAACACGATATGTTGATAGATTCTACGATCAATACCTGTATAGGATAGGTAAGGGGTACCTTTGAACCTTCCCTTGTGAAAACATGTCGACTTCCCTTGTGACCGATAGGTAGGGGGTACCTTTGAACCTTCCCTTGTGACCGATAAGTTTGCTTTTCTAGCAACTTTGATTATTTAAATTGCATCAACGAGCCTCATATGATTCACATTTTACACATTCGTTGATATGAAATCGATTTGACAACATAACAATGTCAAGTATTTCTCTGTCACTACTTAGGTGTTTGTTTAAGTCCATCTTAAAACTTCACCAACTTGCACCATTTTCTTTCACATTTAGGAGCTATATAACATCTTTGCAAATGATTTTTTCTATCTTGCTCTTTTGCTAAACCTTGCTAGCTCATCTTGCTCTTATGAATTTTCTCACAATTTTCAAGAATTCATTTAGATGATCTCAATTTATCTCGTTTGTCTGAATATACCAATTCTAGACTTTAATATAATATTCTTGTGTATATCAAGATTTTTCAAACCATATACAAGAATTTTATATGCACTACTATTGCATATCCAATGAAAACACATTCAACAATTTTGTTCATGTCCTTATTTTTCTTGGAGTCTAAGCTTTTGCTAAGCACCCCCACACTTCCAAGTAGTCGTAGGAAATCTTTCTTCCTCTTATTAACTTAAAGAAAGTTTTATCAACTTTCTTTGTATTACCTTATTCAAAGGTAATTTGCTGAAAAATCATTGCCCCACATGTGTAGTGGTGACCCAAAAACTTATAATTATCACATACTTCTCTCATAAAATGTGATATTTTGTTTTCAACAACATCATTAAATTGGTTGTGTTACAATATGAATATTTCGTGTTAGATACTCATATACCAACCATTTCAACATATTCATCTTAAAGTCATAACAATTGACTTTATCTTCATTATTGCTTTTAAGCAACCATACAAAATAATATTTTGTAGAATCAAACTATAATTCACAAAATATATATATTCCATCTCTTATTTGAGCATATTGTAAATCACTATATCAATGTGAATTAGCTCGAGAGATTCAACTTTTCTTCCAATAATTTGAAAGACATCATAAATTCTTTCGTTTACACAAAATTCTCATTTGTGTTTACCGATCTTGAAAGAATATATGTGGTCCAAGTGAATAATCTACATATAGAATTATATCTCACTTTACCAAGTCTATCATTTCACATCAACGAAAGACTTTATTTTATTCTTATCATTTTGTCTAATGACATTTTTCATTCATCATCATCATGTCATTGGTTAAATAACCTATATACATTTCAATTTTGGACAAATAACTTTCAAGGAATCAATTACACTATTGAAACCATGAGTAATAAGTAATGCCCCAATGAAATTGCCATCATTCTCATGTCACACATACAACTGATTTGATCATTATAATGACCTAAAATCATATTTTGAGATGACATAGATGAATATGTACACACTCTCCCAATCATCAATAATCTTTAGATTAGAATTTTCAATTATATCTAAATAAGTATGGCTTCAAACAAACATGTCAAGCCAAACCCTTTTTGAGATTTGATATCCCAAAGTTTATTTAGAGATTACAATATAACTAGATCATCACTTATATCCATTATGGTGATCTCATAACTTTATTGATATGATCTCAAACTAACCATTATCAACTCAAGAATGAAAACATTATTTCATTCAACTTATTCATATTCATATTGATATGATTTATCTATCAATGAATCAAAACAATGAATCATATTCAATTAAGATTTTTCAACACATAAATAACATCGTTATCTTTAGTTCAGGATTCATCAATTCATGAATGGCACAGCAAATTTTCATTGTGTTGATCATGCCCAACCCATATTTATGAGTTCGTGAATGAGATCGTTACATCATTCAACTTATATGATTCATCAATTCATGATGATCAAGTCAAAATTAGAATCATTCAAATTAATCATATGATTATGATTTTCAACCAATGAATAAATTCAATATTCATTACTCATATTCAATTTCATTGAAATGATTAATCATTACACATTTCATTCATGCTAGTCAATTTTTATGATTTCACAAATCATATTCTTCTTGTAATTCTCTACAATTTTTTGATAATTTCATTCACTTGTATAGTGAACATTTATAAAGAATATAAACTATTCAATACATAGTTTAAGTACAAGAGGATGAACATTTATAAAGGATTAAGTACAAGAGGATTAAACCACATTCAAAACTTGAAATGTCAACTCAATTTTATTCATTAGGTAGAATAATATGAATTTAAATTATATAATATAATATAATTATATAATATGATCTTAAATCATATATTATCCAACAACATATATACAAGGAAGTTACTCAACTAAAAAGTAAATAATCAAGCTCGAATTAGTTTTTGTTATATTTATTTAATAATTATTTTTAATGAATTATATCATTTATGAAATTAATTTTTGAGTAGGAAATTTTGCCCTCCCTTAAAAAAAATTTTAAATCCACCCCTAGTTGGAGATTCACTAAATCAGTTACATTTCTTATGTGCGAAACATCGTTTCTATTCGCAGATAAAATGAAAAAAATGGCCAACTTCGAAATTTTAAAGCCATAATCTAGGATTATGTTAGTCTTTTGTAACGATTAAAAAATATAAATAGAAAAGAAATTTCATCAGTATTTAGGACACATTTTGAAGTTAATTGTTGTTGATTTGGAAACGTGTCATCTATGCTAAAATGAGAATTTAACATTGTTTTTCTCTTCTTTCATATTGATGTGCCAATTACCATTCTTGCTCCCTCTTCGAGTCTCTTATTTTCTTATTTTTAATGTATATTTTCTGATAAAAATATAGAAATTTCAAGCGACCCTCTTGGAGGCAGATAGGGAATCGGCGGTGTCGAAAAATCGCAAAGTTTTTGCCATTTTCTCCTCATTTTCCTAAAGCATCACGAGTAGGTATGTTATAAAGCACTTATCAAAACATTATTACTTGATCCTTTTAACTAAGTTCGCAAGTCAAAATTAATCTCTACAAACAAAAGTCAGTACAAAGGATCGTGAAAATATTGAAACAAGAACATTTATTCTGTATATGCTTTTAATTCCTTATCGCTTATATAATTTCTTACAACTATATATGTATATATATCAATGTCCACACCGTGTTCGGAATAAAAAGCACAATGGCCGGCTGGGTCGATAGAACCAGGTTGGCAAGGATAATATAAAGAAACTCGTAGAGTGCATGGTCCGAAATCAATGTATTCGATAGGTTTGTCCCCGTTTATTCCAAATTTCTCTGATATTTTTATGTCTAACGAAGACGGTCCTCCATATCCACTAGTTTCTTCATGGCCTTGACCTTTAATTTTTGCATTTTTATCTGCGAAAACATCGGTAATGTTTAACCCCAAACAAATCATCACCACTACCACAAATATTATATGGGACGTCATGACCACTAGTACTCCACTAACACAATCTTTTCTTTGCTTTTTTTTCAGTAAAGAGATGGATTGAATCGAAGAACAAGAGGAAAAATGAGTGCCGCAAAATCTATAATGCTTTTTAGTTTATTTGTACAGCAATTATACGATTGAACTCTTTGGTGTTGCACGAAACGAAAACGTTAATCATTAATGGTATGTGCTTTTTATAAAAGCTAACGTTAAGGAAAACGAATTGCACTAATAAAAGATTTATTAAATTTTTGTTTATCCGTTCTTTATTAAGAACGGGTTGATGACGAAAACCTTCACCAAGAATTATCGATATTACTTCAATACATATCTTGATTGGGGATATTTTTAAATACAGATTGTCCGAGTTGTACGGGGAAGCCAATCGAAGCTTAAGGCATATGACGTGGAACTTGACGAGAAGCTTGGCGGGCAGAAGCGATCAACCTTGGTGCGTGATGGGTGATTTAAATGATATACTTGCGCACGGGAAAGCTAGAGGAGGGGAGCTTATCCTGAGGCCTTGATTCGAGGCTTCTCGGAGGCTCTTGGAGAAAGGTAGGGGCAGGATAATTGGGTCGAAGCCAGACTCGATAGGGTGATGGTGTCGCAATCTTGGAGAGAGATTTCCGGTGGTGCGTGTATTCCACCTTGGCTACTCCCCGTCGAATCACGCGGCGTTGCTTGTCGACCCGGGTGTGCGTATCATGTCTAGTGAGTTTAAGCCTTTCAAATTTGATAGTTTGTGGTTGCAAGAATCGGATTGCAGGAGACTGGTAGAGGATGTTTGGGCGAGCTCGATAGCTCTACCGTTGGCAACCATATCGGGTTGAGTACTTCGCTTAGCAGGTCGAGCTCGGGGGCTTTTAACAGGCTTGATGGGGAGATTTTGAAGCACCAAGCTTACCTCCAGAGATGTCAGAAGAGAAGAGACCCTAGTGGGGTCGCTAGTTATGTGGAGAAGGCTCGTTTCTTGGGAATTGCTCTGAACAAGAAAGAAACTTTATGGAGGCAGAGGTCAAAGCAATTTTGGCTCAGGGAGAGTGACCAGAATACTAAATATTTCCATACCTATGCATCTTTCAGGAGAAGATCCAATGCTTTGGGTAGAATTCGAGCAAGGACATTGGGGTTTGGAGGTGCAATCCAATCTTATTTTAAAAATATCTTCCGATTGGAAGAAGGAGATCTAGATGGAGTCCTGGACCTTATTACTCCAACGGTCTCGGACGATCAGAACTTGGGGCTCATTAAGTCAATGGAAGAGGCAGAGGTAAAAGAAGCACTATTCAGTATAGAAGGGGCCAAGGTGATAGGGCCAGATGGTTTTACTTCTTTGCCAATGTCCTAGCGAAACGGCTCGAACCCTTGCTCCCGAGGCTCATCTTAGACTCCCAAAGTGCATTCATGCAAGTCCGACTAATCACTTATAATATCCTGATTGCTTTTGAGCTGCTCCACCACATCAAGAGGAAGGCTTGTGGAAGTGTGGGTTTAATGGCTTTGACAGTTGACATGGCGAGAGCTTATGATCGCTTGGAATGGAGTTTCGTCATTGGCATGTTGAGCCGGTTGGGTTTTAGTGCCAATTGGGCGACGCTTATTAATGCATGTATCACATCCGTATCTTTTGATATCTGCACCAGCGGCAGACGCATCCCTATTGATCGACCGACCAGGGAATCAGACTAGGCAATCCCCTCTCTCGCTGTTTATTTACTTATTTTGTGTACTGAGGGCTTATCGAGATTATTAGCTCATGCCCAGGGCCACAACATTTTGCGAGGCTGCTCAGTCTCTAAAGGAGGCCCGCGCATATCATATTTGCTTTTTTGTGGATGATAGCTATACTTTCTTCGATGCCTCCGTGAGTGCGTTTTGTAGGCCCGAAACGTGTCACCCAAAACGTTATGTCTCATAGAGGTTCCCTCGCGCAAGCGTACATGATCACAAGTAATATATTTATACCATAAGTAACCGAGTCGATCCGAAGGGGCTAATGCGGGTCTTAGGTCGAATGTGTGTTTGTGTCAACGGGTCTCGAGACTACTACTATTTTTAGTATTTTCTAGTTAACCGAACAAGCAAGTAAGCGATGCAAATGACAGACAAATAATGGAAAGTTCCTAGGGTGCTAGCCATGCAGACAGTGAATTACTAGAATGATTTCATAGTTCCTTAGGTGAGTACGAGATGAACCTATGTCTTAATTGACAACCCTGCCTCTCGGCATTGGAGTTGTCCTAATCTCGAGGGTCCTCAGTGTTACTTGGGAGCGTTCCTAAAGGTCTCGGAGCATCCCTTTGTAATTCCCACAACTCGTTCCTAGAAATTCTCTAGTCATATCTTCAACACCTTGCATGAATTCTAAGAGTATCTTTTTCAACCCGGACATCTCCTCTTGAGGAGGTGGATTTAAGGATTTATCTTGCATCTCTAGATCTCCGTGCCAGGAGGGATAATTATCGTCTTGATAACATGCTTCTTCTTGGTAGTAGTAAGGCTCACAACTACCATGGTAAAAAAATCATGTGGGGGTTGCTCTTGATAATTATAACCGTATTCGGACTCTTCTTCCCCGTAGTAACACAGTTTCGTCTGACTTTCTTGGCTATACTGCAAACTTCTCCACTCTTGTTCCATTTAGGCTGACTGAGCTCCGGATCGTACACGAAACAAAATACCTATAAAACAAACACTTCACAAGTATCAACGACTAAATAAAATGAACACAAGCAAACAAACAACCTCATACCAATTAGTCCCCGACAACGGCGGCAAAAACTTGTAGGGCCGAAACGCGTCGCGCTAAACGTCACGTCTCGGATAGGTTCCCCTCGCGCAAGCGTACACGATCACAAGTAATATATTTATACCGGTAAGTAACCGGGTCGATCCGCAGGGACTAATGCGTGTTTTAGGTCGAATGTGTGTTTGTGTTAATGGATCTCGAGACTACTACTATTTTTGGTGTTTTATAGTTAACCGAAACAAGCAAGTAAACGATGTAATGAAAGACAATTAATGGAAAATGCCTAGGGTGCTAGACATGCAGACAGTGACTTACTACAATGATTTCATAGTTCTTTAGGTGATTACGAGATGAACCTATGTCTTAATTGACAACCCCGCCTCTCGGCATTGGGGTTATCCTAATCCCGAGTCACTCATTGCCCTCTCAGGTTCGAAGTCACTCGAAATTGCAATCGCCTGACAATAATTGGATAAGTGCCAATCCGGGGTGTCTCCGCTCGGCGTCGAACCCCTAGAACTCTGTGGTTCCTAGATTCGGGACTATCTGTCTTTCTCGAGATCGGGGTAGCCCCTAAAAAATGCATAATAGGCTAGTCTGAGTGTTACGACGGGTGACAAAACTCGGTTTCGAGCCCCTCACACTTAATGCTACCTAAGTCCATGAAACCCTAGCATACATTCTATGTGGCCTACCTAGAAAACATGAAATAAAGCAAGAAATCCACACAACCCAATCATCTCCCTAGAACTAATTCCTAAAATAACAATAAATCAAGGTCTACAATGTCTAGCACCCTAGCTAAGGGTTTTAGCCCTCAACCATGGTGCTCAATTCATAAATCATCATACAAATTGCAAAAACTAGCATAGACATCAAAATAAGCATAGGAAGGGATGAGAAAATGCTCTTGATGTCTTGAGGAAGATGGGTCTTCAAGGTTGGTGAGGTAGATGATAAAGGAATGGTAGAACTCTCTCCAAAGTGCTTCTCCTTGCTCCAAAGACGGATTCTATGGTGGAATCCACTCCAAACTCTCAATAGATGGTGTAAAACTTGCAAGAATCTTGACGGATAAGAAGAACAAGCTACTGGAGCTCTCAAGAGAGCCTGGTCGGAACAGTGTTTGAAGCACCCCTAAAAAATTAGGTCAAACGATCTTAAATAGCTGCTGCAAAATCGGTAGGGGTGTCGATCAACACCATGGTGTTGATCGACACTTCATCGACACCCCATTGCCAACTTTTTCTGTAAGTTTGAATTTCAGGAGGTGTCGATCAACACCTATGGTGACCTCTAATGCAAAAACTTCCTTCACAGAAATTGTAGAGTTTTCCGTTCTCTTCAATTTAAATATATCTTTTGCTCGATTTGGACATCCGATGGGAGAGTTATGGCGCTCGCAAGTCAGCTGGTCTGCAAGCTCGATATCTGATCCATTTTGCTCCGTTTCCTGCATAAACTCTCGAAACACCAACAAGCATAAACTACGTCCTAATTGGCCCTAAATGACCACTACAAGGAAAATTGGCATTCAATTGTGAGGTTGAGCGGGATCAAACGGAGACCGTTCGACCCCACAACACGCTCGAGTCTCTTCGCGCTATATTTTCAGTGTATGGAACGGCCTCGGGCCAGTTGATCAACGCCAACAAATCGACAGTACTATTCAGCCCAAACACATCTTTGAAAATGAGGGGACATATCGCAGCAGGTCTGGGGTTTAGGGAGAATTCCGAACCGTTAACCTACATTGGTTTTCCCAACATTATTGGGTATAATTGAAGGAGAGGTTTTTCTTTATTTTTTTTCTAGACACGATCAGAGCCAAGATAAATGTCAGGCATGGTCGCATGCTCTCTAAAGCTGGCCTCTAGATTATGATTAAAGCGGTAATTCAGGCGATCCCCATATACCCTCTGGACGTGTTCCTGTTTCCGGATGAGATTCTTGAGAACATAAAACATATGCTTGGGAAGTATTGGTGGTTGGGTCGGCTACTGGGACGGGTATTATTTGGAGACAATAGTATCTCTTGTGTGCGCTCAAGAAAGCAGGTGGGTTGAGTTATCTCAAACTCAAGGAATTTAATATTGCCTTACTAGCAAAACAAGGATGGAGAATATTAACACAACCGACCTCCCTGGTGGCTCGGGTTTTTCGCCACAGGTACAATCCGAGAAGAAATTTTCTCTCTGCTCATTTGGGTCACAATCCTAGCTTCGTGTTGCGGAGCATGATGGCTGCCCTGAACGTCCTTCGACTCGGATGTAGGCGGATGCTCAGTCCATGAAATTTCAGGGCTCACGAGTTCTCCTGGCTCCCGGGAGACCCCACATCTCCGTTCCCGCCATCTTCATCTCTTTTTTTGTCTGTTTTGGGGATTTATTCTCACACTCCAGGAGGGAATGGAAGATCCCGCCCCTATCTGCTATGCTAGATGAGGAAACTCGAGACAGAGTTCTCACCACGTCAATCAATTCTGAGATAGAGGAATATGGGTGGATTTGGTGTGATGATGATGCTTCCAACCCATCTTTTTGGGGAGTGCCCAGGGGTACACCACGCCAGCTGCTCTTGGGTACCGCCTAACGGTAGAGAGCGATCCTTTTTTCGAATCTTTGAGTCGGCTGTAGAGTGTTGCAGTTGGGGGGAAATCGAATGCCAGGTAGTGGCTTGGTGGGCGGCATGGAGAGCCAGGAATGAGTATGTTTGGAGAAACAAACACTGGTCGCACGACTATATGGGTCAAAGAAGGACGTGACGATGGCTGAATGGAGGACTGTCAATCCCTAATTGTTAGGTCCACTTGGAGCCCCATCCCGGGCTAGATGGTGCCCTCCTCCAGCGGGCTTGGTGAAATTCAATTCAGATGGGCCGACATTACCGTGATCATTCATAGTGGGGCCCGACATTGTATAGAGGGATCTGTCAGACCAATGTTGGGTGCAAAGACTATCCAGCGTGTTTGCTCCTGTAATCTCATGATGATGGAAGCCTTGGCACTCAGAGAGAGCATCCAACAAGCTCTATTGGAAGGGTTGGCTTATGTTATTTTTGAGACCGACAAACGCGTCTGATCCAGTAAGCTTATTCTGGGACAACACAAGGGCCATTGCACAAGCTAAAGAGCCTAGAGCATAAAACAGATCCAAACATGTACCAATAAAATATCACCTAATACGAGAAATCATCGAGAGGGGTGATGTGAAGATCACTTACGTTGCAACAGATGATAACACAGCCAACCCTTTGACCAAGGCTCTTCCTCAACCTAAGCACGAAAAACATGTGAGGTCAATGGGTATAGACTGGGGCTTAGTTTGGAACTAGGGGCAAGTGGGAGATTGTAAGCATTTTTGTGCCCTAGTCCAATTGTATTAGTCTATAATCGTCTATATATATTAATCATTGTTTGCAATATATAAAATCGGCATTGTATTACTTATGTGTTGAAGTAATAGGTTAAGTATGATATGATATATGTCCATCAAAGTAGTAGAACCATATATCCGTACGGATCACACTTAACGGGTCCCTGATCAAATATGCTTCAATGAAGCGACCAAGTATAAGGATGATTCTTTATGGTATAGTTCTATTTACCATTGGGAAGGAGTCTTTGTAATCGCTATACAGTAAAGAACCGCGTTTGACATGCTCTTATCGTTGTCCGTAACAAGACAACCATAACGGACATGATTGGCACGGGGACGAACTGTATGAGTGATACGAAAGGCGGATAAGGGATTTATCCTTCAAACTACGGTATGAGATAGGTATCTGTTTAGGCCACTGTATAGAGATTGACTGAAGGGAGAGCATGACCATACCAACGATACGGGTTATCAGTATTCAGTAATCTCACAGATCGAGAAACACAAATTGATTAAATAAGGGTGACGTCTCTATGCCTTATGATCAATCTAGATACCAAACGATAAAGGGATAGCGACATGTACTACATGAGGTTAAATCGAATCATTGATCATCAAGCACGTCGGGTAATCATAACGTCTTACTAGAGGCCACTTATGATGGATTGGGTAAAATGAAATTTTACGCCGATCCGCCGACGATGGAATGAGCCTAACGGGTCACACACATAGGATATGGATTTTGAGAGAAACGAAAAAAGATCGGGAATTCGTTCGACGCGAGAAAAGAAAGGTCGGATAATAATTGGACCCGACACGGGCCCATATGGCCGAAGCAATTGGGCTTCGGCCCATAAGGCCCAAGGTGGCCTACCCAATAGGTGGCCCATATGTAGATCACAATAACATCCAAGATTCTTGACAAGATGGTGATTTGCCAAGGTATGGGCAAGGCATGGGTAAGGCATGGGCAAGTGGGATTTGGTTTGCAATGACACTTTATACCATGCTCCCATCACCAACTCATCAATCTAAGACCAAGAGAGAGAGAGAGAGATCATTATGGCATAACACACAAAACACAAAACAAAAGCTCTCTTCCCCCTCTTGGTGTGCTCTTTGCCGAACACCCTCATTGGGCTCCCCTCCTCCATTTTTCTCTCAAGCTTCACACTATACTCTAGTAGGTAGAAGTGTGTAAGGATCATTCAAGATCATCCCATCCGTGTGGACTACTTTCGGGTTAAAGATCTCAAACGTTATTCAAGTTTCGATCCGAACAAACCGAAAGATAAAAACTTGTGATTTCGTTTTTGCCTTGGTATTTAATGGTTTCACGATCTTGGACAGATTTTGGGGTATATATTATGTTGCTTCCGTTGCCATGGTGCTCCCCCCCCCCCCCCCCCCCCCCCGTTCAGTCATAGATTTTGGAAATTAGATTTGCCCCCTTAAATTCTAATACACACACATTGTCTAGAGCTTTCAAAATTGATTCTATGACTGAACGGTTGTACACCAACTCTCTTAAATCTCAAGATTTCGAGTTCAAGTCCCAAAAATTTGTAACTTTTTTTGAGCCGTGGTTGGGCCAGTCACAAGGGTTGGGCACAGTTTATTGGAATGTGAAAATTTAATTGTATTATTAATGGTGGTGGGCTTTTATTGATCTATTTTACTTATTTTGTATTTTCTTATCTTCCCTATACACCAATTAATATTTGTTCGTTGATTCATCTAGCGCTCGTAATAACCAACTCAACTCAAGAAATGGTTAATGTTTGTGCCATGGAGACTCCACGTGTAACATTCATTAGGTCGTGAGTTCAAACATTAAAATTGGAAAACTTTTTAATAGTTGTGGGCTTTTCTTAATTATGTTTAGGCTTTTAAAATCACTTCGATAGATTGTCTTTCATTATCACTTTTTTGTTGGTTGTTAATTATAATTATTGTACTAGTTAAAAAATTCAGTAATTTTTTTGTTTATTATAATTTATTAGTTAAACTATATTATTAATTATTGGAAATCTCTGAAGTTTTTGATTAAAGTTATGTTGAAATAGAGCGCAAAAGGTGGATCGTTTGATAAACGAGTCAGGTTCGAGAGTTTGTGAGACTCACGACTCGATTCCTAGTTATATACGCATAGAAGTTAAATTCAACTCAATTAAGAAAGTAAATTATCAACCCCGTGAATTTTTTTTTGGATCCGCCACATTTAAACTATCTTCCTCTAAAATATAAGGATGTGCATTTAGTTTTATATAACCATTCATAAGATGAATAAGGCATTGATAGGGGTTCTAGACCGGTTTGATATTAATGTTTTACCTCCTTAATTAATTTTGTGATTGATTTAATCCATTTATTTAGGTTGGGAAAGACTGATAATTGGGTGGATTTAGGTGGCCTAGAATTGGGTTTACAATTGGGTTTACATCCTAGTTAGTGATAGTATGATGGACACAATCGCAATAGTTAGGATACTACAAAAAGAAAGTAAAATTCTGAGTTTAATGATGTACAATTGGTCAAGCCTACGCTATAGATAGTTTGTCAAATTGTCATAGATATTTTATTGCTCGGGAGAGGATATTGGGTATCGTAGGAATTTGTGTTGCCTCTTTTGTTGGAACACCAGTGTATACATAATAATCCGTCACTTCACTCTAACATTTAGGAACTCATTATCCTAAATTACATCTCATTAAATTTAAACTCAAATTTTAATGTTTAATCATTTATTTGTGACACTTTTTAAAGTTTGACTTTTCGATCAACTCAAACGGATTTTAGTAATTAGTAACATTTTTTCTTTCGAAATTATATTTAAAATTCTTTAATTAGAAAGTCAGGTATTATTTGAGATCAGTTTACTTTGACGACAAAAGATCCGTATATATAATCGTCTAAAATTAGTTTTAGCCCATGTACGTAATTTAACGTTCATGTATCTAATAAATATGAAAGACATAACTTACTATTATTAGGTCAACTAAAAATCTGGACTACAGCTCCTCTCAAATATTATTTTTAGCCTTTCAAGCATACAAATCATTCTTTTTCCAGAAAAAACAGCAAAGCATAATTTATAATCAACAACACTCGTCACATTGAGCTGTAGACACAACATCTATTAATAAAAGCTCCATAAATTTCTTTGTATATAAATGAAAATTGTACACATTTTGAATAAGAAGAGGTTTTAGGAATGCCAATTTAGTTGGGATTCTTGAAATCTTACCTCTATCATTTACAGAGAAAGAAGATGAAGTCAAATACTGCATTATTGGTGGCGATGTTGTTTTGCATAAGCTTTTGTATTATTGCAATTGCAGAGGTACCGACTAGTGGAGAAGTTAAAATTTCCAATTCGGGTTCTTTTTCGGACATCAAATACGTAAGAAAGACTCTGTATAAGGAGGTAAATTATCGTGGATTCGTCAAAAGCATTTGTGGTGAATTTAAAAGATCATGTAATGACTATACTTGGTTCCGAGAGCACTTGTATCCGCCACCTAAAGCTAACACGGCAACATAAGTAAACAAAATTGTTGGTGTGTGGGGTCAATAAGAGAGTATGTAAATGCACATTATTGACAAACTAATACTACATTTATATTTATATTTATATTTTGATCAATTATTATGTTTATATAATGGGTGGATACCAAAAAGATGTGATATATCCGTCATCTAAAGATATTTAGCCATTTTAAATTAACAAGATTGTATAGATATTAACAAGATTGTAATAAATTAACAAGATTGTAAGAGATCTAGATGTATGGTTTCAAAAGAAAATGTCATATCTATGTGAAAGTATAGTAATGAAATAAATTTAATTAATAATAATATCTTCTTAATTACTACAAAGTATGAAATAAATTTAATTAATAATAATATCTTCTTAATTACTACAAATTATTTGAAATGTAACTCTTCCGTTTAAGAAAATAAAAACAATAAAAAAATGATGCTTACTTTTGTTCCTTTCAAGTGTGAGAGTCTATATTAACGTAAGTAGGACTATAAATGAATTTAGTTTTTAACGATCTGCTTGAGCTCGATTCATTGAATATTCGGTTCGGACTCGTTATAATTAAGGTCGAGCCAAATTCGAGCTCCAGATTGTACTTGATTAATAAATGAGCCAAACTCGAGTCTGACCTCTAAGGTTCGATAGGCTCTTGAATTGGCTCGTTTATTATGTAATTAATTATATATCTTTATTAATATATATATTTTTTTAGTGTAAATATTTGTAATGAAAGTCGAAGAAACCATATCGAGTTGACCAAATCGAGTTGAGTTGAGTTGTTTAAATTTTAATGACCATAGTCAACTAACATGGCACGTGTTAGTCACCTATGGTGGGACATAAAGTGTATAAAATTCGTAGAAGATTTGCAGATTTTTATTGTTTTTATCGATTTACTTTTGAACTGTGTAATTATGTTTTATAAAATTAATGGTTGTTAGATAAATTTATATACATCATCCAATAAAGTTGTTAGATTCTTTAAATAGTTCTTTATTTATATATTTGTAGTAGTTAAATATATTTTTTAATTATATATTAAAATTGGATGACTATACCCGATAGAACGTCAAACCAATATATGCAAGGTATTACACATTTTATACAGTTTGCCACTGAGAACTCTATGATAGTAGGCCGAGACCGGTATTTATGTCAATGCATGCGTTGTTGCAGTATGCTTACACATAATCAGAAAGAATTTTTCTACACTTAACATGTAATGTCATATTCTCAGCATACACTATGTGTATACTACATGGGGAAATTGAAAACTAATTTGTACATTCCGATCATAAACGGTTACCGAGATAGGACGTCGCTTCCAGTAGTCAAAATATCAAACCTGTCGTAGAGCTCGTGGATGATTTATTTCAGTGGCATCTTATCTGAAGTAAACATCAAACAATGGCAGAAGAAGAAACTGAATACCTATCACACTCGTCTACAAAAGTAGTGATCGACGCGTACAACAAACTAATGTGTCTCGTGCAAATCCCATTGTACAAGGATTCTAACTACAACAGTTTGACGTTGTTTTTGAACTTAATGTCAATAAGGAAGCATATATCAATGTCCAACATATATTTCAATAGAATGAGTGAGCATAACAAAGATTTAATATTGATGCCTAATTCGTACCCCAAATCGTAGGTAACAGCGAAAAAGACGTTGACGAGAATGGGGACAAATTGTATCAAATTGATGTTTGCAAGTACGTCTGCAATATGTACTACAAAGAGTATAAAGATGCGACGAATGTCCTATTTTTGGCACATATATATGCGAAGACGATAGTTGCAAACATCGCAAAACAAGGACGATTGTCAGATATTTCTCTATTATTCCACGACTGCAACGCATGTACATGTGTACATTTTAGAGAAAATTGCAGAGCATGTGCGGTGGCGCGGACATTGGATAAAAGATGACAACACCTTCACGCATATAGTAGATAGACAATCGTGGAAAGAGTTTGATAAAGCACACTTGTCGTTCGCTTGCGAGTTTTGAAATCTTCCTCTCACTCTAGCAAGCGATGGATTCAATCTGTTTTGATCCACTTCTACGCCTTAATATGTGGGGACGATATTAACGATTCCCCTTACTTTTCAACGTCGATGTGTAGAAGGAAGGACTACATTATTTTAGCGATGTTGATCGATGATCTAAAATATCTGGGTAAGTTGAACACGTTTATGTGACCATTGATCGATGACCTCAAATTTCTATGAGAAACTGGGGTCCCAACCTTGGATCAATTCACAAGCGTCACTTTTTGAAGCATAAAGTCGTGATGATGACAATTACTGACTATTCAGTCTTGGGAATGTTAGGTAGAATTCAAACTAATGAATAGAAAGTATGCCCTATTTTCCTTGACGATATTGAGGCTACATACGTAACAATCGAGTGATATACACCGAACATTGTCGATAGGAGAGAATCACCCATACCGGACGATGACCGTCCAATTTGATGGGACCATGAAGACAAGACCACCTTTGAAGATTCCATCTTCAAAGACATCACTCATACTGACTAACATGAGAAAATATGGCAAAGAAATATCTAATTGTCGTGTACACACAAGTGTATAGTGTTCAAGTAATAAGGGAGTATTTCACCTCAAGTTATTGAATCCAAGAGGAAGGTATCTGGTGGGTACTAAAGTGATACATCTAGAAAATGTCAAGTTCGAGCAGAAAAACAAACAAGAGTTCTAAAATCCTAACATGCATTCATTAATCCAAACACTTCTGCACGAGTTAGGCTGATTCTAGTATATTCTTAAGCGGATTTTGACTATGAGTCACACGGATTTGCTTGTAGAAAAGTGGTATCGTGACAAGTGGTATCAAATCCCTGATTTGCAATTTGCTTTATAGACATGTTAAGATTGAACAAGCTGAGATGGCAGACAAGAATGTAGTTGGTGCTGAGGGAACCCAAGTTGTTAAGACAAAGTAGATGTTGGGGACAATCTGGGCCTTACCTAGGAAGAGCATATAAGGACGCACATACATTAGAGCCCACATTTGACCCAAAATTATCCTATTAGGTTTAGAGTCTAATGTGTTTAGAAACCCTCATTATATCTCGTATCCTTTCGATGTGTGACTTTGAACTCATATGTAGACCTAGCATTTTCCCCTCCGCATTGAGAGGGCTGCCTCCCCCCTAAGCCAAAACTTTTTACCTTGGTAAACTCAACCCCGCAATGGCCCTTTTCCTCATATTCGGACATCACCATGAGAGGAGCTGATCATGGTAAGAGGAGTACCAGAGGAAGCTCATACACACATTAGAGCCTACATTTGACGCAAGAGACTAGCCTTTTAGGTGTAGCACCTACTGTGTACATAAACCCTCCTTATACCTCTTATCCTTCCGATGTGGGCATTTGATCTCACATGTGAACCAGATAAAAGAATGGTGCGTGTTGAAATCATAAGTTACTCGCGTTAAGAGGGATGGAGAGGATTGTATAGAGAAGATGGGAGCCACTACATTGAAACTCGCATAGATGCGAGAGTAACTGAGGGAAGAGATGATTAACACTCTGAACGAGCCCATCACTCTGATGAAGGAAGATATGGATAATGTAGAAGGTATCGTATTCGCTTTGCAAAATGAGATAGTTAACACGAAGGTTGATCTAAACTTATGCAATGTCGCATTAGCGAATGGAGGTGGCGGTCAAAGTTCTCATTCAAGGGTCGAGGACCCAAAACCAAAAGCCTATGGAGGTAGTAGAGTGGCTAAAGATGTGGGGAACTTCATTTGTAACATGGAGAACTATTTCGAAACTGTTGGGATTCGAGATTATACAAGTGAGTTGCATTCAATTTATTTTGTATTTACATGATTCGATTACATTGTGGTGGCGTAAGAAGCATGAAGACATGAAGGGTTAAATTTGCTACATTCTTACTTGGGAGGATTTTTGGACGGAGATGAAAACATAATCACATCCCAAGAATGCTAAAGATAAAGGTAAGGAAAACTTTGTCGACTGGCTCATAAAGGTTACATTCATGAATATGTTAGGGAATTTTTTAAGTTGATCTTAGAGATTACGGATCTTGAGGACAATGATGCATTAATCCATTCTAAGGATAGGTTGCATGATCGAGCAAAATCCAGTAGGCATGTCTATCAGAGGCGATCCAAATCGTGAAGTTCTTAGTCAATTATTCGACGGAGGACAACATGGAGGAAGATAGGGGCACGAACAATGAAAAGTATAACCACCATAGTAATGAAAAGCAAAAGGATCAAGTTCAAGAAGAAGAAGAAGAAGAAGAGCTTGAGGAGGTGAGGATTAGTTTCTTAAAATTGTTGAATGCTGTCATGACCAACGTGGGGAAGATGCGCAATGGATGCTCTTTTGTAGCCGTTAAATTATATGGATCTTGGTCTTTGTATATAAGAAGCTCTTCTTCTCATTTGTAACACTACTTTTGATAATAAATCTCTCTTGAACAAACTCTTTTGTGTCTATTTGTTGTTCTTGGCAAATCTTGCTTGTATTAATAAGCTACGTTGATCCTAATTCATCCCTGGGCAGATTTTAACTAGAAGCAACACGAATCCCTTGAAGAAATGTTATTCGGTCAAATTATCATACTTGTGTCACCACATTTTCGCACGAATTAGACTGATCAAAGTTCATTTTTATGCAAATTTTAACTAGAAGCAGCACGAATCCCTTGGAGAAAAGTGGTTCACTGAAACTATGGACCCCTGCCTCCAATTAACCATTAGCACGAACTTATTTTCTGTCAATGCCTAAAATTTGAAGACTAGACTAATGCAGAAACAAAATTGACAAGAAGTGAAACCCTTAATTAGAGAGGAGACATTGAGTAGGGTTTAGATTCTCGAGGAACAAACAGTGGTTATCAGTGATTGGTGGACAAGAAAAGGCAAAGGCAAGCTGTTTATGTATATGCGCCTAGTGCAACAGCAGTGAGAGAGATATATATGAGAATCAGAACAGAGCACCATCTTTACGCACGCACGCGCGGCACCTTCTTTTTACGTCTACATTTTCACTATCCAAATCCAAGCGTGTACTGTACTGTGTTGCTTCCTTTTTCTTTTATTTCCTCTCTCTCTCTCTCTCACACTCTGTATACTCTGTTTTGTTCTGTTCCTCGTAGCACCAACCATTTACAGAGAATTAAGTATATTACTACCTCCCTTGCTCAACCCTGAAACATTACAGATCATTCTCATTCTCTCTCTCTCCTCTCCTCTCCTCTCCTCTCTCTCTCTCTGCAGCTTTTGACATTCTCTGGGCAGACACTAACCCTTTAATTGCTTCCTTCTTTGTGTTTGCTGTTATTAAATTCGTTTCTTTTCCCTTCATCTTTATGTATAAATAAGCTTCCCAGATCTTCTCTGTTTAATTAGTTCCTTCCTTTCTTGCTTGCTTGCCCACAAACAAACAAGAGAGAAACGACGAAAACCTGTGCAGAAACAGGAGAGCGAGATGAGGGACAGATCTTGTGGACAAGACGACACCGTTTTGCGGAGGAAGACCAGAACTCCATCTTTCTCCTCTTCCCTTCTCGACTCCATTTGTCGGTCCATCGAGAAGGAAGAATCCGAGGCTCCCGAGCCCGGTTTCTACAGAGAAACAGAGCCCACCGTCAAGAAACAGAGCAATGGCGAGCGGAGGCAGAGGGACCGATCCCTCAAGCGAGCCATCATGAGAGAAAGCTTAATGGAGAAGCAGAGCTGTCCTGATCAGAACCCTTCAACGGTTCTCTTCAATTCCGCTTCCAGCTCCTCCGGCTCCAGCTCCGGCGGCGGTACTCTGTTCTCGTCCTCCGAATCAGAGTCCACTCACAGAGACAAAATAACCTCTTCCGGCTTCACATTTTCAAAGCCCAAAGCCGCCCCAGAAGATCAAAAACCAAAGCAAGATCGAGATCGAGATCGAGATGGGTTCGCGAAGACGAAGCTGAGAGCTCTGAAAATCTACGGGGAGCTGAAGAAGGTGAAGCAACCCATCTCGCCGGGAGGCAAGATCTCGAGCTTTCTAAACTCGATCTTCAGCTCCGGCGGAGGCTCGAGGAAGGCCAAGATGTGCTCCGCCGGAGCAGTCGAAGACGTCAACTTCGAGTGCAAGTCCAAATCCGCCTGCTCGTTCTCGAGGTCGTGTATCAACAAAACGGGAAGAAACCCGAACCCAAAAGGCGGCGACGGAGCGAAGAGGAGCGTCAGGTTTTATCCGGTGAGCGTGATCGTGGACGAAGACAGCAGGGCGTGCGGGCACAAGTGCGTCTACGAGGACGACCCGAGCTTGATGCCGACGCCGTCGGCTGTGATCAAGAAACAGAGCGTTAACGGCGGCGGGGTCGAAGCGGCGGCTAGGGAATTCTTGATGAGGAGCTATCAGAAGAAAAAGTCCATGATTGAATTCGATGACGACAACGACGATGATGATGATGATGATGCGAAGAGTTGTGCGAGCTCGGATCTGTTTGAACTGGATCACCTGATTGGGAAGGCAGGGAGGTACAGGGAGGAGCTACCGGTGTACGAAACCACCAGCTTGAGAACGAACAAGGCCATTGCAGGTGGATTCATTTTCTAGTTCCTTTGGTTTTCTTCAACGACATTCAAAACAAAAAAATGTAATTATTGGCGTGGGAAATTTAATGGAGTCATTTATTTTAGTTGGATTCTTAATTTTTATTACTATTTCTCCTTTTGGTTAATGTTATTCTCTTGTATTAACTAGCAAAAATTACACGTCATCACGCTGAAGCATCACGTCATTATAGTTAAAGTTGTCAAATTTGAAGCTATCACGGTTTTTATCGCTGTTAAATATATAAAAGTATTCAATCACAGAAGGTGGTTTTCGACGGACAGCGGGTAACAGTCTTCTACAACCCAACATTGATTCATCGGTTGTTACTGTTCAACGAGGATTTCTGCAATAATTCAATGTTGATAAGGGTCTTAGAAGCCGGCTTAGGATTGTGGTGATTGACATGCTCCATTCTAAAGTGAGCCAAGAGATCGAGGAAGAACACAAGCCAAATCGTTATATATTTAGAATTGCTCGAAATCGATTTTGAAAATAACTTCCATCGATGTGAAAGCTTTCAGATCTGGCGTTTTTGTTATGTTCGTCTTCTCTGGTGCTCAGCATTGAAACTCGGTCTTTTTCCCTTCTCAGATGTCTCTAATTGTTCATTCCTAATTTTGTAAATCTTACAACTCTTCGAAATCGGACTACACCAACTCAACTACGAGCTCCCCATCTCGACCATGATGTCGGGAGTGGCTGGATGCTCAGGATTTGAGAAAGAACAATTGAGAATGCATCGGCCAGTCCCATGAGAAAATCACATATCTGTTCCTCCTCGTGCATTGCTTGAATTCGGTCGTTGACCTGACAGGTACACTTCCCACACGTGCATTTTGGGATGGGACGAAGGTCATGGAGCTCATCCCAAGTACCTTTTAATTTTCAAAAAAAAAAGTCGAGACCGATTGTTGATCTTGCTGGAGCAGAGCGATGGTTCTACGAAGGTTGTACACACGTGGCGTGACACCTTGTGTGTATTGCTTCTCGAGATCAATCCAGATCTGCCAAGTGAAATTTGAATGGATGGCGCTTGATTGAAGCTCCTTAGACATTGAGTTAACGAGTCACGCCTTGACCAAAGCATCATTTTGAAGCCATGGTGTAGTTCCTTGGAATCGTCAGTCGGCTGTGGTAGTGTACCATCTATGAATTTAAGTTTGTTTCTCAATAGGAGAGCTATGTGCATCATTTTTCTCTATGTTTGGTAGTTGTTTCCAGAACTAGTTAGGGGTTGAGTTAGGAGAATCATACCAGAGTGATCAGATGGTTGTAGATAGTATGGTGAATCAGGGTCGCCTGTGAGACGCCTGATTCCCACACTTGATGATTCTATAGTGTCTCCCTTCTGATTATGCTGGCAACATGAAAGGGTACAAAGAATACAAAAGGATATAAGTAAATGCAACAAAAAATGATAAATTAATTACAAGAAAGATGAACCTAACCGTCAATACATGATGTCACCATCCAAAATTTCAGAAATCTCTGTACTGCGACATTGTTGTCTACTGAAACTTCAGATCTCTCTGACTCAACAAAGACACCGTGTTTCGAATCTCCAAAATCATTTGTTCTTGCGGGTTGTACCTACCGGTATATATGAACTCGTTACTACTTGGTCGGGATTTGGGGTCGCCGGCGAGCTTAACAAAACTCTCTTTTTCATTTATTTACTTAAGAGTATTTTTGTATTTTTGTATTTTTTAAAAATGTATACATCATGCCAATGCAATGTCTTTTCCACCTATTCTACTCTTAGTAATAATATAATAATGTTATTTTCTAGACTATTTTTATCCATTTGGTCATTTCAATAACTTCATTATCCATTATTGTCAAGCATCATTATAATGTCAACATTCTCAAAATTAAGACTACTGTCTTTTTTCAAAACTTTCTTTGTTTTAAGAAATTTTTCTTTACTAGTAACAATAGTTCATATATATATTCTTGAACTTATAGGTGTTGGTGAGAGTTTGAACTTCCTAATACTTTGTTACAGTATGTTGTTTTTATCGTCAATTACAAATTTGATGCCATCAAAAAGAGAAGAAAAGTACAAAGCCAATAGAATCAAATTATGAGGAGAGAATAATCAAAGATTAGGATGGAAAAGGGTATATAGTGAAGAAGACGACAATTAAAATTACAAGTAAAGACCAAAACTCAAGCTCTGCGTTGAAAATAGAAAAGGAAAAGTAAGCAATACAACTTTTCCTCAACCAAGAATGAAGAAAGTGAAAGAAAATTATGCTTCTTTACAGCTTCAGCACATGGCCTTACACTCGACCACAACTCACTCCCAAATTATTCTTACCACAATCTATTAATTACACTGTTCCTCATATTTTAATTTATCTCAAATGATTGTATTAGCATGTAACTAGCAATGTTAGTGTTGCATAAACTTGTGGTAATTATCATTCTTAAACAACATTCTACCCTTTTAGTAAAAATGATTTCTTTTAAGAAAATATCTAACTTCTTTAAGGGAAGAAACTATAAATAATTGACCATTCATCTAAATAGACCTATATAAAATATATTTCAAATTTTCCCTTGGTGTAAAATTTTTAGTGACGATTTGGTTTTTATTGCAAAACATTACAACCTTGAACAAACCCCTTTAAACATTTACGTAAAAATTTTACCAAATAAACATCGTTTTATAGAAAGTTTTGTCCGTTTTAGCTACTTTCCCCTTTAATTACTCTTATTTCACGTATACGACAAAAACAGTTAATTATATAATATCTGAACATACATGCATGTATACAAAAAGAAACGATGAAATTTGAAAATTTTCTGGTAGGCTTAATTTGAAACGAACATGAGAGTCTAAAAAATAAGATATTATATTCTGAAACTTTATTAGCTCGTCAATATTAGTTTTTATTTTCTTGTTTTTGTTTCTGTTAGCTTCTGTTTGTGCAACCATTCAGACAAGCATTATTATTGCTGTCCTCTGACTTATCATTTGAGTCAATATTTTCTTCCCACAAAAACATGGAAAATTAAAAGGTTTAAATATTTTAATAAGTATTACCTAAGGTGGTTTATCACTAAAATATTTAACTATGATGTAATAGACATGATTACCTAAAATAAGTAATGGTATTGTACATTTTTACTGATGTATATACGTCAAATTTCGCATATAAGTAACAACTCATACTTATTGGTTGGTTTGTTCCAGTATTTTATATAGACCCATTTTATTTTATATTTTTTCATGTGAGATTCAGTTAACTTCTTCTCTTCATACTCATGTACGCATGTGACTTTTTTCCTTTCACACTCGTGTACGTATGAGTCTTTTTTTCAACACTCTTTCTCACATGTAGCCTTGTCTACACGTGAGTCATAGCAGGACTTGACTTATGCATATGGGTTGGAGTCTGCAGGGGGATCGAGTGAGTACGGGGAGCCCACACACATGTCCAAATTCGACCCCCTCTGTTACCATGTAAAATTGGACTGTAATATCGGGTCATGCTCCATAAGTAAAAGCTCAAACTTATTGATTGAGTTTGTTCCAAACTCTATATATACACCCATTTTATTGCATATTCCTTCCATGTGAGATTGGTTTATTTCCCTTTCACGCTCGTGTACGCATGAGTTTTTATTTCAACACTTCCCTCACATGAGCCTTGTCTACACGTGGTCCATAACAGGATTGGACATATGCATATGGGTTGGAGTCCACAGGGGGCGTAGGCACGTGGAGCCCACACATATGCCCTAATCGACCCTCTCTGATACTATGTAAAAATGGGTTGTACATATCAGATCGAGCTCCATAGCGAAAAGCTCAAGTTTATTAGTTGGGTTTGTTCAATTACTTAATATACACCTATTTTATTTCATATTTTGTACATGTGGAATTCACTGAACTTCTCCCTCTCATGCTCGTGTATTTGTGGAGCTTATTTATCTTTTACGATTATGTACACATGGACCTTTTACTTCAACAATGTTCATGTAATGTATATTATATGTATTATTTCATAAATTTAAAAGTCTACCTCATTTACTTATTAATCACCAATGCTTTTGACTATTGGAGGGTATTAAGTCCATTGGTGTGTGTGTGTGTAACTCTTACGAACCATCAGCACTTCAACACACATTTCATACATTGTTAAGATGGTTTCAGAGCATCCGGTTTGATTTCTATGAAGTATTCAATATTGATTTTCCCATATTACCTATAGGCGATGATTATACTGATATTACAGTTACAAACATTGTTTCTCATGAGGAAAGTATGAAATGGTCGAAATGAATGTGACCTTCTTTTGATAATGAGGAATAGCCAAAATGATTCAAGTTTCTTTTGGGGCGTGATGCCTAATATTGATTTTGATTTCCCCGTATTATTTTTAAGAGATGATGATGTCGGTAATACATTTACGAAGAAAATGATTTTTCGTGGGAAAAGTTACAAAAAATGGTCGAGAGGAACTCTACATAATCCATTAAAAAAGTGGCAGTGATGCCGCATTGAAAATGGAGTGCACAATGAACCTATAATTATCTTGATGATTGTAGAATGGATTTCTATACTTGTGAAATGAGTTTTTCGCACTCAACTTGATGAGCCAGTGAAGAATTCAATTAACAACTTTCAACAGGCGAAACCGTTTGGGACTTATTCAAGGCCAGTATTATCGTCGAATGTCGATTTTTTTCTCGTAGATATTTTCGATGTTCGACAATTTGTTTTCTTCTTTCTTTATTGAAAGTTGGACATGTGAAGTTCATATGCTCCAACTTGAGGTATGGTATTGAAATATAGGGCATTACCAATGGTTGCGACTATTGGAGGGTACTGAGATGTAAGGTTTTCACCAATAGTTGTATCCATTGGTGTATATATGTGTATTTAGTTAATAGTCATGTATTAGTGAATAGGTGTAACCCTTAACAATAGTCGTATCTTTTGACATCATATAATATAGAATTACAATCCGGTACAAACTTTGGGGTTTTTACAAAATATCCAAATCCATGCAGACATGAAAATCTGCACACACGTTTTCCCAACGCGCGACACGTGTCAAGGAAGGTTGGCCCGCGGTGACTTTTGGGGTTGCAAGACTTCCACCCTCAGCGCATAAGTTTCACTTGAACCCAAAAGTTTCACCTCCAGTGCAAAAGGTACTCCTGAACCCAAAAGGTCCACCTCCAACGCAAAAGTTCAGGTGAAACTTTTGCGCCGAGGGTTAATAAAACCAGAGCCCAAAAAAGGAGGACAAGCAGGGTCAATCCCATATGCCATATTGGAGGAGCAACAACAACGAATTTACTTTCCTTGTATGAGAAGTCACACACAGTAATAATTGGGGAAAGTGAAGAGTTGGCAGGCATGGCACTGGGAACAAGAATAGACGTGATAATGAGTATTAAGTTACTAGGTGTATCGAGGATATGGATGGACGCCGAAGGAGGTGGATCGAGTCCAAAAACTGGTGTCGATGGAATTTTTTCGACAATAGTTGAGCTATGGAGAAGAATTGAGGGCTTGTTCATAGACATGAAAGAGGGTTCTAAGTTTACACCCAGAGAGAAGAAACACCGACCAGCATCAACGACATCGTTGATCAAAGAAGGCAAACAAAATTCACCCTCATCAACCTCCAATACAGGCTCAGAATCATTTACTCACGTTTTTAGATGTAGTTCTATTGGCATTTATACTTAAAAAGGGTGATCTTTTCTAAATGAACATAAACAATATTTTTTTCAATAGAGATCTTAGTGAACAAGTGTATGAAATCTCCTTTTTGTTATAATCTTGCTCCTAACATAGCATGTAATTTGAATAATCTCAAGCAAGCTTAGTGAGCTGCCTTTCCAAATTCAGTGAAAAAATTATTGATCTTTTGTTTGTTACTATTTCCAACAATACAACTCTTTTTTTGGGAAGACTTCTTAGAGAAACTCCTTACTTCTTATATATGTGGACGATATTATCATTAACAAAAATGACACTTCACGTGTATTTAATTTTAAGAGATAATAACATATGAGTATACCAAACAATGACACTTTTCAAAATCAGTATCTCAATTTTAAAAATTTCATTTTGGGTACCTAATATTGTTTAAGTGACATTTAACCAAAATTCTGTTAAATTTAACAACAATATTTTAATATGACCAACATGCCCCCACAATAACAATTTTAAATAATACACATAATTTTGAAATGACCATTTTACCATCACTAGAGTAACAAAGTAACCATATAAATCAAGGGTTTAATTTTCTTTTCAATTAAAATTAGAAATATTAAAAATAATAAAAAATAAATAGAAAACATTCATTTTTTTTTCAAATAAACAAAATTAAAAGAATTGGTGAAATTACAATGTTGTCCTCATCTTACACCTTTCACCACTCTCTCTCCTTTGCATAAACAAAAATCATGGATCCAAAATTGAACAACTAACCTGCAATTTCAGCTTACAGATTTGTGTTTTGCGAACTAATGAAATAAAAACAAATAAATTGCAATTTAAGTTTACATATCCAATGTTTTCACTTGTTTAAACTTAAATTTACTAAAGATCCAATTAAAGTTTACAAATCTAGTGTTTTACGGGCAAGGCTATAGAAGAAGTCTCCGGTGAACTCGAATGATCTGACGAACTCAAATGACTCGGTACAAATTCACTGACATCACGCTCCTATTTCCGTCGTTGTTTTGATTTGGTCGGAAATCACGTCCTCGAGAAACCCATCGCCCCTCCTCCACCTCTGATCGAGTCCTTCTCCTTCCGCTTTGTTGTCGCCGAGTCAGTCACCGCCTGCTGAATCGATTTCGAGCTGGGCCGGGAACGACTTTCGTCTTCCTCTATATTCGAGTCTTCGGCTCGAAAATGAAACAAACCCAAGGTAGATCAAAGTATGTTTGAGATTCCTAGGTCAGCATCGACGAGGGGCGGCTCGATCTGGAGCTGGCGCTTGCGGCGGTGATGCTCCGCTGTGGCCTTCTCGGCGGAAGAGAAGGAGAGGGTGCATGTGATGGATGACGGCGGTGTAAAGGAGGTTCACGACGGTGGGACGGCGGAGGGAACGATGGAGACCATAGGTGATTAAGTGTAAAAATTATTTGTTGTCTCTGTAAGTAAATGGATCAAGAAGATAAAGAGTTTCTGGATTTTTTTGTGATTTCACGTGTTAGAGAAAAAGAGAGAGAAGGGGATGACAAAAATGGGGAGAAAACTTAAAAGATGAGGGTAAGAATGTGTAATTTCACATTTTATTTTAAAAGACCATTTTACCCTCAATCATATGTACAAGTTGTTATTTGATTAATGGTAAAAGAGTTCTCTTATATGACACCAAATAGTTGCCAAATTTTGAAGTAGACAGTGAGGGTAATTTAGACTTTTCACACGTCAATTTTGTTAAATCTAACTTCTGTTATCTTGAGTGTCGCTTAAACAATTTTTGGGTACTCGAAATGAAAGTTTTAAAGTTAGGGTACTAATTTTGAAAACTGATATTGTTGGGTGTACACACGTGTCATTATCTCTAATTTTAAACATCACCTCAGCTAGCAATTCGAGATGAAAGATCTAGTTACTCTTACTTCTTTCCTTAGGCAAGAAATCTCTTTAGTTTCTAAGGTAACCTCTATTATGCTTCACTCCGCTCTAGTTCGCTTGTTGGGTAGTATTGTTTAAGATTATGTTTTTCATTTACCATTTTGTTTATTGTACTCCTTTATTAATTAATAGAAATAATAAGGGATATATTATTGATATTGTATGATGTATAAGAGACCTCTATTTATAGAAGCAATAGCAAAACCTAATACACAATAGAAAAAGAAACCCTAATATATGTGAGCTAACACTAATGTGTTTATAATCTAACACCCCCCTCGAACTCAATGCGGTGTAACAAGAATTGAGTTTGGAATCAATATAATATGTGTGGTTGATCTCCTTGGACGGACAGGGGATGTTGGATGCGCTGATGGCTGATGCCGAATGCGCTGATGGATGATGTGTGATGGCGAATGCTTGATTTCGTCGATGGTCTACACTCCTCTCACGTACGGTGTCTAGATTACGGGATAGGTTTTTCTGAATTACGGGATGTCCGACTTACAGGATTTCCGGCTTACGAGATGTTTGACTTACGAGATTCCGGCTTACGGGATTCCAGCTTACGGTATTTCCAGATTATGGGATTCCGGTTGACAGGATTTTCAGATTACGGTATATCCAACTTCCAGGTTTCCAACTTACGGGTTTCCGACTTACATGTTTCTGAATATATTATTGATATTATATGATGTACCAGAGACCTTTATTTATAGAGGCAATAGCGAATCCTGATACACAATAGAAAAGGAAACCATAATATATGTGAGCTAAACATAATGGGCTTAATGGGCCTATAATCTAATATGTTACTACATTTAGTATTGGCATATTTTTAGCGCGAAGTCAAGATGTTAGACAACATGTTGCAACACAGTTGGTTCAACATAATACTCGCATGATTAGGCAAGACATCGAAAACTTCCTGTTTGAGCATAGAAGCTCCGCGCGCAAAGGAATAAAGACTATGGATGAATTAGGCAAGGCCTAGCTGGAAGAAGGACACGCAAGCAAGATTTAATGAACGCGACAACGCCAACTTGTCACTTGCCAAAAACGCAAGGCGGCAAGAGACTTCCTAATAGGAATCTGATTAGGCAATATGAGTTGCTATAAAAGCAGGTGCTACCCCATTAGCAACTCAGTCCTTTCTCTGTGCTAAATTCTCAGAGCTCTTAACTGTGTACGACTAGCGGATTGAGAGACTGATCAATTCTCAGACGTTGGTTGTCGATCACATACATCAACTCGAGGAGATTTGAGTGTTTGTGATCTATTGGGTTTTTGATTCGTGATTGAAGACTCACGAGAAGATTGTTGAAGACAACAAAACCGAGCATAGGCTTGCTCGAATGGTGGAGTTGAGAGGATCTCAAAGACAGGGGGAGTCCCTGGTCGAAGTTGTTCACGGTAAGATCTCTAATAGTTTAGGACAATAACTTGTGTGATAGCTAGTTGATGTTTGAAGTTGTACTATTGACTACCGAATAGTGAAAACCTTTCCACTGGCATAGTGCCCCCAGACGTAGGTGCGTAGTCACCGAACTGGGTAAACATATTGTGTGTCTTTTGTTTATTGTTAAACTATTTACTGTTTATAAACTGTGATTAGGCAAGTTTTCGAACCAATCGTTACAATATTGTGTTCGACATTCTGTCTCTGTTACTTAACAGAATTTCATAATATTAATGCAATAAAGATTAGTAGTTTATCAAAAAAATCCTCTACTATGCTTCAAACTAATGTCAAGTTTTTTCTCTTAGATGACAAGTTATTTTCGAAAGTCATTATTTACCAACAACTCATTGGCAGTTTGATTTATCTTAAACTCACTCGTATAGACTACTTATGCAATTCATGATATTGTGAGTATTCATGTGTGTTGCACACGATATTCATGATGAGGATGTTCTTTAGATCTTACAATATGTTTGAGGCACTTTGCCTCAATGACTCTATTTTTCATGTGGTTAACCTCTGACCTTACATGCATATTCAGATAATGATTGGGCTAGTGATTCAACTAACCAATGTTTCACTACATGACTTTTTCTCTTCCTTGGTGATTCTATTATATATATCTTGGAGAAGTAAAAAAACATACGATTGTTGCTCGTTCTAACACATAGGTGGAATATTGAGCTCTTAACACTATCTTAAGCTCTTACGGTTACAATTGTTGCTCAACCATGTGAGTGTTATTCACAATTTTGCTACTTTTATTCATTGTGACAATCAAAATATTATATACAAATTGGTCACAACAACTACTTTCATGAACATGCCAAACATATAGAGTTATTACCATTTCATGTGTCACCGTTTTATTTAAGGCACCATCAATCTTCGCCATGTCTCCTCTGATGAGCAAATCACTGATTTCTTACCAAACTCTACTTTCAAAATAGATGAGTTATTAGTTCGCAGACTCAATCTTGATTTTTAACCATAGTTCATGTTAGGTTAACATATATAAAAGTACATTCTATTCCATACATGTATATTAAGATGAACAATTAATTCATTGAATATTAAAAATTTTCCACTGAGTCACTCGTTCTATAAGTGATAATAACAATTATGATATTAATATTGATTGAATAATTATTTACAAGTGACTGAAATTTTCTTGTTCAGATGATTAAATGTCTGACGACTCCAACGAGGCTAAATCCCCATATTTCTAGGATCAGCAATTTTCTTTTCCAATTTCAATATAGTAAAATTGACATAAATTTACTACTATTATACAACATTGAATCAATAACATTTGGAATAATTTTATTAATATATCAAAATTTATAGAGATGAGATACTTAGAGCAAAATTTGAAGCTGACTTTTTTTTCTTATCATTGAAAATCTTAACCAGATTACGGATAAATCTTAACATTAGCAAATAATAAAAGTCCATATATATCTCACTAATGTGCGTTGCTAGTAATTAAGACAGTGCACGTAGAAGACATGTGGGGCATTGCAGAAAGAATCTTCCAAGCAAAAACATCACAGAATCAGACATAATCGCAAAGAGAAATCTAAACTAACTTTTGCACCAAAAGGAAAATATAGAAAGGTGTGTTTAAAGAAACAAACTCCTTATTCTAAAGTGACTTCATTTTGTATAATTACTAGTTTGAAAATATAAAAGAGATGCACTGGTGAAGCAGCATCTAGCTATTAAGTTTGGTTTACCTTGAAAAATCCTATTCAACCGTAATGTTGTCATCATTATAAATTATATTTTACCCTGTCTATTGTGAGAATTATTTTTTAAGTAAATGAGCTGTGAATTCAACTAATTTAGTCAATTTTGAAACTTTATTTCATATTTTTATGCGAGTAGGTTCAATCAATGGGTCAAGCAAAGTTGATCAAGGAAGCTGGTTTAAAGCAGTCTGCAACAAGAACACGGGGTTTCTCCATCCGTATGAGGTGGAGGTCGTGACTCTGTTTGATGCTAATTGGTTCGAGTCGATTGGTCTCCAGAATTATAATTGATGCATGATTAAAGCATTATGCAGCGGGATCGCGAGATTTCTTCATTTGTATGAGATGGAGGCCATGACTCTACATGATGTTAGACGGGTAGAGCTAAACAATTTTGAAAGAATCATTAGCGAAAAGTGTTGCGTACTATTCATTATGAAATATGTGTTCGTGTTTATTTTGCTCGGTATCAAATGGATCACGAATTGGTCCAGTTTGTTTTAACTAACAGTAGCTGGGATTGCAGTGAGAGGTACGCCTCACCATGATCTGTAGCTTCAGCTGTCTGACTTTATGTCGAATTAGTTGTTAATTGATCAATAAATTTGCTAGAAAATGGACAAACTCAAGCTCATACTTCATATACATTTTCATATTTTAAAGTATGTTTTTGATTTATAACTAAAGTTAATATGCACAGCAACTAATGATCCAGTCCAGTCATTATTAACATATTCTTGCATTATTTATATAACCAAAAACTAAATTTTGCATAACATGAAGTGCTGCGGCTTATTACAAAAACCACAAAGAAACTTACCTAACTATAAGAAATCACCTGACTATTCACAAATTTTATAAAAATTAAGTATTTTAAGAATCTAGTTTGGTTAAAGCTTAAATTAGAGCCTAAAATATATGGTTAGGACAATGTCAACATTTTTTTTTTATCATGCGAGATTTTGTTAATGAAGCAAATTATTAGACCATTAAAATGTAAGCGTGTATAAATCCACAACATTTAGAGGTCATATTCTAACACGTCACTTCACGGTGAAACAACAAAATAAATCATTTACGGGGTGTAAGTCTAACAAATAACACCAATTGATAGATACATAGAACTTTGGGTTGCTTATCAATGCACATAAAACAGTAAGTGAACAGTTATTTTATATATAAGGTAAGTATATATAATACACACGCACATTAATATTAATGTAATGTGCATTTGCCAAATTAGGACATGGAAATTTGTTACTACGATATATGACCATGACATTCCATCTAATTATTCGACAACTCAATCATGTCTACTAGAAAAGTTTCAAGAATACCACGCAAGAGTGAGAGAATGGTTGGAAAGGAAATGATTTAATTTGCAGATAAACTCACATTCTTATATGTGAGGTAGTTGAAGGAAATTTGAAATTAATGTAAAGAAGTGCAACAATCCTACGATATCTATATATAATATATTTGTATATGAGTGAGCTCCAGTGGGTTGTGTTTCTCAACAACCAAACACTAGTGTGTAGCTTGTACAAGAGCAGGGTTACATAATTGGAAGCAATACATGTGAAGCAATTAAGTTATTATCAACCCAAATATCGGGTTGATGCTGTCACGTGCCCACCTATGTCTACTGTCTTAATGGAGAGGGCGCATGCTAACTATTCCTAAACTGCTGTGATGGCTCATACTTCTATTTCGGGCACTTAAATTGCTCAACTACTAAGCCCATTAACTAGATAACACTTGACATAAATAATGATACAGCAAGTTTGGTTATCTATTTTTTATGCAAACTCACTCATATCTAAGCATATGTAGAAAGTGCTATCTTGGTGATGGAATGTATTTACTCTTTGATTCAAGTAAATACATATATAACATGATCTTTCCTCTTGAACGGATCCTAAAGCCTTCTCTCGAGTCTTCTCCTAAGATGACCATGTAACTCCTTTTAAATAGGGGTATTCAAGTTTGGCCGTTAACCTGATCCACTTTCCAAACCGTCCGGCCCATCACTCGAAAATGAGTTACATGCGACTTGTTGCTCGGTTCATGAGTCAAAATTTGAAGAAAAAAAACCCATGCGCAAATGGTTGGGTTGCGGGTGGTTCACCTATAAACTGTGGGGGCCGACTTGTCCATAAAACACCTAAAACAATTTCTTTAATCCCATCTAGAAAAAATTTAAATATGATTCAAAATGCCTTAAATTTTAGGAGTATTTTGAATATAAATATCCATATCAAAATTAAATTTGAAAAAAAAATGTTATAAAAATTTTATACTTTAGCTCTCAAGAATCATTGAGTCGGTCATGATCTGTAGTTTACTCGACGTACCTGCAAGCCCAACCTGCCCAACCTCTCAAACCCAAACCCTCAGCCCAAAACTAACTCTAACATCTCCCTATTCGTCATATGCCTATTACCATAGATGGATGTGACTCCGAATTTTAAGATTCCTCCTTTATGTTCTCTCTTCTTCATTGCCTTCTTCATCGCTTCGTCGGAAAGGACATGGACATTGGGTTCGGTCCATGCCTCATATTTGATTTGGTTTTGGATCTCGTCGTTTTGAAGCTCGGGTTTGAGTCAAAAGTCAGCAAAAATTATTAAAATTTATAAAAATTCTAGCATATCCAGGTTTAACGAGTCAACCGCCCGATCTGTGACGCGCACGAGTCAAATATGATAATTTTTTCTTCCTTGTAGGGTGGGTCTCGGCATCCACTTTCATCACCCGTATGAATATGAGTGGGTCGGATTTTAGTGTGGGTTTTTGATGTAGGTAGTAACCTGACCTTTGCCACCCCGATTCATGATCGTCTAGAGGGTATCAAAAGTCGATCTTCTTCGACTTGTACAACCCAAAATAATGTGTTGGAATGCAATGTGAGATTCCTCCAATCCTAAAATCCCTTTCGATTTCTATAAGGTCTAAACATCTTTTTCTCATTTCTTGCCTCAACTATAATAGTCTCTAACAATTATATTTTTAATATAATTTATAATTTTCATATTAGCTTCATAAAACTTGTGTGTTGAAATTAATCTTTCTATGAGAGTTTTCTTTGTCAATTCTAATCATTATAATAAGATAGAAAAAACGGTAGCTCAAGTACCAACTTGTACATGATGATTGTACTTTATTCCTTGTGAGCAAGTTGAACACGAGCTTTAATCTTCTCCCCAAATACTCATAATTGCATGTTTCGAGAGAAGTTAGAGCAATGAAGAAATAAATAGTTGCTTTGCATCATTATAAGAAAATGCTAGTCGTAATAAGAATACTTGGTGGCTCTTCCTCAAAAGTAAAAACAAAGGAAATTGCATTTTACTACATTGTACAGTATGTACTCTCTACTTTTTTTAGTTGCATGTCATCACTGTAAAATTTCATTTAGTTACACAGATGTAAGAAGTCCATAATAATTCTATATTAAAAAAATTCAAAAAAAAATCTTTTGAAATTTTAAAAAAAAACATTTTTATTAAATAAATAATAAAACACTAGTTTCAAACTTATTATTTTTTTTAAATATGGGTTTTTCAAGAAAATATTAAAAATAAAAAACAAATTTTAACAACGATTTTTTATAAATATTTTTAAGAAAATTATTATTTTTATAAAAAATAATATTCAAATAATTTTTTATTATTTATTCCATAAATGTTTTTTAAAAAATAAGTTAAACAAATGATTTTTTTAAAATTTTTTTTTAAATATAAGGGTATTTTAGTCATTTAATAAAATTTGAAACTAAAATATTTAAATGACTAAAATACCCTTGTATTTAAAAAATGAAAAAAAATCATTTGTTTAACTTATTTTTTTTTAAAAATTTATGTAATAAATAATAAACAACTGATTTGAATATTTATTTTTAGAATAATATTTTTAAAAAAAGTTGTTTAAAGTGGTTTTTTTATTTGTAATATATTTTTTAAAACCATTTTTTCAAGAAAATAATTTTGAAATCAGTGTTCTATTATTTTTCTAATAAAAATTCAAAAGATATATATTTTTTAATTTTTGATTTTTTTAATATAGGATTATTATGAACGTTTTATATCAAATTTAATTCTGTAAAGAACGATGTAATTAAATAAAATTTTACCGTTGTGATATGTAACTAAAAAAAAGTAAAAGCTGGTGACATTCAAAAATTACATAAGTGACAATAAGAAATTAGATAGTAGAGGACAGTGGGCTGGATTTTTCCTAAAAACAATTTTGTTTTGTTCTGAAGAAAGAACCACCAATCCAATCCATCACCATGTATACACGTACGGACCCACCACGTGCTTTGCCTTTCATTAAATTGTAAGAAACAAAAATAGAGGGTGAATGGAAAATGACACACGAGGAGCACGTGCCCTTATAAAGCTGGAGAGCTAGCCACACGTGACCACCTGGCAGGGTAATTATAACTCCCACTCCCAGTCATAAAAGTAAAATGCGAGCGTGTGAGTCCCACATGCGCTCGTGCGCTTCGCATTACACGCACCTCACTCACTTTCTGTCAGCTTTCACATTCTCCGATTCGGTAAGTTCCACGCTACACCTACGCGCGTGACCATACATGTTTAACCTTTTCAACCCAAAGCCCAAGAAAATTAAAGCCCATACTTTGGGCCTAGTGTTACGGAACCCAGTTCTTTTGGGCCTACATTTAAATAGACCCAAAATTAAAATTAAAATTTATTGTTTGAGAAAAATAAACTGTTGGATTGGAGCTACCGTTAGAACTTAGAAAAGAACTATATTGTGATGATCTCCCAATTCTCTTTCAATCATCAAGTTCTTAAATTCGACGAAACCCAGTTTAAATCAAAACTAGATATTCTCTTTTTGTTTCAGATCCTTGAAATTCAGATTACTTGGTTGGATTTGAGGACTTTTTTCAGATCCCCGCTGGTTTGTGCTTCGATCCTCCTTTTCGTTTCGATTTCAGATGTCTCCTCTTAATTTTCTCTTTTAGCTGATCAATTCCATGAACCCAGTACTATTTCCTAGAATATTGGACTTTTGTGGGTGGTACATGAATCATGATTTTCACCACAAGTTGATTCTTCAGTTTTAACCTTTGATTGTTAGGAAATTGATGGAAGTTGTTAATCGTGGGAAAGGGCAAAAATGGACTTCATATTTGCAGAATGCATCATTTGCTTACAATCTTTGTCTTGTGATTATGTTTAAACTTTTATTGCATTATGTATTGTAAAGATCAGTTTAGCAAATGGTTAGTGGCATTAGAGAGTGAAAAAAAGCTAGGTTTAGTGAAATTTGCTTAATGATTAAGTCTTGGTCACTGGAATGGTATATTTTCTATACAAAACATGTCTATATTTATTGTGTTGATTGAGGTGAGTGCATTTGAAGCTCTGTTTCGGTTATATAGCTGTGTATTGTCAAAACCGCTACAATTTTGAGTTGTGCATTATGGTTTTTAACTCAGAGCTTCTGCGATGTTGGATTAATCGATTAGAGAAATCGAGAGGGAGAGACAAGGTCTACAGACACTGGAGAAGAAGCTCGTTGTAGAGAATAAGAAAAGTGCAGATGGTTTGTTGTTTTCTCTATACTTCACCTCTGATTATGCTTTACTTTTCGACTGAAAGCATGTCTAATTTGCCCTTTATTGTTAAAGATTGAGGCTGACATGTCAACAATCATGACTTCCGATGATTCAGTATATCTTGTGCAAGAATTTCTTAAAGTGCAAATTTTAATATTTGCATTTCGCTTATAATTGTTAACTTTCAAGTGATTTATGCTTTATTTTTCACTTTTAGGTATTTACTTGCAAATATCATCGTCGAGGCGGTGTGCTTCTATTGGGATAAATTAGATGAATGAATGATCAGTTTCTTCTCTACTCTGATGATAGTTGTGAATTTGTTGTTACAGGGAGCTATTAAAGTGATGGCAAAAGATCTTTATCCGAACATAACATCAGATTGAAAATTTTTACAAGCTTAAATCTCAACTCCAAGGTGTATCCCTCCGAATTCAGGTAAATTTTCATAATCTCTTGTACCAGACTTTTGTCCATCTGTTAGTGAACTTTTACTTTACAATGCCAAACTATGGCCACGTGTATATTAGCAGTATACAACAACATCGTGAATCCTCTAGCAAAACTCATTTGGCATCTGTAGATTCAAGATTGTTTGGGAGAAATCGTTTGTTTTAATTTTCCTGCTGCCCTTAGGACATAGGCAAACAACTTGTGAAGAGATTTCCATTGAGTTATGAAGCAATATAAGTAAGTCACTACTGTTAGAATAATGAGAGGGTTACAGGGTCTAGGTTTTTCTTTTTACAAAAGCCATGGGTCAAGTGTCAGAAACCTCATGTAATAATCACGAGGTTACTGGTTCCAATCTCGTAAATTAGGGAAAGAGATCCAGAAATGGGATCCACAAACTCCCGGCCAATGAGAAAGCTACAAAAGGAAGAAGAAAGAAATTGTACTTAAACTGAAAATCTGAACAAGGGAAACTTGACGAAGACTTGAAATCTCCCCGTATTGGTTGTTTTATCTGCTGACCATGTGCAATGGGAGAAGCAGTTAAATGTGTGACAAAGGCAATGGGACAGATGAACCTGCCATCTTTGCATAAAACTAAGCAAGAATTTGAGAAGTAGAATGAGAAGATGGAAATGACGATGGAGGTAACAGGAGATGCTATTTGGAAGGTGATGACGAGGAGGAAGAAACAGAAGAACTGGTGAACCAGGTTCTTGATGAGATCGAAATTGACATTAATCAAGAGGAACTTCTGTGTTTCTTTTATCCATATGATTGATTTTGATGAATGGCTTCTTGGATGCAAACCTTTTGTTTATAAAAAAACATGCTTTGTGTTTAATATAATGCGCAGCTCGTGAATGCACCATCAGCAGCTGTTTCTTCCCCAGCTGCAAAGACAAAGGTTGCAAAGGCGGAAACAACTGACAATGGATTAGATATCGACTTGCAGGCAAGGTTTGACAATTTACAAAAATTGTAGTCTCTCCGCAACGCATAATATACTATATACATAGGGAATGGCTGCTGGCCGTTGAATATTAGCAATCATTTTAGTGAATATTATGTATAAATCATTAGCTCAGGCTGTGAACAAGTTGCTATTTCAATAACAAATACCATTTTTAGAAATCTATTGATGAATGAATACATGACTTGCATATAAAAATTTACAGAAACAAAGAATCTATGTATGCTCGGATTGAAGCTCTTTCAGACTGAGACCACAGAACCGATCATCAAGCCCTCCCGAGAATGTTCACCGGAATTCACATGACACAACAGAGGCTCCACCACCGGGGTGCGACAGAGCGGGCAATCACAGTGGGAGTAGAGCCACATATCAATACAAGAAGCATGAAACGAGTGGCTGCATCTGGGCAGCCTCCGAACCTCCTCGCCCTGCTCGAAAACCGACAAGCAAACAGCGCATTCATAGTCACTGGACCTCCCCAATCCGTCCTTCGCAGCTTCCTTCCTGTAACTGAAACTGGCCAGCATGTTCCCTTGCGAATACTCGAAGCTCCGGCCACCCCTCGCCGCCTCCTCCACAAACCTGGCCCTGACCAAGCCCCTGCCCTGCCTCGGCCCGTGATGGTCAATCCCAACGTTGGCACACCACTTGATGATGATAAGGTTGTAAAGCAACAAGACGAGGGCGGCTGTCCCGACGACCACGAGGCCATAGTAGAGCATGGGGAGCTTGAAGGTGGCCAGAGGAGGAGGCGGCGACGGCTGCGGCGGCATCGTTGGGCTTGCAAGGTCTCTCATATGATGATAACACCAATTATTGAGAGGGTTTACATATTTGATGTCTCTAATCAAAGATAAGTATATGGCATTAAAAACTAAGAAAAATGAGGAACAAGTTAAATGAAAAGGCGTGGTGGGTATGTAGTGATGGGGAAGTATGTTGTTGGAAGGGAATGAGGTGAAGAATGAAGACAAAGTTAAGGGTAGTAAATTACAAGTGGGACGGATCAGACTTTTTGAGAGTGACTTCTCAATTCATTTCTTTATGAGGGTGTGCAGGCTTCGATTACTTCTCGCCCAATGTATTTCACAACCGACATCAAAAGTAATGTTTATTGCTCGTAAAACCGGTGGTTCGTCCGAAACAAACAGCCGGTACATTACTTTTTGTCCGAGTGAATCTAATAATGGCCCAAAATTGAGTATCCTTATGCTATGGCCAATTGTCTTTTTCGTGTGGAGATTCGAGAATCAAGAGCTACTTCTTCGAAGTTACGATATTAAATGAGAAAATTATATTCATTTGGACGTGTTTCTAATGACAAAAATTCAATAATTTTTTTTACCGAGGATAGTCCAAAAAACTACCGTGTTAACGTGCATTGAGTATTTTTTTTCTCATAGCTACGCTACTATTAGATGTCAGTTAATTTTAAGTGTGAAAATATCAAAATACCACTTTATTCTTGTCTTTATGTTCTCGTCTTCTTCCTCGCATTCTAATGTGCCCGAGGCCCGTCGACGCCGATTTCCCTATTAACGGTGATGACCACAAGTTCTCACATGCCAAAGAGGACTCATCGATAAACCCTAGTGGTCTCTTGAGTGGCAGCCAAACTATAATGGCGACCCCCAGTTTCGAAATTTCATCCTTCGTCCTTCGTTTTACGATTAGCCGTCGTCATCTCCATCTTTAGTCCTCCATTTTTTGACCATGCCTGAGATCAACCCACCTGAGTGTCGCCCTCAAGATGGAGGGGCCGTCTCAGTTCACCTCGCAGAGAAACCCTAGGTAGCCGAGAAAATCACGTCGTCACCAATCCCTTCCATCACTTTCCCCACCAATCTAAGTTGTTGCTCCTCTCCATGTTCTGACCTCTCCCTTGGTTGAGCATCTTGCTCCGGCCGCCTCTTCACAAAGGATCAATCATTATTCTTACAAAACTGCAGCCCCAATCTTCCTTAGGATAGAGATGGAGCTAGGTCGACGTGCTGGGGACGGAGATGGGGAGCGGCTTGTTGACCGAAACTATGTCTGAATGCTTGCTCTCCTGCTTCATGTTCATCATCTACTTACTTTTGAAATTTAATTTGGGCATTTTCTAATTATCTCCACAATGTCTAGTAATTTAATTTGTTCAATTTTATTGATGAGTATGAGTAAATGTTTTTTTGGGTAAAACTTGGTGTGTTACGTTGGTTGACATAGGTTATCTTGAAGTTTGACTTGAAATTCTGGAGAGAAGAAGAAATAAGGAGAAGAGGGGATAAGAAGAAAAAAAAGTGTCCTTCAAGATTTGAATAACAATTTGTCAATAAATTTGTTGTGTTGGTTATTGAGATTATAATTATTGAAGGAGGATTAGGAGGGAGAGGGAGAGAGAGATTAATGGCATGATTTTGAAATTTTAAATAACATTCAAAAATATTTTGGTTATTTCGCATTGAAATATGATGGTGTTAACTTAAAACAAACGAAAAATATAATTATCTGAACAAAAAAAGTACTCAGCGCACCTGTCATATGAAAAAAAAGTCAAATGTATTCAAGTGATAATGATGTCAAGTCAAGCTTATATTGTGAGTGAAATTTTGATCATATAGTTATGCAAGATGTCACACATAATGTTACGTATAATGCTATAACACAGTGTATGACAACTTGCGTACATGAAGACGGGCATTAAATATCAAACGTAATGAACAACGACACACCAGATTGTTTACCCAGTTCGGTGCAACATCACCTACGTCTGGGGGCTCTCTGCTAGTGGAAAGGTTTCACTATATGGTAATACGTCAAAACATACAAGTAAATATGATCAACACAAGATCTATACTTTATGCTACTATTACAAGTGCAAACCTATCTCAGGGTCTCCCCCCGAATCCAAGACGCCGTCTTGATTCCACTCTTCGAGCAATCGCCTTGCTCTTTCAGTTCAAGTTGTCGTTGAACGTTTGGTTGCGTGCAGTCTTCACTCACGTGATCAGTAAACCATCAATCACCTAACTCTCAATGGTTAACGTGATACACAATATCCATAGCACAATGCACTCTCTCTCAACCCGCAAACCTTCACGTCTAAGAGCTCTGTGTATTATTGTTAGGAAACAATAAAAGACCACCCGATTGCTAAGGGGGCAACCTAAGATTTATAGAAATCGATCATGAGTACTAACCCTATTGGGTTTCCTTTTTGTCACCGTCTTTCTTCTTTCCAGTTCGCGTCGAATACAGCTGGAGCTTTCACAATCCTTGTTGTAGTCGTACTTTATGAAGAACATAAACTTTCCTGATTTGCGTCGAATAGGATGTTAGCCGAGATGTCGACAAATATGTCATCCAAAGATGTCGTACACGATGTTTACATTCCTAGTTTCTTAAAAATAAGTCAATCATCAAAAAATGTTGTAACTGTAAGCATTTTTGTGCCATAGTCCAATTGTATTAGTCTGTAAATGTATGTATATATTAATCATCATTTTCAATATATAAAATCGGCATTATATTACTTATGTGTTGAATTAATAGGTTAAGTATGATCTGATATATGTCCACCAAAGTAGTAGAACCATATATCTGTACGGATCACACTTAACGGGTTCCTGGTCAAATATGCTTCAATGAAGCGAAAAAGTATGATGATGATTTTTTATGGTATAGTTCTATTTGCCATTGTGATGGTATCCCAGAATCAAATCATAGATATCACTTGGGAAGTGATATTGGATGACCCGCTCTAAATGGTGTTGCATAGATACAGTCATGAACACGTTCAATTGTGGTAGCTTGTCGTCGTATCCTTAGACCAAGGAGTCTTTGTGATCGCTTTACAGTAAAGAATCGTGTTTGACTTGTTCCTAACGTTGTCCGTAACAAGACAACCATAACGGACAAGATTGACACGGGGACAGACTGTATGAGTGATACGAAAGGCGGCTAAGGGATTTATCTCTCACACTACAGTATGAGATAGGTATCTATGTAGGCCACTCGTTAGAGATTGACTGAAGGGAGAGCATGGCCATGCCAACGATACGGGTTATCAGTATTTAGTAATCTGACAGATCGAGAAACAGAGATTGATTAAATAAGGGTGACGTCTTTATGCCTTATGATCAATCTAGATATCGGGCGATAAAGGATAGCGACTTGTACTACAAGAGGTTAAGTCGATTATTTCGATCATCATGCACAATTGGGTAATCATAATGTTATACTAGAGGACATTGATGATGGATCGGGTAAAATGCAATTTTACGCCGATCTGCCAATGGAGCATGAGCCTAAAGGGTAACACCAAAGGATATAATCCTAAGGAAATAAAATGGCAGAGAAAGGGTAAATTCGGAACACATGAGCCATGGCCAAAACCGGGCGTTTTGGGCTATGGGCCCGTGTAAGTGAAAATGGAATACGAATAGAGAAAAATCTAGTTTTTCGTCGATGTCGTATCAGAATTTGTTTGATAAGTTCGAGGAGAGGTCGGATAATAAATGGACCCGGTACAAGACCACATGGCCAAAGAAATTGGGCTTCGGCCCATGAGGCCCAAGGTGGCCGGCCCAATTAGTGGCCCATTATTGGGTCCACACTTATATCCACCATGCTTGGTTAGGTGGTAGAGATTATGATGGTGATTTTCCAATGCATGAGCAAGGCATGGGCTAGACATGGGCAAGTGGGAGTTGGTTGGCAAGGAAACTTTGAGTCATGCTCCAATCACCATCTCATCTCTCCAAAACCAAGAGGGAAGACCACATAACATAATATAACAATCTCTTTTCCTTCTTTTTTTCTTTCCAAATGATCACAGTATCTTTGTAGTCGAACTACGTGGGCTTTGATCCCGTCATATGGGTACGTAGGCGCCTAAGGAGGCTCAAGCCCGGTCTTGATATATCCGATGGTCTCTCTCGGTGGTTCGAGCCTCAAACAGAGAAATTGTCCAGTGTTGTCCAGTTCCAGCGATCATAAGGGTGTGAGCCATAGCTCCCTGCTTCGAGCTCCAATCGACATGAAATTAGAAGGAGATGAAAGAAAACTCAAAGGGCTACTTGTTTTGTGAAATAGAAATTTTCCAAAAGAGCGTCGGTTTGGGAGATACTGGCTCAGAAAGCTGACTGATCTGCAAAATATGTCCAGCACAGACGAGAAAAATGTTTTGCTTCAGACGGAGGTCCTTCCATCCGAACTGGCCGTTGTGCAAAACATGAAGATTGTAGAGAATTGACTGGAATTCACTTTCCAAAAAAATTCGAAGCATTTGGACGTCTGTATCTACAGATACGAAGCTCCAAAGTCACGTTTTTTTTTCTGCTGGGCAGATTCACGATCAAACCGAAAGGTAAAATCTTGTGATTTGGTTTTTCCTTGGGATTTAATGGTTTCATGATCTTGGGCAGATTTTGGGTTATAATTGTTGTTCCTTCCGCTTCAATGAAGTTTAGTGAGCCCAAAATCCTAACAGTAACTACAATCTCCCCCTTTGGCTATTTTTAAGGTCAGCATTCTTCGTCAGCTTTTCTTGCAGCGATCTTCATCAATCATCGGCAGTCGTCAAGTCTTGTTTGCACATCGTTTCTTGTGACACACGCGGACGCGAGTCTTACTCCCCCTTGCTGTCCCAAAAAGAGCTAAAGACCCAAAGAAAATTTTGAACAACAGGAAATAACATAAAGAAAAACAACTTAACTCACACAAATCATCGATCAATAGTCGAGAAAATGAGTGAAACATGTCCAGTGCAAATTAAAAATTAAAATTGTTCGGTTATGAGGACCCATAAAGCAATAAAATGTTTTAAACAGAACTACTACTGGAACTAGCAGTATCATCTTCAGATGTTGTGGCAGAGACATCTTGTGAAACTTCTTCATCGTCTTCAGTTGAGTCTGGTAAGGAAGAAGAAACATTGTTGTCGGAGTTTGGAGGAGGCAGTGTCTTCAGTTAGCACAGTGGGATCTACGCTGGGACAAGTGCTTCAACGCCATCTTCAGATTGATGATGTCCTTGTCAAGCACAGATATTTCCCTTTCGAGTATTATTGCATCTCTGCTGGAAGTCTTTGTTGGAGAAGCAACACTGGTAGCCCGACTGGTTGACGCCTTAGTTGGCTTGACTTCTTTCCTGACAAGATTAGGAGCATGTTTCCCGTCAAACAATTTGTGGCTCACCATAATCATTCCCCCACGCTTTCCTGCCTTATCAGTCGTCTTCAACACACTAGGGTGTTGGTGTACTAGGAGCTCGGATATAAGGGAGGGAAAAGCAATAGGTATTTTCACAGCTTGTGATATGACATGTCTAACAAAGTGTTCAATAACAAATTGTCCAAAGTCGAGTGTAGAACCGGTACCTATTTGAAAAATAAGATCCGCCAGCTCTGGTTTGATGGAAGATGCATGAGTGGATGGTATCCAATTCGCTACTCCGATACGGAAGAGCATGGAGTATTTAGAAGTAAGGTCTAAGGCCGCCACTGTCCCTTTAGTAGGCCATACTCTGCTCTTATCGTCTGTTATTTTTTTGAGGACTTTATTCAGATCTGGTGCTGGAACAGAGCGAACACACTTTCTCCCCATGAAGATATTGATAATGTCGGAAGAGATGTTGAAGCATAAGCCTCTGACATAAACCTTCTCAAACTCCGGATCATTCGGGGAGCCAAAACCAGTAGGCAGATTTGCAATGAACTCCTTAATCAACAATGGATAGTGATTACCTATGTTGGTGACTGTCTTCATGAGCTCTGCCTTATGTAGAAGTCTGATGATAGCTTCTAGTCCAAGGATCTCCGAGGACAGAGTCTTCTCAGGATAGATCGTCCTTTGGAATACAAATTCCCATTGAGTTGCACTTGCAGCCAAATGGAATGACACGGTGTCATATGGAACGTTCTGAGTGTTCTTGGCCTGCTTCTGGCTAACCACCATCTTTGTTTTCTTTACAGTCACAGCCTCAGCATTGTCATCACTCTCCTCATCGACGAGTCTCTTTTTGGTGGAGACAACCTTCTTTCCTTTGTCCTTTACGGACATCTTTTTCTTCTTGCTGGGACCTCCAGCATCCTTGTTTTCCTTTCTCTTCTTTGTTTCGTTCAGCTTTTCTACCATATCTGCAAGACTTTCGTGTTCTTCCAACACCTTCTTCTTCAGGGAAGAAAGAGCGGTGTGTGCAGTTTCGGTGGCGTCTTCTGTGACATCTATCACGGCTTCTTCTTCGACAACCGGAGCCACCTCTCCCATATCATTATCCGCAGCATTTTCAGGGTCAGATTCTGTGGCAACAGCAGTTACAACATGGCTACATCATCTGTAGTAGCAATATTTCTGACAATTCCTGCACCATCTGTAGGTTCGTTCTCCTTTACAATATCTTATTGACCGACATCTTTTCCTCCGGTCTCCTCCTCATCAAAAACACATTTGTTACTGGTCTATATACCAGATTCCTCAGACTCAGGATTTTCTTCTTTCACCACAACTTCTTCTGTTTGCACAGGTAAATCGTCCCTAGCAACTTCTTCTCTAACATCTCTTTCAACAATTCTTTCTAGTCCATGACTGACCAGAGTCGAATCATCCTTCTCCCCTTTCTTTTCAGCGTTCATCAGGTCCTCAACCACTTCTTCGTGAGGAGGGTCCTGATTTTCTAGTAGTGATTCTAACAGATCACTGTTCCTCGAGGTGTCAGTATTTGAAATAATAGAGGAATCGATACCTTGAGTGCTTTGGGGGATGATTGAAGACACTAGCGCAGAGGTGACTGGCATGGAAGCTTCCTGAGTTTCTTGGACAATGTCAGCCCCTCGTTCCGGGCCTGTCAAGTCTGTCATTGAGAACACAGGACTTCTGGTTCGAGTTTTTCTGGGAAATCGAGAAAAGATGGGTGCTGGAGCCTCAACAGGTGGGATATCTCCGGACGAACCCTAAGCGTCCTTCTTGGGCTTCAACCCCTTGATTCGTACTCCATACTGATTGGTGCCAGGCTTGCTGGTTTTGGGATTCTTTTCCTCGATCTTCTTTGATTTGGTTATTCCTTTGCAGGTGACCTTCTTCGCTCTAAGGTTGCTCCTGGTCTTCACCATGGTGTCCGGGAGTCACAATTGTTCGCACAAGTGTTGAGAGATTTTTGAGAGATTGGAGCGAAATAAACAAACTGAGCAAAGTAGGTTTTTGAAAAACAAATCTGTAGGTGTCAAATCAGATCTTGCAACCTTTCCTCTTTTGTACTTGGATGGGCTTTTGGTATACTTGGCCCAATGACATGTGTTAGGATTTTGGACCGGTTTATGAAGAGGTACCAATTTCATTTGCTGATGGTGCAGAGTCCAAGTGACGGTCTGAGGTACTCGAATCTGATTTCATCCAATGGCTTGGTGAATATATCAGTCAATTTGATCTATGTATGGATATGCTCTAAAGTGATCTTCTTATCTTCGACCAACTCGCGGATGAAGTGATTTCTAATATCAATATGTTTGGTTTTGCTGTGTTGAACCGGATTTGTTGATATGTTAATTGCACTGACATTATCACAATACAAAGTCATGGCTTCTTGTCCGACATTATAATCGACCAACATTTGCTGCATCCATAGCAATTGAGTGCAGCTACTCCCAGCAGCTATATACTCTGATTCAGCGGTGGACAAGGCAACACAGTTTTGCTTTTTACTAAACCATGATATGAGGTTGTTTCTAAGGAAGAAGCATCCTCCATATGTGCTTTTCCTATATGTTGTGCTTCCAGCCCAATCCGGATCACAATACCCTACAACGGTGGAATATGTGTCGAATGAGTATAGCAGACCCAAATATGCAGTCCCTGAGATATATCTTATAATTCTTTTAGCTTGGGATAACTAACTAACCTTAGAATTAGCTTGATACCATGCACACACTCCCACAGAGTAAGCGATATCAGGTCGACTGGCAGTAAGGTATAGAAGACTACCAAATCTTTTAGGTTGCGCTACATAAACTTCTTCGTTGAGATGTCCATTTAGGAATGCACTTTTGACATCCATCTGGTAAAGCTTGATCTGTGGATGACATAATATCCCTAGTAGAAGTCGGATTGCTTTAAGCCTTGCTACAGGGGCAAAAGTCTCATCGAAATCTACTCCCTCAATTTGAGTGTAACCTTGAGCTACTAACCTTGCTTTATTGCGAGTGATGTTTCCAAACTCATCGGATTTGTTCTTGAAGATCCACTTTGTGCCAATGATATTTCCTTCGTTTGGTTCGGGCACTAGTTCCCATACCTGGTTTTTCTCAAACTAAATCAGTTCCTCTTGCATAGCATTGACCCAATATTCATCGTTGATGGCTTCGTTGACATCCTTGGGTTCAATATTGGAGACGAAACATATATTTCCTATCATCTTTTCGTAATATGCATGAGCTTTTGTCCGAGTCCGTATGCCTTCATTTAGATCTCCAATTACACAAGAGACAAGATGATTAACCTGAATTCTCCGAGAGGGGTTCTTATTGCTGGTTTCAGGAACTGCCTCATCGTTATTGGCATTTTGCGTGGCATCATTGTCTTCTGGCTTGCCACTAGCATCCTCACTGACATCTGAAAAAGCATTCTTCCTAACATTGTTGGGATAAACTTCAGTTAGGACTTCTTCTTCTCCTGTACCATCTTCTGGGCATCTTCACAGTCATCATCAACAACAACATTGATTGATTCCATCATGGTCTTGGTGAAGGAATTATTTGAGGGTTCCAATCATATAATTTCATGCCCATACAAGAAATTAACCTCAAATATCCGAATTAATTTGGATCTTGCATGATCATGAATTGATCACAAGATCTTAGACTAGAATAAAACTTTAAGTTTACCTTGATTCGAAATCTCTTTGTTATTAAATAATATTTAGTAACCTCTAAAGAACGTCCACACAGGAAGAGCAATCCGGGGATACTCACGACGACCCTTGCTAGAAGATCGAAGCAAGCAAAACGGACGGAGCGAGGGGGAGGGAGGTGGCCGACGGCTAAGAGAGAGAGAGAGTGACGGCTAGGGTTTTTGGAAAATAATTTCCTTAATTTTAAGATCTGAAAATTACCCTTTTATAACCCTTATTTGGACTTTAATTAATTAAATGCCTTAATGAGCTTAAAGCCCAAAGCTTTTAATTAATTATGTAGAGAAGCCCATTCTGGCTAGGCCCAGTTTAGCTAATTTAATTAAATCTATTTAATTAGATTATAATTAATTAGTCCTGCTAAACCGTTCTTGATTTCCGGTTTAGTCCTAAACCGAAATTGGTCTAATCCGGTTTAATCCATAACTGGATTTTGTCTCTCTCATGATTCCTCCATATGATTCCATCCGTTTTACTCAACCTTTAGTGTGTGACCCTCTAGGCTCACGACACGTCGGCGGACTGGTAAAATTACCATTTTACCCTTTCCATCATGAGTGGCCTCTAGCAAGACATCATGATTACCCAACGCTTGTGATTATCGAGATTTCGACTTAACCTTGTCGTACATGAATCTATCCTTTTATCCTCTTGATATCTTTGACAACCACGAGGCATAGACAAGTCATCCTCGTTCTATTGTCCTATTTCTTGATTATGAGTTAACTGAATTATAACTGATACCACGTATCGACTGCATGGCCATGCTATTGTATTTCAGTTGTACTCATCAAGTGGCCTAAACTGATATTTGCTCACACGTCCGTATGAGGGATAAATCTTTCAGCGATCCATTGAGTCAACTTATGTAACTTGTGATCGAGCCAATCACAGTCGTTATTGTAACCTTTTTACAGGAGACGTTAGACTGAGTCAAACTCGTCACTCATTACATATTGACCTCAATGGTCCTTCTGTCTGAGGATGTGATTTCATGTGCCGACATATGAGTATGTTCATGACTGTGCCTATGTGACATACTCACGATCGGGTCGTCCTATATCACCCCTGACTGGTAATACTATGACCTAACTCTGGCCCCCTTCTGGCCATGATCAGTAGAGCGTGATCATTTAGAGTTAGCCTCATACCGATCGCTTCTTATGAAGCTATTTTGATCGGGGACTACTTAAGTAAGATTTTTATCTGATCTGTAGATCTACTATTATGTGTTGACACATCAATGATACAAATCAAATCATACTTAAGATATTACTACAACATTTAGTAATATGAATGCCGATTTTATTTCAACTAATAATCTTTATTACATGATTAGATTGAAAATACATTGTGCTAGGGCACAAAAACCCAACAACAAGATGTTAGAAACAATGTCGAGAACAATGTTACGACAGACTTCTTAACAAACTTGTCTGCGAATAGATTCAGACAAACGCACAATTAAAAGCAGTAAAAGTAAACAGCGACACACAAGATTGTTTACCGATCGCTTCTTATGAATCTATTCTGATCGGGGACTGCTTAAGTAAGATTTTATCTGATCTGTAGATCTACTATTATGTGTTGACACATCAATTATACAAATCAAATAATACTTAAGATATTACTACAACACTTAGTAATATGAATGCCGATTTTATTTCAACTAATAATCTTTATTACATGATTAGATTGAAATACATTGTGCTAGGGCACAAAAACCTAACAGTCTCCCACTTGCCCTAGACCCAATTGGTATTCCAATCTAAACCCATTCTTCTGACATGTTCCTCATGCTTAGGCTGCGGTAGTGCCTTAGTCAAAGGGTCAGCTAGATTATCATGCGTTGAAACGTAGCTTATCTCTACTTCGCCTTTATCAACCATCTCTCTGATGATGTGATACTTTCTCTCGACGTGCTTGGTCCAGTTGTGAAATCTGGGCTCTCTAGCAAGTGCTACGGCCCCCGTGTTGTCACACCTTAAGCTCACGGGATCAGACGTTCGCGGCAGTACATCTAATCCTCTCAAGAAGCTCCTGACCCACATCGCTTCCTTAGCTACTTCTGACGCAGCTATGTATTCCGCCTCCGTGGTGGAGTCGGCAATTGTCGCTTCCTTAAAGCTTTTCCAACTGAAAGCCCCCCCGTTCAACATGAACACATACCCGCCTTGAAAACATACCGGCAATTGTCATCTGGGTCTGTCTGAAAACTAGCATCAACATATCCAGTGACGCTTAGTTCTCCTTCTATCCCGCCATACACTAAGAAGGCGTCCTTTGTTCTCCTCAGATACTTGAGGATACACTTGACGGCAGTCCAGTAATCTTGGCCTGGGTTAGACTGAAATCTGCTGGCACAGCTGAGGGCAAACGATACGTCAGGCCTCGTACAGATCATGGCATACATGATGGATCCCACTGCCGAGGCATACGGGATTCCATTCATTTTCTTAAGCTCATCCATACATGAGGACACTGTTTCTTGCTGAGCTTGATGTCATGTCTTACCGGGAGGTTCCCTTTCTTAGAGTCAAGCATTGAGAATCTTCTCAACACTTTATCTATATAGGTGCTTAGACTTAGACCTAAGATTCTCTTGGATCGATCTCTATAGATCATGATCCCTAAAATGTAAGCGGCCTCTCCTAAGTCCTTCATGGAGAAACACTTCCCTAACCAAGCTTTGGTCTCAAGCAAGGTTGGGACGTTATTTCCCATGATCAGTGTATCGTCGACATACAGCACCAGGAACACTATGTTACTCCCACTGCTCTTCTTGTAGATACAGGGTTCATCTGGATTTCTGATGAACCCGAACTCTTTTACGGCTTCATCGCACCGTAAATTCCAACTCCTGGAAGCTTGCTTCAACCCATAAATGGATCGTTGCAGCTTACACACCTTTTCGGGATGTTCTGGATCGATAAAACCTTCTGGCTGGGTCATATAGACATCCTCCTGCAAATTCCCGTTAAGGAATGCGGTTTTGACGTCCATTTGTCATATCTCGTAATCGAAATATGCTGCAATGGCTAACATCATCCGAATTGACTTAATCATAGCTACTGGCGAAAAAGTCTCATCATAGTCCATGCCTTGGACTTGACGATAACCTTTTGCAACCAGTCTTGCTTTGTAAGTTTGAGGCTTTCCGTCCATATATGTCTTTAACTTAAATATCCACTTGCAACCTATGGGTTTTATCCCAGGTGTGCTGTCTATTAAGTTCCAGACCTGATTGTCTTTCATGAACTTCATTTCCTCATCCATGGCGTTCTGCCATTCTTTTGAGTTGGGACTGGCCAAGGCTTGCTGAACTGTTGCGGGATCATCCTGATCTACAACTATCAAGTCATTACCCTCTGTGGCTAAGAAGCCATATCTGACTGGGTTTTGACGAGATCTTTCAGACCTCCTTAGTCCTACAGGAGTTTCTGTTGGAATAGGAATTGGATCATTGACTTCATCGGGTACCTCTATATCCTCTGTAGGATGTTCTGTGTCTTCTCGAGTTTCTTCAAGAAGCACAGGACTTCCACTAGGTTTCTTGGATAAGAATTCTCTTTCCAAGAAAACCCCACCTCGAGCAACAAAGACTTTGTTCTCTTCGGGTTTGTAGAAGTAATACCCCATGGTTCCTTTGGGGTACCCTACAAAGACACACTTATCTGCCTTGGGTTCGAGTTTATCACCAAGCAACCGCTTGACGTAAACATCGCACCCCCGGATCTTGAGGAAAGACAACTTGGGAGTTTTCCCTTGCCAAACCTCAAATGGAGTGGTCTCCACTGCCTTTGTAGGTGCCCGATTCAAGATGAATGCGGCCGTTTCTAGGGCATGGCCCCAGAACGATACTGGAAATTCGGCATGACTCATCATGGAACAAACCATGTCTAGTAGGGTTCTGTTCCTCCGTTCGGAAACACCATTCAACTGAGGAGTTCCTGTCGGAGTTAATTCTGAGAGTCTATCGTTATCCCTTAGGTGACTGAGAAATTCCTGATCTAAGTACTCGCCACCTCGATCGGAACGAAGTGCCTTTATACTTTTACCAAGATGGTTCTGTACTTCATTCTGGAATTCCTTGAATTTATCAAAGGATTCTGACTTATGTTTCATTAAATAGACATACCCATACCTACTGAAATCGTCGGTAAAGGTTTTGAAGTATCTAAAACCTCTCCTGGCTTGTGTACTCATGGGCCCATATACGTCTGAATGTATTAGGCCCAGGAGATCACTCGCCCTTTCACCTAAGCCGCCAAAAGGCGCTTTTGTCATCTTACCCATAATGCAAGATTCGCATCTCTCGATTGATGTGAATTCAAACGGGCTTAATAGCCCACACTTATGAAGTGTCGAGACGCGTTTCTCGCCTATGTGGCCTAGACGACAGTGCCACATCACTGTCTGGTTTAAGTCATCCGACTTTAACCTCTTATTTACGTTATAGTTTGAACTGTAGTTAGTGTTATCAATATTTAAAATATATAATCCACCAACCATAGATGCAGTCCCATAAACGATACCTAATCCAGGTCCTGAAGGGTGTCCTCCCTTCTGCAATCTCTTCAAATAATCCTTGTGATGCCTGCAATCCTTCTTCCAATGACCTGGCTGCTGGCAGTAGTAACAGACTACCTCTGAGGTCGAAGTGCTTCCTTCGGTTCTAGGAACCGCTTGGATTCTCGGACCTCTAGGTGCCCTTATCTGCCCAGCTAGGTGCATTGGCGCCTTACCCTTACCTGACACTACTGGTGCCTTGCCCTTGTTGGAGTGTCCTGGTGACTTACCAGTAGGTTTGCCGGCTCTTTTGAAGTTGACGCCCTTATTGACCATCAGAACCTCAGGGGTCTTGCCCTTGAGGTTTTTCTCTGCTGTCACCAACATTCCATGTAGTTCCTTGATGGTCTTTTCCATATTATGGAGATTGTAATTTGTGATCACATCTCCATAAACCTTTGGAAGCGACATCAGGACTATGTCTGATTTCAGCTGCTCTGTGAATTTATGACCCAGACTGGCCAAGCGATCAAAGAGTCACTTCATCTTAAGGACATGTGGGCTCACTGCCTCACTAGCATTCCGCCTGCTATAAAACAACTCCCTAAGAGTGTCGTATCTTTCGACAAGAGCATTCTTCTGGTAGTATATTTTAATTTCCTCCATCATCCCTTGGGGATCTCCCATGAGATGCATGAACTGGTCCTGGGTGTCATTTTCCATGGACCCGACCATGAGGATACCAACATCTTGTCGATCGCTTATGTACTTGTCATAAGAGTTCTTATCGTCTTCGCTGGCATCATCTGCAGGCTCTGTTAAAGGCTTGTCTGTAAGGATGTACTCCTGTCTGTCATACTGAAGGGCAAGCTTCAGGTTCCTCTCCCAAACCAGGAAGTTGGTCCCCGTCAGCCTGTCATTCGACAGAAGAGACTTTAAGGCTTCACTGCCAGAACGTGTTGATTTGGGTTGCAACGCTGCCATTTAATCTATACATGAAAATAAATTCGGTCAGATTCTTAATTAAGTTGAAGTGAGAGATACTTGATTATGAATATTTCTGATTCTTGTGTCTGAATCTAAACCAAGATCTCCGCATACCCAAAACTGAAGTGAGTTAATCTCATCGCCCTAGTTTTGGACATTGGAGTAGGACAGTCCAGTCCTTTCACAATTCCATGTGATTCTTGGCTAGGGCTTATACATTGTGTGTATACGGCATTGCCCTATATCTGATACCCTGGCTCAGATCATCTGAGAATCGCAGCCAAGTCAACCAATTTTCAACGCATGGTCCAATCTGCATGGTAACTACGCTAATGCGCACGCACCCATGCAAACTAGTTCATCTTCTATTAGAACCCATTCTCATGGATCCACGTTAATTGTATCCACCCATGAGTTCGAGAACTAATCGAAGTGATGAAAAGTTTGCGGTATCTAGCTTGACTTGAAATTACTTGCCTTTTAAATATTCATTATCACTGATCATAATTTGAATTTATCATCTACAAATCCATGTAGAGATAATTTCAATTTCGTTTACATGTGCGTGATTAACTTATTATCATTAATCTTTACACATGTGGGTGATGATCTAATTAACATGAACTTATGAAAATTAAATCATACATTCAACCATACATTCATAAACATAAATGTAAATTTGCTTTAGCTAGCCCGCTAACCCTACTGGAATAAACTAGAACCTATACTAGGTCTTGTCTTTCCTCATTCTCCTAGACTCCCACTGGCTCCACGTCTCCTCGGGATTACCGTCCTTCTCTTCGGTTCTTCTCGTCTTGGGACTTCGTAATTACATTTAATTTAAATAAAATAAATGATGTGACACGCAGGTCACTAATAAATTACAACCCATAAGCAACTCGCAGGTTGTAAACCGAAATTTAAATTATAAATTCGGGCTAACTTAGCAATCATGTTGCAAACACCGTGTTATCAAACAAGCATGTTATCAAACAAGCATGTTATCAAGCAAGCATATTAATTCCAATTTTTATCTTGATTTAAATCATAAAATAAGGTTTATCGAAACCGTTTCTTGAACCTGTTAATTTCTGAATTAAATCGGTTCACGCGCTGGTTTATCGAAACCGAACCGGTCTGAAATTTTAATTAATAATTGCTGAAAAATTCTGGATTTTTCTGGGTCGGATCTGACCCGAATCCAATTGGTTTGACCGAACTAAAATTGACCCGAGGGCCAATTAGGGTTCGGCCAAAACCCTAGCCGCCAGGGCTGGCCGTGGCGGGCTGCCTGGCCAGATCTGGTCGGGCCGATGCCCTCCCCTGGTCGGAGCTGAGAGGCTCGGCCAGATCTGCCACGGGCAGATCTGGACGACTTTCTCGTTCCGGGCGATCGGCCCGTGGCGCTGCCGGGGTTAGCCTCTTGGCTAGCCTCGGCCTCCCACGGGTCTCGATCCTGATCATACTCGATCAATTAATATTTTTCAGCAACATTAAAAAATTCCAGCAATTAATTCATTACCAAAACATATAATTTGCAATTTTTACAATTCACAATACCGAATTAAATCGCAAAATTAATTCAAGCCTATCATGCTCGAATACAAAATCATGCATAATGTTGCTACGTTTAATTGTTGGCATAATTTTTTAGCGCAAATGTAAGAAGTCGTGCAACATGTTACATGACATGTGGAGCGACTTGTTGCGGTCCAGATTAGGAAATATCTGAAGTTTTCCTATTTCGACGAAGCTTGGAGTGAAAGAAGAAAGACGCCACGAAGACTTGGAGCGCAAGAGAGTGACGTCGGCAAGTCAAGCGACTTCTAGCTGGCAGTAACACGTCAGCAATAGGCGGCAACTCTACTTGCCTGATTTATTCAGGAAGTCAGAACAGGCAAGACGACTTCCAGCTGTCATGGAAGGCGGCAACGACTTGCCTGATTTGTTCAGGAAGTCTGAAACTTCTTGTTCCTGATCCGAGAAGGATTAGGAATGTGAGCTGCTATAAAAAGCCTTGAGCTTCCCATTAGCAGTCATCCGTTCTTGTTCTAACAATTGCAAGATTTTTCAGAACTCTTAACCGTGCACCATGGGCGTGTTGAGAGTCTGATTAAGATTCGCTAGAACGGACTTTTGCTCCGATCAAACATTAAGTCGCGAAGACTAAGTGTTTGGATCGGTTAGGGTTTTTGTTTGTGATTGAAGATTCACAACTCCGTCAAAGAAGACAACGACACCGAGCATAGGCTTGCTCGAAGGGTGGAATTGAGAGGATCTCAAAGACAGGGGGAGAGGCCCTTGGTCGAGGTTGTTCACGGTGAGATCTATAGTAGCTTAGGACAATAGCTTGTGTGATAGCTAGTTGGTGCTTGAAGTTGTACTATTGACTACCTTATAGTGAAAACCTTTCCACTGGCAAAGTGCCCCCAGACGTAGGTGCGGAGTCACCGAACTGGGTAATCATCTCTGGTCTCGTTATTATTATCTGTTTACTGTTTTACTTACGGTTTACGTTTTAGGCAAGTAGTCGATCCACAAGTTACGACTTTGTGTTCGACTTCTTGACTCGGCTACAAATTCAGAATTTCAATTGGTATCAGAGGAGGCACCTTTGCTTTAAGGTGATTTTCCTGCAAAATTTCTGAATAGCCAATATGGACTCAAAGGAAGAAGGTTCAGTAAATCAACCACCAGTTCTTGACGGAACAAACTATGGGTACTGGAAAGCTCGGATGTGTGCCTTCTTGAAGTCCCTCGACAGCAAAACTGGAAGTCTGTCATCAATGGATGGGAGGAACCTTACTATGCTGATGCTCATGGAAATCAAACGAGCATCAAACCAGAAAAGGAGTGGAGCGCGGAAGAAGATGAAGCCGCCCTAGGTAATTCTCGTGCACTCAATGCTATTTTTAATGGAGTAGACAAGAATGTGTTTCGACTCATCAACACATGCACAAGTGCCAAAATTTCCTAGGACACTCTTGCAGTTGCTTATGAGGGTACTTCCAAAGTCAAAGAGCAGAAGTTACAGTACCTCACGACCAACTTCGAGGCCCTGACCATGAATGAAGACGAAACTATTGTGGAGTTTAATGTGCGTACCAAGGATCTGGCCAATGAATCATATTCACTTGGCAAGCCTATGACCGATGAAGATTTGGTCAGAAAAACGCTGAGAGCCCTAAGTCCCAGATTCAAGATGAAGATTACCGCTATAGAAGAAGTCCATGACTTAAAGACACTGAAGTTTGATCAGCTCATGGGATCTCTAATGACTTTCGAGCTCTCCCTACCTCTTATCGAGAAGAAACACAAAGGTGTGGCTTTCAAGATTTATACTCAAAAGCAAAAGAACTTGACGCACTCTGATTCGGATAGTGACATTGAGGAAACTATCGCCATGCTGGCCAAAAACTACAATAAAGTCATGAAAAGATTTGGCCAGATGACAGGGAGGAACGTCACCCGAGAAGTCAGAGACAAGCCGCATCACAAGTTTCAGAAGCTCGAAAGCACAACTAACGATGGTAGACGAGGAGAACAATCAGGTAAAGGAGTTCAATGCTTTGAATGTGAGGGGTATGGACACATGCAGAAAGAATGTCCCAACTTCTTAAAGAAACAAAAGAAGGGATTCAATGCCTCTCTAACTGACGATGAAGATGAGGAAGACAGTGACCTTGAGCATACAAGTAACTATGTTGCTTTTACTTCCTCCACAATAGATCAACCTGCTGAAAGCTCAAAGAAGTATGACTCTGATGATGAGATATCCGATGAGACCCTCAACAATACTTACAACGAATGGTATGTCAAGTGGCTTGAAGACTCTCAGGTAATCGAAAAACAGAATGCTCTCATTCTCACTCTTAATGAAGACAAGTCAAGACTTCTCGAGACGACTGTTGATCTCAAAAAAGAAGTGGCTCGACTAAAAAGCGAGTTAGAGCAGGTCACCAAGTAAGTGAAGATGATGAATCCAAGCACTGACACTCTTGACCAAATACTTTCGATCGGGAAACCAGCTAGGAATATGGAAGGTCTTGGATATTCGAAAAAAGCCTCATCATCGCACACCGTCTTCGTCCCTCAAAAGGTTGTCCCCCCAGAAGTCGCGACAGAAGTCTCCTAACTTCACGCCTGACCAAGCGACCAAAAAGCCTCTTACCTCGGCCGCTTCAAAGACGCAGAACAAAAGACATAACTGGGTATGTCACCACTGTGGACGAAGAGGACATATTCGACCTTTCTGCTATCGTCTATATGGAAGGAGCATTGTCAAGCAAAGGACCACCATGAAGAAAGCACAACCACGTAAGGAATGGCGAGTTAAGGAGGTAAACTATCGAGCTAATATCGCGTACACCGCTCTAAAGGCTTCAACCAGTAATGATTGGTACTTTGATAGTGGATCTTCTCGACATATGACTGGTAATAGCTCATTCTTGGTCACTTTAATATCTTGCACAAATAGCTTCGTCACTTTTAGAGATGGAGTAAAAGCTAGAGTGCTCGGGAAAGGAAAACTCAACCTTCCCAACTCACCATGTCTGAAGGAGGCTCTACTAGTAGAAGGTCTTACAGGAAATCTCATCAGCATAAGTCAAATATGCGATTTAAATCTGGATGTCAACTTCACTCGTGACAAGTGCTCGATCAAAGACGAACATCAGAAGGAAGTCATGAAAACATCATGGAAAGGAGAAATCATTGGAAAAGTCATCCGACTTCGAAGCGATCATGGAAAGGAGTTTGAAAACATCAGCTTCGCAAATTTTTGTGATGCTGAAGGAATTGCACACGAATTTTCTACTCCCATCACTCCACAGCAAAACGGGATCGTTGAAAGAAAAAATCGCACTCTTCAAGAAATGGCAAGAGTCATGATGTTAGCCAAAGACATCCCGCAGCACTTCTGGGCTGAAGCTTTGAATACGGCGTGCCATATTCATAATAGAGTGATCCTCCGCCCTAGAACATCGCTCACTCTTTATGAAATATGGAGGGGGAGGAAGCCGAATGTCAAATATTTCCATGTCTTTGGATCGATCTGCTACATACTTGCAGATAGGGAACCTCGACGTAAACTTGATCCTAAAAGCGACGAAGGCATCTTCCTCGGATACTCCAGAAATAGTCGGGCCTTTCGTGTATTCAACAAACGCACCCGGACTATTATGGAATCCATCAATGTCGTGATCGATGACAGTAACGAGCAACCCAGTGACGAGGACGAAGAAGTCCTAAATCTCTCAAGAGAAGTCAGACCAGAAATCAGTGGCGATGAGCACAACAAAGAGTCTGAAGACGAAAGCCCAATCATCCCGGACAAAGAGGCATCTCCTGTAAGACAAAGAGCTCCGTCAAGAAGAATTCAGAAGAATCATCCACCCCAGGATGTGATAGGAGACATAAATGAGGGAGTGCGGACTCGACAACAGGCATCTCTTGACTACAAAGAGATGATAGGTAACATTTGCTTTATTTCCAAAATTGAGCCAAAGAATATACAAGAGGCCATCAATGATGAGTACTGGGTCTGCGCCATGCAAGAAGAATTGGTTCAATTTGCAAGGAATGAAGTCTGGGAATTAGTACCCAAGCCAGACAATGTCAATGTCATCGGGACAAAATGGATATTCAAAAACAAGCCTGACGAGCAAGGAAACATCACTCGAAACAAAGCAAGACTGGTGGCTCAAGGATACACACAAGTAGAAGGAGTCGACTTCGAAGAAACTTTTGCTCCAGTAGCCAGACTAGAAGCCATACGACTTCTTCTCGGCATAGCTTGCCATCTGCGATTCAAACTCTATCAGATGGACGTAAAGAGTGTTTTTCTCAATGGAAATCTCAACGAAGAAGTCAATGTTGCCCAACCAAAGGGATTCGAAGACCATGACTCTCCTTACCATGTCTACAAGCTAAAGAAAGCTCTCTACGGACTCAAACAAGCTCCACGAGCATGGTATGAACGTCTTACCCAATTCCTTGTACAGAATGGCTATATTCGAGGGGGAGTAGACAAAACTCTCTTTGTGAAGAAGGAAGGAAGGGACATCATGATTACTCAAATATATGTCGACGACATTGTATTCGGAGGGAAGTCAGACAAGATGGTGGAACGTTTCGTCCAACATATGCAGTCTGAATTTGAGATGAGTATGGTCGGTGAGCTCACATACTTCCTAGGCTTCCAGATCAAGCAGATGTCAGACAGAATATTTATCTCCCAAAGCAAATATGTAAAGAACATCGTCAAGAAGTTCAGGTTAGAAAAGGCCTCACACAAGAGAACTCATATTGCCACACATGTCAAATGCACAAAGGACGAGATGGGAGACTCGGTTGATCAAAGCCTTTATCGAAGCATAATAGGAAGTCTTCTTTATTTAACAGCAAGTCGACCCGACATCGCTTACTCTGTGGGAGTCTGTGCTCGATATCAAGCCAATCCAAAAGTCAGTCACTTAGCTCATGCCAAGAGGATCATAAGGTACATCTCGGGAACCTCTGAATTGGGTTTACTATATTCCTTTCATACCTCTCCTACTCTTGTTGGATATTGTGATGCTGACTGGGCGGGAAGCACACCAAATCGAAGAAGCACCTCTGGAGGTTGTTTCTACCTGGGGAACAATCTTGTATCATGATTCAGCAAAAAGCAAAATTGTATTGCTTTATCTACTGCTGAGTCTGAATATATTGCAGCCGGAAGTAGCTGTACTCAGCTTCTTTGGATGAAACAAATGTTGGCAGAGTATGGAGTCAAGCAAGAAGTCATGACTTTGTTCTGTGACAACATCAGTGCTATCAATATCTCGAAAAACCCAGTGCAACACAGCAAAACAAAGCATATTGACATCAGGCACCACTTTATTCGAGAGCTTGTAGAAGACAAGAAGATAAAGCTCAAGTATTTGCCCACCGAGAAACAAGTCACTGACATCTTTACCAAAGCATTAGATGCTAACAGGTTTGAAAGTCTGAGGTCATCCTTTGGACTTTGCTATCTGGAATAACCAGAAGTCAAGAAAGAAGAGGGAGAGCTTTTGAGTGAATTTTTACTCTCTCTCTATCTGGACCAGCCAGGGTCCACAAAATCTAGCCGGGCCCAAATCTCATTTTCAGAAGCCCAGGTGGAATTATCTGTTTAAAAATTCAAAAAGGGGAATGATTGAAAAACTGACGACAAACCAATCAGCTCTCAACCCCCTTCAACTTCCGCAGAAAAAGCCTGCACAATCCTCTCCATCTTCCCAAAACTGCTAGGGCACCTTGAAAAAGCTAAAACAAATCTGCAACTGTAAGATTTTGCTCTTCTCTTCCAAACCAAAACCGATCGAGCAAATGGTTGGAACTAGAAACGGACGCATACCATCTGCATCCAAATTACGAGCAAAGATGAGGGTAAAGATGATCGCTCGAAAGCTATCAGCCTCAAAATCCTCGACAAACAAGCATGGAGTAAGGATTTGAGGAGGAAAAATCGCAGGGGAAAGTTCGGCAGCACCTCAAGGAGTAACAATCTCACCTCCAACTATCACACCAGTAGAAACAAATCCCGTCGTTGAGAAGGACGACACTTTAGCCGAATCTGCGAACATAGAAGAGGAAGTCTCTCTCTCTACTCCGACCCCGACACAAGGTAAATCTGCTATCCTCTCTAAAGTAAACATTGTAGATGAAAGCCTGCCTGTCGAAGGTCTAGGAACCCTTGTTCCTGAAAGTCACGGCACTAGCACCAAGGACCAATCCAGCCCCTTTAAGTCGACACCAGCACCAGATAAATCCCCTCTAAACGAGGACTTGCAGAAAGAAGGAAGTCCCAATGTCGCCCCGGACAATGATTCAGGGCTTAATGAAGATCCGGAAGCTATTCCAGAAGTCACTCGACCTATAGAGGAACTTGTTAACATCGAAGAAATAGTCGCCACTGAGACTATGGAAAAGGAAGGAAGCCATGGAAAAAGAAGCTGTGCCCAAAAGGCTTGAGAGAAGGAAGCTACCAACAAGAAGATTGGTCGATGAAGAAGAAGAACCTCAAATACCGAGGAGATTGACCCCAAAGAGGAAAACCACAGAGAAAGGAGGAGCATCTGCTTCTAAATAGCCGAAGAAGTCTAGAAGGAAGTCACTAACTTCTGCAGCAACTTCTGCTCCAGAAGAAGAGGAATCTGAAGAAGAAGACACCCAGATTATACTACCACGGGTCAAAAAGGCTATGGGAGGGCAGAAACTCCCCAAGAATGTGCCTAAAGCTCCTACGGATAATGTCTCTTTCCACTCTGTAGAAAATGCGATTAAATGACAGTATGTATACCAGCGCAAGATCTATCCAGAAAGAGAACTTTCCACAGAGGCGCAAGGGATAAACTCAATCGTGGAACTTCTCCGCAGAGCAGGTCTGACCAATACGGTCATAAATATCGGGCCATTCTACCCAGCATTGGTCAAAGAGTTTATTGTCAACCTATCAAGCGAGTTTGATGATCAAGAAGACGCTGAATACAGAAAGGTGTTCGTTCGGGGAGAATGCTTCGAAATATCTGCCTCAATCATCAATGCCTATCTTGGCAAAGAAGACCCAGAAGTCACTCCAGAAGTCCCGTACTTGAACAAAGTAGCGGTCGAGATCACTGGAGGACAGAAGAATGTCTGGCCCGTCAAAGACACCATTGCGACTACTGAGCTAACTGCTAAATACTCAATACTCTACCGCATTGGCCTGGCAAATTGGGCACCTTCTACACATGGGTCGAGCATCAAAACCGAATTGGCTAAACTCATATACCAAATAGGTACGCAATCTTCTCTTGATTTTGACTCATATGTTATTGAACATCTAGTCAAGCATGCCAAATCATGCGCTGTCAAGCTTCCTATCGGGTTTCCTTCATTGATCACCGGTCTCCTGCTCCAAAAATGTCCTCACATTTTTCGAGAGACGGATGTTCCGGGTAAGAAGTCACTGCCCCTTGCTATCAGCCTCAAGAACTTCGAAGGCAAGCATTTGAAGGACCTCGCACCTCCTATGGCCAAAGCATCAGGAGCTGGTTCAAGCTCTCGACCCTCAGGACCACTTGGCACTAGGATGGAGGAAGAGTTGGTGGAGATGATCAATGATCTGGAGAAGTCAATTGCGATGCTATCAACCCGCAAAGTCGCCTGTGAAGCTCTTCTCTATGACCTCCGCTCTGCTCCTGCCGATGAAGATGATGTTGATGACTCCAACTCATTTTAAGTTTTTTCTCTGAATTTACTATGATAAACTTGTTCCAAACACACTCTTAAATCCTCGGGGTATGTCCGAGTTACTTTTCTGCATACTATGACACTAGATATATTTGCTCATGCTTGAGCTGGATATTTGCTCATGTTTGAGCTGTTTAGTTTGCTCATGGTGTGAGCTGGTTTTTACCCTGCTGTTTAGTCGAATTTCATTGTATGATTGCCTTTGGCAATATTGTTAGACAAACAGGGGGAGATAGAAAGGCTACGCTAGAAGCTACGCCAGAAGTTACGCCAGAAGTCGCCGCTCCAGAAGATAAACCAGAAGCCGCTCCAGAAGATAAACCAGAAGCCCCACAAGAAGTCACATCAGAAGTCACATACTTGTTGTGTGCGTAACTGCCTCAAGGTGACGATGTGCCTGAAATGTGTTTTAAGTCACATCACTTGTTGTGCGTAACTGCCACAAGATGACGATGTGCTTAAAAAGGTGTTTGCCCAAAATATTGCCAAAGGGGAAGATTGTTGCTACGTTTAATTGTTGGCATAATTTTTTAGCGCAAATGTAAGAAGTCGTGCAACATGTTACATGACATGTGGAGCGACTTGTTGCGATCCAGATTAGGAAAGATCTGAAGCTTTCCTATTTCGACGAAGCTTGGAGCGAAAGAAGAAAGACGCCACGAAGACTTGGAGCGCAAGAGAGTGACGTCGACAAGTCAGGCGACTTCCAGCTGCCAGTAACACGTCAGCAATAGGCGGCAACTCTACTTGCCTGATTTATTCAGGAAGTCAGAACAGGCAAGACGACTTCCAGCTGTCATGGAAGGCGGCAACGACTTGCCTAATTTGTTCAGGAAGTCTAAAACTTCCTATTCCTGGTCCAAGAAGGATTAGGAATGTGAGCTACTATAAAAAGCCTTGAGCTTCCCATTAGCAGTCATCCGTTCTTGTTCTAACAATTGCAAGATTTCTCAGAGCTCTTAACCGTGCACCATTGGCGTGTTGAGAGTCTGATTAAGATTCGCTAGAACGGACTTTTGCTCCGATCAAACATTAAGTCGCGAAGACTAAGTGTTTGGATCGGTTAGGGTTTTTGTTTGTGATTGAAGATTCACAACTCCGTCAAAGAAGACAACGACACCGAGCATAGGCTTGCTCGAAGGGTGGAATTGAGAGGATCTCAAAGACAGGGGGAGAGGCCCTTGGTCGAGGTTGTTCACGGTGAGATCTATAGTAGCTTAGGACAATAGCTTGTGTGATAGCTAGTTGGTGCTTGAAGTTGTACTATTGACTACCTTATAGTGAAAACCTTTCCACTGGCAAAGTGCCCCCAGACGTAGGTGCGGAGTCACTGAACTGGGTAATCATCTCTGGTTTCGTTATTATTATCTGTTTACTGTTTTACTTACGGTTTACGTTTTAGGCAAGTAGTCGATCCACAAGTTACGACTTTGTGTTCGACTTCTTGACTCGGCTACAAATTCAGAATTTCACATAACCAGGCTCTGATACCACTGAAGGAATTATTTGAGGGTTCTAATCATATAATTTCATGCCCATACAAGAAATTAACCTCAAATATCCGAATTAATTTGGATCTTGCATGATCATGAATTGATCACGAGATCTTAGACTAGAATAAAACTTTAAGTTTACCTTCATTCGAAATCTCTCTGTTACTAAATAATACTTAGTAACCTCTAAAGAACGTCCACACAGGAAGAGCAATCCGGGGATACTCACGACGACCCTTGCTAGAAGATCGAAGCAAGCAAAACGGACGGAGCGAGGGGGAGGGAGGTGGCCGGCGGCTAAGAGAGAGAGAGAGAGAGACGGCTAGGGTTTTTGGAAAATAATTTCCTTAATTTTCAGACCTGAAAATTACCCTTTTATAACCCTTATTTGGACTTTAATTAATTAAAGGCCTTAATGTGCTTAAAGCCCAAAGCTTTTAATTAATTATGTAGAGAAGCTCATTCTGGCTAGGCCCAGTTTAGCTAATTTAATTAAATATATTTAACTAAAATATAATTAATTAGTTCTGCTAAACCGTTCTTGATTTCCGGTTTAGTCCTAAACCGAAATCGGTCTAATCCGGTTTAATCCAAAACCGGATTTTGTCTCTCTCATGATTCCTCCATATGATTCCATCCGTTTTACTCAACCTTTAGTGTGTGACCCTCTAGGCTCACGAAACTTATGTAACTTGTGATCGAGCCAATCACAGTCGTTATTGTAACCCTTTTACAAGAGACGTTAGACTAAGTCAAACTCATCACTCATTACATATTGACCTCAATGGTCCTTCTGTCTGAGAATGTGATTTCATGCACCGACATATGAGTATGTTCATGACTGTGTCTATGTAACATACTTACGATCGGATCGTCCTACATCACCCCTGACTGGTGATGCTATGACCTAACTCTGGCCCCCTTCTGGCCATGATCAGTAGAGCGTGATCATTTAGAGTTAGCCTCATACCGATCGGTTCTTATGAAGTTATTCTGATCGGGGACTGCTTAAGTAAGATTTTATCTGATCTGTAGATCTACTATTATTTGTTGACACATCAATAATGCAAATCAAATCATACTTAAGATATTACTACAACACTTAGTAATATGAATGCCGATTTTATTTCAACTAATAATCTTTATTACATGATTAGATTGAAATACATTGTGCTAGGTCACAAAAACCCAACACTTGGTTCGTTTGTTGTAGACCCGATACGCACGACTATTTCTTGAGTAGCCAAGGAAGATGCCTTCATCACTCTTTGGATCAAGTTTCCGACGAGGTTCTCTATTAGCCAGAATATAGCAGGTGGATCCAAAGGTATGGAAGTATTTAACGTTAGGCTTTCTCCCCCTTCATATTTCATACTGAGTTACTAACATACCTGGTCGGAGAGTGACTCGATAGTGGATATGGCAAGCAGTGTTTAGTGCTTCTGCCCAGAAGTGAGTCGGTATGTCCTTGGCTAGCATCATGACTCTAGCCATTTCTTGTAGAGTCCGGGTTTTGCGCTCAACAATGACATTCTACTAGGGGTGATTGGTGCTGAGAACTCATGGGCTATCCCTTCTATTCTCGGACTCTCGAACTCTCAGCCATGATCACTGCGGAGACGAATTATTTTTCCAATCGTCTCCCCCTTTTCTCGTTGAACCTGGATGCATAGAGTCATGAAGATTGAAAATGTGTCATATTTGTCACGAGGGAAATCAACCCGTGTGTACCTTGAATAGTCGTCCACGCACACGAAAACGTAGCGTTTTCCTCCAAGGCTTTCGACTTGCATTGGTCCCACAAGGTCAACGTGTATAAGTTCAAGTACTTGTGAGGTGGTGATGTGCTGTAGCTTCTTGTGTGAAATCTTTGTTTGCTTTCCGATCTGACATTCTCCGCAGATCTTTACTTCCACAATTTTCAGATTTGGAATTCCAGTAATAGCCTGCTCTGAGATCGCCTTCTGCATGCTCCTAAGGTTTTGATGTCCAAGCTTTCTATGCCATAATTTGGTTTCCTCTGCTTTGGAGATAAGACACTTCGACCGTTGGATGTTTGAATCGGGCGACCAAATGTAACAATTATCCACTGAGCAGACTTCTTGCAAGATTATAACTTGATCGATATTCTTCACTATACAGGCTTCTTTTGTAAATTTAACTTTTGAGTCCAAATCACAAATTTGGCTGATGCAAATTAAATTTGCATTGAGTCCTTCTACCACTAATGCTTCAGTCAGGCAAGAAGCTCCTGGATGCTTGAGTAGTCCTTTTCCAATTATTCGAGCTCGGATCCCATCTCCAAAGGTAACATAGCAGTTTGTATATAGCTTAAGCTTGGATAAAAACTCAGGAGTACCTGTCATGTGTCGAGAACATCCACTATCAAGATACCAGTCCTTGTTGGTTGAAGCACTCAAGGAGGTGTATGCGACATTAGCTCGATAGACTAGATTCTTTGGTCTCCATTCTAGGCGGGATGTTTTCTGAGGAGTCGAGAGGTGACCTTGACATCTCCTTTGAGTCTGTGGTAATTGAGTTTGCTTCTTTCCATGGAGTTGATAGCAAAATGGCCTGATGTGACCCCTTTGTCCACAGTAATGACATATCCACTGTTAGTGATAAGTTGGAGTTCTGGGAGATCGATGTCTATGTGGAGGATGTCTTTTTATAGTTGATTCTCAAGAACATGTTGTAGGAGATGTCACGACATTTATCGTAGGTTTTTTTCAGTCACGGCTTGTTGTGGGATAAAGTTTGTGAAGGCTGATGAGGAGGTATTATGTGTGTACCCTAGTCCTTTCATATCTTTGGACTACTTTCCTACTAATAGGATCTTGTCAAGGCTTTCTGTGCTGGGATTCATCATCTTTACTGATTTTGTCATAAGACCAATTTCTCCAATAAGTCTTGTAGCTTCTCGTTTTAGCTCAACAATTGTATCTATTAATCTAGACTTGTCGTTGGCAAGAGTGATGATCCGTATTGCTTGTTGGTCAAGTATCAGAGTTTCTTCGACCCATCTGTTATACAAGATCTTATATGCCTCGCTCAGTTGCTCCTTAGTCCAATTATCGTTGGAAGACAGATAATGAGGGTCATCATTGATATCAATAGAGTTATCAATGTTACACAAAGAAGTGGTAGCAGTGAATGCAACAAAATTGCTTACCTCCTCATAACCACTATCCTCGTTATCCTCGTCTGACAAGGTAGCATTATATCCTCGTTTTTGTCTCTTGAGGAAGTTTAGACATTCTCTGTGAAGATGGTCGAATCCCTCACATTTGTGACACTAAGGTTCTTTGTTCTTACTGTTTTCTTCTCCGTTTCTGTTAGGTTTGTCAAGATTTCCTCCTGTCTGAGCTTTCTGTGGAGCTTTGTTTCTGGCATCTGTTGTGCCACTCCTTCCGCCCATTCGACTGAATCTTTTCATGACTTTGTTATAATTCTTTGTGAGTATGGCAATTGTGGAGTCGATGTCTTCATCAGATTCAGAATCCTCAGACTCTGGTTGCTTATGTATTGAACTTTTGAAGGCAACTCATTTATTCTTTTTGTCGATATTGGGTAGAGATAACTCATAGGTCATTAGAGATCCCATAAATTCATCAATATTCAGGGTCTTGAGGTCATGAACTTCCTCAATTGCGTTGATCTTCATTTTAAATCTTGGGCTTAGAGCACGCAAGGTTTTTCTGACCAGTTTTTTATCAGACATAGGTTCGCCCAAAGAAACGGATTCATTGGCTAGATCTCGAATTCGAACGTTGAATTCAGCGATTGATTTATCCTCTTTCATGACAAGATTTTCGAAGTTGGTTGTCAAGTATTGGAGTTTCTGTTCTCGAACCTTTGTTATTCCTTCATATGCAACAACCAGGATATCCCATGCAGATTTGGCAGCAGTGCATGCGTTGATTAGTCTGAATACATTCTTGTCAACACCATTAAAGATAGCATTCAGGGCTCAAGAATTTCCCAGTGATTCTTCGTCTTCGTTATCACTCTAGTCTTTTTCTGGTTTCAGGCCGATGAGGTTACCATCACTATCACTGAGTTGTGGGGCATTCCAACCATTGATCACAACCTTCCATGTTTTATTGTCAAGAGACTTCATGAAGGCACACATGCGAGCCTTCCAATAGCTGTAGTTACTTCCATCCAGAACCGGTGGTCGGTTAATAGATCCTCCTTCTCTGGTATTGTCCGTCTTGATGATCAGAATTTTTCGACTAGGAACTCACCTAAAGCAGTAGGTGCCCCCTCTGATACTAATTGAAATTTTGATCAGATAGTTATGTGAGATGCCACACACAATGTTACGTATAATGCTATAACACAGTGTATTGCGTAGATAAAGACAGACAGTAAATATCAAACGTAATGAACAACGACACACTAGATTGTTTACCAAGTTCGGTGAAACATCACCTACGTCTAGGGGCTCTCTGCCAGTGGAAAGGTTTCACTATATGGTAATACGTCAAAACATGCAAGTACTTATGATCATCACAAGATCTATACATTATGCTACTATTACAAGTGCAAACCTATCTCAAGGTCTCCCCCTGAACTCAAGACGCCGTCTTGATTCCACTCTTCGAGTAATTGCCTTGCTCTGTCAGTTCAAGTTGTCATTGAACATTTGGTTGCGTGCAGTCTTCACTCATGCGATCAGTAAACCCTCAATTACCTAACTCTCAATGGTTAACGTGATACACAATATCCATAGCACAATACACAACCTCTCAACCCGCAAACCTTCACGTCTAAGAGTTCTGTATATTATTGCTAGGAAACAATAAAAGACCACCCGATTGCTAAGGTGGCAGCCTAAGCTTTTATAGCAATCGATCATGAATACTAACCCTATTGGGTTTCCTTTTTGTCACCGTCTTTCTTCTTTCTAATTCGCGTCGAATACAACTGGAGCTTTCATAATCTTTGTTGTAGTCGTACTATATGAAGAACATAAACTTTCGTGATTTGCGTCGAACAAGATGTCGACAAAGATGTCGTACACGATGTTTCGACATTCTTTATGACATCATTCCTAGTTTCTTAAAAATAAGCCAATCATCAAAAAAACGTCGTAACTACAGTGAGATTATCTCTTTTTGTTATTAAAAATTGGGTGCTCAAATTTGCGTCATAACTCGGCTAAACCAAGAAATCCGCTCGAACATCCATCAAAACTCGAATAATAAGTGCATTGACGATTAATTTCACCAGGAATGGAATGGAGACTTTCAGTTTGAGGCTCGATGCATAATGTGACAATCGACTGATTAACTTGCAAAACTAGACTCAATTATCTACACCACGTGTTTTCTTTATTAACGTTGATATATACATATCCAATGCTCTAAAGCAATTTACGTGTCTTAGTGTAACAATCAAGCAATTTTTAAAATAGAGTCAAGTAATTGTTAATACTTTAGTTGAAAACTTGAATTTTATTGACATTCTCAACTCCAAAACGTAGAGACCCAAGCACTAAGGCTAGAATAGAATTCAAATCATCCAAAATCCTAAATAGTTAAGGATATGAATCTTGAACCCCTTGCAGATGAAAATCTCAAATAATTGATGTTCCACCCCCTTTGCTCCTTCTAAACAAAATAGTGCTTGAGATGCATTAACAACAAGCTAACTAATAGAATATAGTACCCTGATTTGTATTTTTGTTTTGGCATATATGTATACTTGTACAATACATTAATACTTTACAATAATCTGGCCATAAATCACTCACAGTGATTTGGTGAGATAATGACTAAATAACAAAATATTTGATTTTGTCTGTTGGCCCCCTTCAGTTAGAACGGGATGTTCTCGAATGTTTAGACTGGAATGGAAATCATCAAATAAGATTTGAGAAATACCCTTGGTGAAAATATCTGTAATTTGGGAGCGAGACGGAACATGTAATATACGAACTTGTACTCGAGCAACTTTTTTGCGAACGAAGTGAATGTCCAACTCAATGTGTTTGGTTCTCTGATGTTGAACAGGATTATCAGATAAATAAATAGCGTTGAAGTTATCGCCACAGACCAGAGTAATCTAAGAGATAGGATAATGAATCTCCACTAGAAGATTTTGAAGCCAAGAGGACTCGGAGACCACATTAGTAACCCCACGGTATTCAACCTCGGTGCTAGATCGAGATAGTGTAGGTTGACTTTTGAAAGACAACGAAACCAAATTATCACCCATGAAGACACAATAACCAGATGTGGAGCGTCGTGTGTTAGGGAAACCAGCCTAATCAGCATATGTGTAAGTAACCAGTGATGAAATGGATGTAGAGTATAAGTGTAGGCCTAAGTGAAGAGTGTCTTGTTGTTGGGAAACGTGTGATCTCATAAAAAAAAAATTAACAGTGTTCATTCACAAGGGTCTACAACATGTTTAAGACTATCGAAGAAAATGATAGAAATAGATTTATCTGTTATAAATCCGACTTTAAAAAACATTTGAGAGATGAACGGATTCTTCACAAATCTGGACTTGAACCCAAATCCTATTTGAGTGGCCTACATATCTTGTCTCTACAAGAATCAAAATTTGCGTGGTTCGCCTGAAGCGTCTCCATCGGGATGTGCTCTCTACTAGTATCCACATGAGTAAGTCTTGATCGAAGCTCGACGAAGATTAATTTACTAGAATTAATATCCTCAAATAGATCTAATCAACTCTTTATTTAGATCTCTAAAATTTAAGTGATGACTAATGTTGTGAATCTCGCATTCGGGTTTCAAGTAAATCTTTGCAACATACATATAGACTTTTTGGTGTAGGGATTTTATTCCTGATAAAATTTTAGTTTATTCTAAATTCCTAATTTAGAAAATTCCCTAAAATTTGAATTGCCAATTGGTTGTTTCCTTTTCCGTTTCAGATTCACAATCGGAAACATGAAAGGAATCTGCGTCGTCGCCACTGACCCACCACGGGGTTGTGGCCAATTTGGCCGGTTTGTGACCAACTCTTTTGGTCACGAACCCGACACGGGGCCGTGGCCGATTTGGCCGCTCAGTGGCCAACTTCTTTGGTCACGGACCGTGGCCATTTTAGTCACCCCGTTGCCAACCTTTGGTCACAGATCGGTGGCCACTTGGGCACCATGTGGCCAACCTTTGGTCAAGGTTTTGTTTCCTTTTATTTCCACGTGTCCTTTCACTTATTATCCTAATGGGCTTCATAAGTGCATATAGTTTCGGGCTTGCTCTTTGTATATGACCCTTTAGGCTCATGAGCCATCGGTGAATGACCACAAATCTCTATTTGGTCCATTCATCATAAGTGACCTCTAGTAAGACTATATGATTAACCTAATGATCATGATGATCAGTGATTCGACTTAACATTTTGTTGAAACTATCACAATCCTTTTGTCACTTATTATCTTGATTGAACATAAGACATAGAGACGTCACCCTTATATATTCAATCATGTTCCTTGATCTCAATATGACTAAGAATGATAACTCCTTATCAATAGTACGGACGCACATTCCCTTTCAGTCACACTCATCAAGAGGTCTTAAACAGATATCGTTCCCATAGTTATATGAGGGACAAATCCCTTAATCGTCATTCGTATCATTTATATAACACGTCGCACAGCTAGTCATACCCTTTCATCATACTGCTACGGACGAAATAGGTGAGCATGTCAAACTATGAAAGTAGTCGTATAGGAATCAATGAAGACTCCAAAATATTAAGGATTCAATTATACTACGACAATTGAGAATGCTCATGACTTGTATCTATGACACATTGCTCAGGTCAGGTCATCCAGTATCATTTCTCTAAGTGATATCTATGATCTGACTTGGTAACCTTCTACCTATGATCGGTAGATTGTGATCATCAGTTTCCTCATATTGGTCGCTTTATGAATCTTTTGACCAGGGACATGTTAAGCACAATTTCTTGCAACTTTTAGCAATGTCTACACTGTGGCCGAGGGCCACGGTCCATGGCGACGTTCCTATGGCTGACCAAAACGACAAGCCGATGGCAAGCTCTGAGGCCATAACAGTAGGAGAAGCCCGAGTCCACTTGGCCACGCCCATTGCCAACACTCGTGGCCACTCAACCAATGCAGATCGTGGAAAAGTCATGACCAAAACTTGCGAAGAAAGGAGTTGACCGTGGCCGTCGCCACGGTCCGTGACCACCCCGTGACCAAGAGATCAGTCCCCACACTAACTTCGTGGAATCTTTGTGAACGCTATAAACAAGGCAAGACATCGCCACTGTCCCGTACGATTCAGCCACGCCCCCGTTGCGGGTCAGAAACTTTTCAGTATAAAAGAGACTTTGCTGAAATTGAAAAGGCATTAATTAAAATTCACAATTCAATCTAAGAGAGTCTAGAGTTGCGTTCAAGAGTCAGAGTAATTTTCAAGAGCCAAGCTTTAAGAGGAGGGTCAGAATCTCAATTTCCATATATTGAAATTCTCATATAGATGATTAATCGTCGATTTTACCATTCTCAACTCTCTCTGTTTATCAGTTTCCCCAAATAAATAAAGCATAATTCATATGTTTACTAATTTTCAAATTATTCATTATGCATGTGGAATTAATTATGCATGTTAGTATTTTGCTTGTTTAATTAATGATGAAATTAATTATCATATGATTATAACTCATATGTATGATTTAACTTCTATATCTATATGTTTATATTGTTTATGCTCATGAACATGTTAGGATAAGTTCATTTCAGGATTGAGGCTATAATTTAATTAATTTAATAAATTAAATAAATAAATTTATTTAATTATTTATTTATGCTCGTAGCACCGAGTAGGGAAATTCTTTTACATCTGTACTTAATGTTTCGTTTCGTTAACTCCGAATAGATTGTTCAAGTTTGCTAATATATTGTATAAGAGAGTTAGTAAATGAAAATGAGTAACATAAAACAGCTTTAAATCTGACATTTAAGTATGTTGGTTATATGGTAGTAGCATCCATACGTGACACACACCAAAATATCTAGAGTTTTCATATGGTGTAATACTAATAAGCCGACTAAATCTGACCTTTAAGTAAACTGGTTACCTTATCGAGTTATAGACCCTTTTTTTTACTTACATAGGGGTATTAGATTGATTAGGAATTCTTGTTACCTCCCTAAGATAGAAACACCCTCGAGCATATTTATAATTTAATTTAATTCCTGAATTTATTAATTAATTACTCTATATGCCTCAACCGATGTTTAGGTTATTGAATTTAATTATTTTATAATCTTGCATGCTCATCTTTTTATTTTTATTATTATCATTACCACAAATCCAACCTATCGATCAATCAAGATTAGTCACGAAATTTAATTAGAGTGTTTGAAATTTGATAAATATTGATTGTCATTTAAGTTTGATAAACTCGTGGTCGTAATTCATTACCATGTATTACTTGCTACGGGTACACTGTCGGGAGTCCAAAATCCAACCCGCATATTTTTGTGTGTCGCGTTTTGGGTACACCAAATCCTCGCCTAATGTACATAGTATTTAAGGAAAATATTGATAATTATCATCAACTAAATATCATACCCACTTAGTTTCACCTGACTAGGTTTTGGATTTTTCAAATATACCAAACTGTTTTTTTGGACATCATCTGAAATTGTGGATGAAAAATGTTAGGTTTTAAATTGAAAAGTCTAAAATGCTCTCAGTCATTTCCCTAATTTTCAAAACATGTCCTTGCTCTCAGACCCACAAAGCTCGCTCCGGTTTTAGGTATTTTTTTCACAGATATTTTACATTCGTTCACCAAATACTCCTACTTTTTCGATGTTTAGCAAAATTTATAAATTGAGTTTTTATCAAAAATGTCATGAAAATCGAAATAAACCCCTTTTCTGGCATCAGAGAATCTTAATTTGGTGAGGACAAGACTGAACATCAAAAAAAAAGCTCTCTCATTTCTTCAAACAAACAGATGCACTCAAATCCATAACTCAACTTCTCGATAAAAATCACAGAGACTCAAACAAGAGTTTAGAATCTTAGAAATGGTCCGTAATCTAAATAGAGGTTTTTAAGAGTTCTTTTATACATAAATGAATGTTTCTAAGTTGAAAAAGATGAAAACTGAAAATGAAAATTATTATATTAAATTATTGGGTTTCCTAATAAATAAACAATTAACGAATTATACTTTGTACAAAATAAGATTATATTAAAGTATCACAAGTAGATATTTAATGTTTCTTAAATTCAATCAATATTTTTTATAAGAATTGTCGAAAAATAGATTCATATTTCATAAGTGACGAAGAGAATTTTAGACTCTTCACTTCAAAACTTTGGGTGAAATCAAGTGAAAACTATGGTTTACAAAAAAACATAAAAACTTATATCATCTATAGGATGGATACAATCAATAGTCTTTATAAATAGGCTAATTTCATTAATAATTAATCAAATAAATGATTGAAATGGTATTAAAGTAAAACTAACATGTGAAAATAAATGGAAACCCTATTAAGTTTCACAAAATCATATGCATATGGTGATTTATTTATGTTTTCTTGATTGCTCATTTAAAAATACATGCCTCTATTCTTTGTTTTTTCTTTTCAATTTGTTGTATTTGATTTTTGTTTTAGAAATTTAGACTCATTACTGTCATTATCCCTTTCTTTTAAATATGAAATTAGTTTATTTTTCATGATTTTTTATTTCTTGTTACAACTCATGAAATTAGTTTATTATGTGTTTCATTTTCATTAGTTGTGTTTAATTTTCATTAACAATTTTGAAACGAGTTTCATTTTCACGTAAGTGGGTTTCGATGAAAACAAGTAGATAACTAAAGAAATAAAACGTGTTAAAAGAAATGGACTCGTGTAAAAATGAAATGTACAATTAAATAAACGAAAATTAGGTTCATGAAAAATGTTAGTACCCATGAAATTAGTTTATTATGTGTTTCATTTTCATTAGTCATGTTTCATTTCCAATAACAATTTTGAAATGAGTTTCATTTTCACGTAAGTGGGTTCCGATGAAAACAAGTAGCTAACTAAAAAAATAAAACGGGTTAATGGAATTGGATTCGTGTGAAAATGAAATGTACAATTAAATAAACGAAAATTAGGTTCATGAAAAATGAAATTCACATCATGAAAAATTTGTGAAAATGATGCAATCGCAAAAGTAAAAATATGAATTTTTTTTGTAGATCATGAAATCGTACAACTTAAAACATGAGATCGAAAATATTGAAATACTAAAAACAAATTAAACATACAATTAAAACAAATAAATCAAAAATGAGTAGTGAAATTGAGTAAATCTTGTAATTTCAACAATGAAATCATGAAATTGTTAAAAATGAAGTGAAAAATAAAATAAATCACAATTATGTAAATTAAATATTGAAATTTATAAAAGGAAATCATTAAATGGTGTAATAATATAAAAATACGAAATTACCCTATATTTGTGTTAAAAGACAAAAATAAATAGTAAGTTAAGAATAATTACGCCCTATTGCCATTAATAAGTCAACAAAAATCCAAGTCATCTAAATTTTCATCTTGTGGTCAAAACTAATTCTTATTTTCTCATGTAAAGTGATGGTTTTCACTTGATTACAAGTCCAAAACTTTAACATTTTTCATCCCCAATTTCAAACGGTGTTAGAAACAAATAGTAAGAATAATTTCACGTTACCACGATCAACTACACACAAAAATTATGTTGCTACGTTAACTTCAACTATCTTAACGTTGAAAATGGCTTAACATAACTATCAATATTGTAAAAGGTCAAAATATCCTCATTACAAATCTTTTATAAACAAAAGCATTTTAATAAATTTAGAATGAATAGTTGGGATGGTGTAAGCATGTTTTCTTCAATTTCTTCCGCTTATTCGGATGGTCGTTCTTGGAATCGGTCAGCTCACGTCTCCGTCAAGAGCCAACGTTGTATACGTGCTTCGCTTTGCCGACCAAACCTGTCTGCGTTTTTGGCCAAATAAACTGCACTGGTGTTCGCTACTTGAACGATGTCTGCATCCAGGGGCGGATCCATCAAATTTTTAGGGGGGGGGGGGGGGGGCAAAATTTCATACTAATTTTTTACGATTTTTACGACCAATCCTAAACTACCCATCACACCCAAAGTGCCCAACTCTCCTCAAACGATAATGAGTTCGAATTTAAATTTTATAATAATAAAATAATTACTAAATGCATATAACAAAAAATAATTCGAGCTTGATTATTTATTTGTTTTTATTTGAGTTCGAATTTAATTTTCATGCATATATAAATACAAAAATAGCCGGTTGGCGAGTCTTAAAAAATCCTAATGAATTGGGTTCGAGCTTTTCATCAAACGACTCAACGTTGCGCTCAAACTCGACTCGAGATTGATTAGAACTAGCACATATCAAATTTTTAGTATTGGAAGGGGTCAAGCAACTCATTAAAAGCTCGACATATTTATTCATAACGATAATTCATGTATAATGATTTACTATGACAAAAAATAAATATTATCTTTTTTATAATTTTTTGAAAATTATTAACATTTACATTTCAATTTGAATTGAAAATGGTATTTTGAATGTAATAAATTATAGTTAGTTGTAATATATTAAAAATCAAGGGCAAGGCTATTCGATCAAGTTATTTGCTAACCATATATTGAAGTCAACTTTTGAATCCCACTCTTATTAGCATGTGACATGCACATGTCCTTAAACAATGGTTTTCCGTTAAGTTTTAACGCCTAAAAGCAGCGCAAACTTAATTAATATAGTTGACCGTAGTAACTTGATGTGTTTTAAGGTTAACCGTAATAACTTAATTTTCATGTATAATTGACTGTAATAAAATTATCTCTAAAAAGTACGATGAATTTGAAAGTCCAAAAACTTAGTTAGATATAGTTAAATAAAATTTTTATTTAATTGGAGATAATTATCTGTCTTTTCCAAAACATGTATGATGATTTTCATTTCTTTCCCTCCTATACCAATCATGTGTACACTCCCATAATGTTTCTTCACATTCTTGTAGAGCCCATGAATCACGTGGACAAGAAAAGCAGGCTTTTTATACGTGACGATGGGCCGAATCGCACTTTTCAATATGTAAAGAAGACAACATTTCTTGTTTTTGCCCCTCATATCAAGTGGGCCGAAATTCCTGACCATTGAGTTCAGTTCAGTTCCAGCTGGGAATCCCCATCTTTTGTGATTTATTTTAGAATTCACATTTAATTTTAAAAAATATGTCTCTCACATAAGCACAAAAAGAAGACTTGTTTATGCGTTTTATTTTCCTATGCTACTTTTCATCTTGAGAAAAAATAAGAAGAAACATTGTTTCTGTTATTTATTGACAATGAAATGTAGCGTGCAAATCCGAAATTCCTAACCAATGTGTTGGATTCAAGGTTTAATTAAGAAACAATTAGGTCAAAAATGAAAGGGTAGGTAATAGCCATATATATCTGACTCAATAGTTTAATTTCAACATGTCATAACATATATTTTTTTTGTTTTATGCTCAGTCCAAAATAGTCTTTGTTTTTATCTCCATGTCTCGTTAGCCTTTTCCACTACAACTCTAGAGGTTCATGAATACACTCTACGCTCCAACCAGATTATTTATTTATAGACGTCCATAAAATTTGTATAATCACATATAAGAATGAATATGAAAAATGTTATATATTTCTGAATTTGTGATGAATTATCTCAATACTCAAATAATATATTTTTATCATCTTTTTCTTAATCTGAAATAAATAAACCTTAATGTTTAAACTTCATTTGAAATATATAAATAGGGATGTATTTCACTACAAACATAAATATTTGTCCAAATTATTGAACCCACGCCAACCGTCGGATGCGATCCAGTGCGCATAGATGAAAAATAATAAAAAAATATTTGAGCGTGTGGGTATTTTAAGAATTTTAACGAAATAAAAAGTGAAAAAATGATAATGTATTTCAGTGACGATATTTTTCCAACTATAATCAATTCAACAAATTTCACAAAATCTACTGTTATGCAAGAAAACTAGTGAAAAACTTCTGTCGACATCGAAAACCATAACTATTTCTCAAAAAGGCGCAAGATCTACTGCCCGCCAAAACAAAAAATGGTAGAGAACTTATGTCGAAATTGAAAACCAGAAACTTTGTACAAAAGTAACATCGAAATCGAAAACCAGAATGCTGAATAATTGCACTATGGAATCCGAGAACGTTGATGGAGAAGGATTGAATCTGATCAGACCAGATGTGCATAATCGACATCGTTCGAGAAGTTCATAACGTATTTCGAAAGCATATACAATAAGGCGGACTACGGTGGAACTTTTGACGATATTTGTGGAACACTTGACTGTGCAGGTGGAGCTATTGATCATAACTATAATAACTTCAATGCATAGATATAACATCAAATTTGATATAGTACACCAGAAAAAATATATGGAACATGAGCCCTATCACCTAAAACTGCACATGATGCTATCACGAACAAGAAGAACACACATATAGATCGTATCTGACTTTAACAAATGAAATTTTATAATCAAGACAATGCGACTTAGCTTGAAGAAAAACAGTTCGCCACATAATGAGATCTCCAGATGAAGAGTTGTAAAAATCAGTACAAAATTCCACAAAATAAAGCTCTAATTTGACTCTCTCGGTTAGGTCAACATTCACTCATTCACGCAGGTGCAAAATTACTCGAATACCCTCACTTTTTGTCAATTCCATTTAACGTGATTCACATATACTTTAAGACACGTGTCGCGCGGATCTGGGCTGGTGAGAAACGGTTGGAGATCTATTGGGTTTGGAAAAACCCCAATGTTTATATATATATATATATAAGGATGCATTTGGCTGAGAACCAAAAATCACGTTAGAACCTGAGAATATATTACAGCCACATGATGAAGCTTGATCGTACTGATATAAAGGGAGCCGCATTTGGCACTTATGGTGTGTGTTTGTCCGTTAGTGAAATCAGAAAAGGGTATTTCTGGGAAATCATAGTCATGTAACCGCAGAAATATGGAGAGAATAATGGTTATATTTAATTTCATTGATTATAAAATTATTGTTTTAATTGAAAACAATATAGAGTGGTTATTTATGGAATAATGACTCTAAAATTGTGAGTCTCACAAATTATTGATGTATCAAGCACATAATCAAAGAAGAGAAAATGAACAACTACCATGATGAGTTGGATTTTGAGTGGCTAATCACGACATGTATGTCCACATACAGTTTTCATGGTGTATTGTTTTAAACAAATTGGAACCGGATATACCGAGTGGTGTTTGTTTGCATGGATCGATGAAGAATCAAATGAGGAGATTTCCATGGATGTGCAGGTTTGTCCATACAACTCTATGTTTGTCTGTGTACAGACGTGTCTGCCTGTACACCCCAATATTATTGGGTGTGCCCATCAGTTATCAAAAGTGTGTCTATAAATAGTATTCCACTCAGTAATTAATTATGTACTCTGTTATACCACATATGTCCATTAAATTTGGTGAGCACACAACTATAACATGTTGCTTTGCATATATATTAGGGATTGTCCATCAATTATTGGGTGTGTCCATCACTTATCGAAAATGTGTCCTCGTGTTGGGGTGTATGCCCGCGTATAGTTATAACACGTATGTCCATGGTTGAGGGGAGTGTATCCTATGTTCAACTAATGTATGTCCATTCGGTGTCACTGTGGAAATGTTGAATCACAATGACGGTGTGGTATGTCTGTGGTGAAAAAGAAGATGACAAAAGTTATGAAGAAAACAAAACCAGCGAAGGGAAAGACTAGAGAGAGGAAGTCGGCTTAGAATGACCAGCATGGTTTTGATGTTAATTTAATCTAGAGGGGACATGAGTCAAACCCTAGAACAATTGGGTATAAAAAGGGTGTAAGGAACTCGCCATTGTTGTTGGTAAACTAGTGCTTCCTTATGATTGAAGAGTTGATTTCGAAAAATTGGATCCCTCAATATTATGATAAATGGGGAGATTTGTACGCACAAAATCAATAAAAATATTATGTAAATAATTTAGAGCCGTATTAATTTGGTAGGTATTTAATATAGAAATACTTTTTAGGTCAACTAAATTCATTTACGGATCTGCCCTCATTGAGACATATTAAGTGGAAGGAAAATTGAAACGTTAAAAGTTGACGTCCAATCTCTATCTATCAAATCGACGGCCATTACTTGTTCTCATATTCTAACATAAAGAAATGGTTCTCACTTAATTATATATATATAAGCACATCTCAGTGAGTACCAAGATATGCATAATAATTGTGAGAACCAACGGAGGGACGAATATTTTTCTATAAAAAAATCAGTAAACTCTATCAATGAAGTGGTTAAACAAAAATTTGAAAGAAAATATTTTTTGGTCCGCTGCATCAGCGTGAGCGTGATTCAGAGGTTGGTACTCGTTATTAGAAGCCTACATAAATATATTTTAGTCAAATGTGTATATATATATACGTACCATCTTGCTTTGACTATAATGAAGATTTCAATCTCACTTCAGTCCTCAATTCATTCAAGTCCAAATTCAATCTAAAACATCACACTCTTATAGATTCAAATCGTTAATTTCATCCTAAAGACGAAAATCAAATTCTAGAATGGTTCGTACTTAGTGCGCTTAAAAGTGCAATTACATGATGAAGTGGTTAGTAATTTTTTATATTATCCCACAAAGTCAAGGTAGTGTACGTCTCTCGATCTATTAACTTATCAATCAATTGCTAAAATACTTAATAATGTAATGCGATTAAAGCGTCATTTTACGTTGGCTTATAGTAAAATTAGATGATTAGAAAAATGACAACCGCACAAAACACTTAGATATTATCATTATCACTTGTTTTTATTTAATATTTATCGACATTATGGAAGTTGTTTTCGGACATCATCATACAATACTGTTTTTAACCCTCTATTTCTTCGATTTTAATAAACTTGTTCTCCATCTTTCTGACATGAGTATTCTGTTTAGAACTATACATTAATTTAGAATTTAATTTTCCAATTAGTTGTTACTGCAAATAATAATGATTACTTATTAACTTGTTTCTTTAACTAATTGTCACCCCCGAAGAACGAACAGTAAGTCCAGGCTTGACCATCATTTTACTCATTACTCTCCTGCCTACTGGTCGTTGGGCTATTTATTCCGAGACAAATTTTTATATCCCCATATTTACAGCCGCAACTTGAATTTGCCGATGTTAATGTTAATTAGGAGAAATTACATATCACAATGCTATAAATATCGTATCCGTGTAGAGAACTTTTTAAAAATAGTCTTGTCATTATGATAAAAAAAAAGTATTTGATGTACCAAGGTGAGTTAACATTACACCAATTATAAATAAAGTAACACACTATATTTTAGGTGATACTTTAAATGTCACTCAATAATAATAAATATGTGACAGCATTATAGTAACACATGTTATTATTCAACACTTTCTGTGATATATCTCATAATAAAGGTCACTTTAACACATAATTAGTGTACTGTAATATTTGTTAAGCATGTGACCATTACCTTATAAAAAAAAATAACCTCACGTTACTCTTCATCATTTTGAACCATGTGTAATGCTACCATGCACCCTATATATTAATCAGGAGTATTGTAGGAATTTAATATAACTTTTAAAAGATATTCATGTCATGGTGATGTTAGATGCGGGGTTCAAGAAGCAAATTAATGAACTTGCATGCAAAGTAGAAACATGTTGCACGAGCAGGGCAGTGGGGGTCCAAAAATTTCTTTTTTGAAAGGGTGTGCAACTTTATATTAAAATTTTAATTTTAAGAAAAATTTCAAATAACCTGCTTTGATTATACAAAATCAATCTGAGAAGTGCCATACGTACCAAAAAGTCTCACTCTACATTTTTCTGTTAACTTTTTAAAAAATTATGTTAAGTTTTCATGAAATGACAAAAACACTCTTGTATCTGAAAAATAAAAATAAACAAGTACAAATGATTTTGAACTTTTTTTTCTAATTTTCTTGTCGTACAAAATAAAGAATAAAATTATGTTAGCCGTAAAAAAATTTCAAGTTCTTTTTTATAAAAAAAAGTTTGAAGATAAAAAATTATTTTATTTTTAATAATTTTTTTAAAAAAAGTACTAAAATATATTTTTTATTCTTTGCTTTTGTAAAACAATTGAAAAAATAAATTCAAAATCATTTTTATTTATTTTAATATTTCAGATACAAGGGTAATTCGTCATTTCACAAAAAATTAACAAAATTTTTTAAAAAGTTAACAGGAAAAGGTAGAGTGAGACTTTTTGATACTTAGGGTATCTTTCATATTAATTTTGTACTTAATGGGGTTAATGTGAGACTCGCATATAGTTAAGGAGAGTTATCTGAAATTTTTCTTTAATTTTATTAATAATATAATCAATTAAAAATAAAAAATTAACAATAAAATAATTACTAAATGCGTGCGCACGCACGCACACATATTCGAAATCAACTAAATAAAGCATATCAACTTACTCACACAAATAAATATTGAGATGCACTCTAATAAAAAAATACATGTTTTACAAAATAATATAAAAACTATTATCATATATAGGATGATAGTAATTAATTGTCCTAATAATTAATTAAGTACATGACATAAAGGGTATTATTTTAAAACAAACCTATGAAATAAATGGAAACTTTCTAACTAATGATAACGTCTAATTTCTTTAAATTGCTTGTGTGATAGAATGTGTAATTTCTTTAATGAAACATTTATACAGTGGTGACGTGCAACGATAATCAGAAGAAGGTAAAGACGTGAATATGTTTTATACTCGAGAGCACTGATCAATAATTTCAAAGATTACAGGACTTACATTAGAGTTTTATATTGTAATGAAAAGCTAAGTAAATTTTATGCTTTAATATTACGCCAATTGAAATTTTAATAAAATGAAATTCCAATATATGTATTAAATAATATATTCTCATAAATGAAAGTACAAATCGAAGTTTTGTTTTACAGGTATAAATCGAAGTTGGATGGATCGGATTACAGATTTTTTGGGGGGAATTATTAATCTATATTTTCAATCGAAAGAATCATCATTATCATGACTATGGTTATGGAGATTCAATACAATTTTAAAATGGAAAAAAAAACTAATAATAACTGTCGGATCGTAGAAATGGTTGGATTGTGTCTGCGGAGATTATTTAAATAAACTTAGCCGGGAACAAAGAAACAGAATAAATTGCATTCCTCTGCTCTTCTTCATCTTCTTCTTCTTCTTCCTGCACTTAACATTTTGAATCTGATCTGTCTCTTCTCTCTCTCATTCTTCACTCCACTTCTGGAATAATCTTCTAATTTTTATTTTAATCAGTTTTTTATCTGTATATTTACTTCTGTTGTTTTTTCCTTTGTTTATTGGTTCGGTTGTGCTTGCTTTTGCGATAAAGCATAATCATTTCCTCGGTTTCTGGATTAGAAGCGGCGAGATCCCAAATTTTTCCAGTAATTTTCCTGCATGCCAAACAGTGCATGAATGCGCCGTGAGTAACTTTCCTGCTTCCCTTTCCTTGGAATCGAAAAGGGATTTTCTGGGAAACTCTAATTTTCCGCTTCCTGCAAAAAGTTTCCTCCTTTTTTTTCCATTAGTCAAAAACTGATCTTTTGGTGCCCTGATGCTATTATGCATATCTGAGTTGCACTGGCCATGGAAGGTGGAAGAGGCGAGTCTGAGAAGAAAGGAACAAACGACGTCGTTTTGACGATAGCGAGCGCCGAAGAAGCCACGGAGGTCGACAGAGGCGGTTCCAACACTTCCTCTAAGAACCCTCCATTGAATGTGGAGATCACAGAGCTCAAGAGCCTCAGAGCCCCAAATCCCACATTCACACCCTCTCCTTCACCAGAAATGCCTAGATTCAGTCCCAGCCCAAACCCCCAAAAACCTCCCAAAGTCCCAACACTGACCCAGAGGCGATCCTTGTCGAGGTCGACGTTTTCCAAGCCCAAATCGAGGTTCGTGGAGCCCCAGAACCATGGTGATCTGAAATCAACAGAGGAGAAGATATCATTTGTGGGTTCTAGCTCACCAAGCAGCAAGCTTGCAGGTACCACTCCGAGGGGCGGCTTCAGATCGTCCCCGGTCACTCCCAGAACACCTCTGATCGGGTCTCCAATGGAGGACGAGGAAGACGATGAAGAGGTCTACAAGACTGCCAACCTCAGGGCGAGTGAGAAAATGCGCAAGAAAGTTAGAGTTTTGATGCTTGTTGAGTGGATTGCATTTGTGTGCATCATGGGTGTTTTGATTCCTAGCTTAACTGTGCACAAATTGAAGAACAGAGTGATTTGGGGATTGGGTTTGTGGAAATGGTGTGTTCTGGTTTTGGTGATCTTTTGTGGCAGGTTGTTTTCAGTTTGGTCTCTGAATGTTGTGGTCTTCTTGATTGAGAGGAACTTCTTGCTCAAGAAGAAGGTTTTGTATTTTGTTTTTGGGTTGAAGAAGAGTGTTCAGGTCTTTATCTGGTTGGGTTTGGTCCTCATGACTTGGGGTTTGTTGATCAACCGAGGGGTTGAGAGATCTGAAGACACCACTAGGATTCTTGATTACGTTACAAGGGCTCTTGCTGCTACCCTGATCGGGGCGGCTATATGGCTGCTCAAGACTCTGTTGATAAAGATACTAGCTTCGAGTTACCAATGCACAAGGTTCTTTGACCGGATTCAGGAATCAATTTTTCATCAGTATGTCGTTAGGATCCTATCGGGGCCTCCACAAATGGAGATGGGAGCTGCCATCAAGAAATCGAATAGTAGTAGTACTAGCGGGCATTTGAGTTTTAGAAATATGAGGAAAGAAAAAGAGGAGGAAATTGATGTGGACAAGCTTCACAGAATGAAGCAAGAGAAAGTTTCTGCTTGGACCATGAAAGGGTTGGTTGATGTTATAAGGGGTTCGGGTTTGTCAACCATCTCCAACACACTCGAGAATTACGACGATGAAGGAGAGCAGCAAAATACCGAGATTAGTAGTGAGTGGGAAGCAAAGGCTGCGGCTTTTTGGATATTCAGAAATGTAGCTAAACCTGGGTCCAAGTAAGATTGTATGCCTGTGAAAGTTCCTTCAATTTGGCAATAGTTATCAAACTATCTGAACAATTGTTGTTTTGTCAAATTCTATGTTTTTAGGTATTTAGATGAAGATGACCTCTTACGCTTCATGAAAAAGGAGGAGGTTGATATTGTGCTCCCTTTGTTTGGAGCAGCGGAAACTGGGAAGATCAAAAGATCAACTTTGAAGAACTGGTTGGTATGCACTCTCAAGCTCTTCTTACTTACTGTTTTTTTCTTTTTAATTTCACTTGAAATGAGCGGCACAATCTTGAAATGAGAGCTATTTGTTGAGTTCTGTCATGCCGCTACTTGCATGCAGGTTAATGTTTACATTGAACGCAAATCATTGGCACATTCCTTGAATGACACCAAAACAGCCATAGAAGAGCTGAACAGACTTCTCTCGGCCATTGTACTTATATTGGCGATTATTGTGTGGTTACTCTTGATGGGGTTCTTGACAACCAAAATACTCGTGTTCATTTCGTCCCAGCTTTTGTTAGCAGCTTTTATGTTTGGTAACGCAGCAAAAACTGTTTTTGAAGCAATCATATTCGTCTTTGTGATGCACCCATTTGACGTGGGTGATCGTTGTGTCATTGATGGAGTGCAGGTACTTATCTTGTTCTGCTGACTTATTGTAGGTTTATTAAATTAAGGTTACTTTGCTTCGTTTTTCCCATAGAGTTTAATTCAAAACTTGCAGATGGTCGTTGAGGAGATGAACATCTTGACGACAGTCTTCTTGAGATATGATAATGAAAAGATATTTTATCCAAATTCAACTCTGTCGACCAAGCCTATCAGCAACTTTTACAGAAGTCCAGAAATGAGCGATGCCGTGGAGTTTGCTGTTCATATTTCTACTTCTGTAGAGAATATTGTAGCTCTTAAAGCTAAAATCAAAGCGTATGCAACACTCTCATGCTTCTTATTTAGTACTTTTTCTCTCCAATATGTGTTCCATTTATCTTTTGCAGAAACTAGGATATCAATTTTAGTGTTTGGCTTTACACTATATACGTAATCCATGATTAAATGAGACACTTATTTTGAGATATACATTTTCAGAAAGGACATTTGTTTTAGGATGTCTTCCGAGATGGTCTATGCTAAATATTTTTGCTGCTAACATATTAGTACATGTCCCATTCATGATTATTTTTTCTATGTGGATAGGTGTTTAATAGAAACCAAATGAGTTGAAATGTAAATCTACAATTACATGCAATTTAGCTTATTGTAGATGATTCAGTCTTATTATCATAGAAAATACAATGGTGATGTCTTACTATTTTCAGTACTAAGATTTCGGTTCTTTTATTTCATATGGTTTTGCTTCCATTTTTGAACTATATTTTGGTGGTTCAGGTACTTGGAGAGCAAGCCTCAACACTGGCGTCCAGGTCACAGTGTATTAGTTAAGGAGATAGAGGATGTGAACAAGATGAAAATGGCGCTTTATGTTACGCACACCATAAACTTTCAGAACTACGGAGATAAAAGCAGCAGGAGGTCTGAACTAGTTTTAGAGCTGAAGAAGATTTTTGAAGAGCTTGGCATTAAGTATCATCTTCTGCCTCAGGAAGTTCATCTAACCCACCTCAACACCACACCGTCACCAGCTATACGATGATGATCATACTCTATACATACGGATTCTCCTCTTGGGCTGCAACTATGTTCCTGCATACCACATATTATCATCCTATGAATCTATCTACAAGTTGATAATTTGAAGCTCTTTTTTGCTGTGACGAGATAGTAGATTAACTAATGATGAGAATGAAATATAAAAGCAAGGAAATTATGAGCAGGAGAGATGGATGGAATGTCAAATTGCTCTTGTTTGAGTTGTTAAAGCTTGGTTGGTATGCTATGCTTCTTTTGTAAACTCAGTCATTAGAATGCCAATTATGGTAACAATACAAGGGTTTTTTTATCGAAGGTTTGTTGTAAATGTTAAAGATAGTCAATGTTTTTATGACTGAATATGTTAATGGTAAGGGTAAAATGGATTGGCAATGGGAGATACCTATATTCAACTGTTCATGTTTCTTATTTAATTGTGCTATTTTTAAAAAAATAAATGGCAATCCTTGCAAGCTCTTTAACACTCTATCCGGTGAAACGGCCTGCAAGGAAACAAAATTGGATTAAGATTAATCACCCAAAAAATAATGATCCCAATAAACAAAAAAAACTCACTAGGAAATATATAACAATGGTGTTCATTTCTAATTTGGAGAAGTTAAAAGGTTATGAGTTGAAAAGACGTTAATCTATCCAATTTTGAAGCTAAAACATGTAGGCAACGGTTGAGAATCTACAGGGAGGACTCCGATTATGATGACAATGAAATCTCCGAATCATAATCTGCCAACCCAACGGTTACTCGGAAAAAGGCTACTAAGCCGGTAAGAGATACAAAACATAGAAACCTTTGGACCATTTTTCAGGATTTAACGAATAAATTATTCAGATAGAGGGGAAAACAATATACTTCTACTGTGGAATCAGAATCAGAATCAACCAGGATAAAAATTCAAGTATTGGGTCGAACAATTATTTGATGTCAAGGTGATAAATAAAAGAATCGATCAAAATTATGTATATTTATCTAAAATTTAAATTATCAATTAAAGATGACAAAACACCATATCTGATTAAAATTATCTTATCATGTAATTTTCAAGGAATTGGGTCAACTTTTCATCGTGAGAAGGGTCAGAAAAACTCAAACTCTCATTTGTTATGCTAAAAAAATAATAGTATATATTATTTTTATTAAAAATATGCTTATATATGTAATTTAAAATGATATATTGATATTTGTAAATGGATTCGGATGGAGTTTGAGAAACAAGTATTCTCTATCAGATGGTCGAGAAAACCCACCCGTTGCCAAATAAAAACAGTTGGTGTTTGTTGGGCCAACAACAAAGGGTATGAGAATATGAAAGAAGATGGGTGATTGGGGCGTCTAAAATCTAAGGAGATAACCTTATCCACCAATCCTGAAAGGAGGAGCTGCCACATCACACACAGAATGCCCTTGGCTAATTATCTTGGTTGGCCCATCCCATCCACCCTCTAAAACACTTGAACCTCCACCTCCCATCCCATTAACTCCACTTCGGAAAGCAAGAGAACGCAGCAGAGCTTAGAGAGCAACAATGGCAGCTTCCACTTCAGCTGTTGCAATGGCCATGCCACTCACCTCCCTCAGTGGCAGTGGCATGAGAGTCAGAGTCAGACCCTCCTCTTCTAGGTTCGTGGTGAGGGCTTCGCTCAAGGACAAGGCCGTGACCGGGCTGACGGCGGCTGCGCTGACGGCGTCCATGGTGGTTCCTCAGGTGGCTGAGGCCGCGGAGTCCGGCGGCCTCACCCCTTCCCTCAAGAACTTCTTGCTCAGCATTGCCGCCGGCGGGGCTGTGCTCGTTGCCATCATCGGCGCAGTTGTCGGTGTCTCCAACTTCGATCCCGTCAACAGGAGCTAATCCAATTCCAATTCATCCTTTTATGTACTAATGTGTTTCTCATCCTCACCAATGGTCATGGATGATGATCACATCTCTTGTCTTATTGTGTAACCAACCTCTATGTGAAATCCCACTACTCTTTCAATTTCAAACTACTACTGCTCAGTGCTCACTACTTAATCTTGGTAGACTCATAACAACACGCTAAATTGAAGATCACAGTATAAAGTTCTGCTTCTTCAAAGCATCATCAATAAGAACTTCATTCTCATTCGCAGTCTACATTCTCATAACCTTATAAACAAACAAAAGCATATCCAAATGCAATGCAACTTTAGTATTAATGATAGCCAATCATTCCGATCAATTAACCTATAGATTATACCACTGAAAATAAACATCCTCCAGGTATTGTTCTCCAGAAGAAGAAATCAAAGTGCAGGTTCTAAGACAGTAACATACAAAATCAACAATCCTTTGCATAAAGCAGGAAGAAGCAAATCATGACACATTACTTGGTAAGTTTGTAGAATTACAGACATTTCATCTTGCAATCAATGGAGAATGCTAATGTTCATATAATGCAACAAATTTAGTGTTAGCTATGCAGAATCTGAAACTAGTTCTCATTGGATCTGTGGAATTCATTTGGAAGACTTGAAAATCAAATTAAGCATATATTTACCTTCTAAAGCATAGTTCACCTTATCTGCTTTGACTATGGTTGTTTTGACTCTTTGTTCTTCATTATGCATTTCCTCTTTGATCTTCAGCTTAAACAGATATTGACTGAAGAGCCTGCGACGGACAATATCACCAAACTGGTCTTCACCGTCCTCTTCATATTTCAGTGAATACAACTCCTTTGCCGAACAACCCATGATCTCCTCCCCAGCTTCTTGGAAAGCTGTCACCCAAGTCAGCCCTGTATGGTCCTGAATTTGAGCCTGAAGGAGATACCTGTAGTCACATTCCTCAAACTCTTGATTGCACCTATCACATTGCCATCTTGAGTTTCCCGATCTTGTTGCTTTCTTACTACACTGTCTATCACCGATCATCAATGGGCAAGCTGTGTAACAGAATGAATCTGTTTTAATGAATGTTATGGTTGCCTTCACTGTCACCCAGTCTGGTTTATCTGATCTTCCAAGTCCTTCATCCTTGATCTGAGCCACATTTTTACGCACCTCATTCTTATGTCCTCCGGGCATAAGGTCCCTAGTTATGGATACCGAAGCAGAATTCTTTCCCCCTTGATCAAACCAGTTCCTTAAGTTACGCGCCTCAGGAAAATCTGGATTAATGAAGAGCTGGGTAGCTGAAATAGTTCCTACAGATTTCCCACTGAAATCATTAACTTTAGCTGCTTTAACAGCTAGTGCTGGAAAAAATCCTGAATCAACCATTTCTTGCAGCTCTTGACCTTCCCTGTTGCAGAAATCCCCCCAAAGGGTGAGCTCAACACTCCTCCCAGACCCATCCTTCAGATTCAGAATTCTTCTCTGTGTTTCCATCCCATTCTTTCTCAAGATGGGGACTGATGGGTGAACGGACACCACAATACCAATAACATCAAGAATGGAATTGTTCTCTGCATTTTCAATCTCACTTATAGGTCTGAAAGAGAACTGCTGTTTCGGTATAGAACTATCTTCATCAGGACAAAGGTCCACCGTTGACGTTGCCTCCAAGAATATCTCCCATTCATTCTTCAGATGGTTAAAGTTCTTCTGTGCAGGTTTCAAACTGCCTTTAGAAATCAGATATACTTTGCCAACCTCAATAGCGTCGTAGAAGCGGTCAACAACAGCATTGAAGCAGGTCACTCTAATTTCCCCTCCATCAGAGTCAAGAAGGTCGAAAGAGAAGACCTTCCCGTCTCCTCTGGCATTGTTGTAGCGGCGGAGATCCCCTTTTGCAGTAACTCTTGCCTTGATAGCCCACCGCCCCTGGTAAGGATTTAAAGCAGCGATAGGAATGATACGTGCTGGTGCGTCATTTTTCATCATTGGGCCACGATTTTTGTAGTTTGAAGGTGGTTGGTATGGAGGCTGAACAGTAGGTTGAAAACCCTGCATGCCATTACTCGGACGATTTTGACCACTAAAACTGATACTGAGCCCCACAGACTGTTCTGAACTGGTAATAGGCAATGATTTTGGTGCTGTTGAACCAGACTCAGTTAGCATAATGGGATTGCCAATTATCTCATATTCTCGAAATATAGTTTCCATGTTCAGCACAACAATAATCCTGCAAAATATTACAGTAGTGAGATATCACTACAGGTCTCCAATGAACAAATAGCCTGATACCAATCAAAATCCTTTATCATGGGCTATAACTGACAAGGGAAATTAACAAATCATTTCTCAAACATACATAGAGAATTCTTAAGTTCTCGACCACACCTATCTCATATCTGTCTCTTTTCCTTGGCCAGAACACGGAAAAATTACGCACAACAAAATGAGTTGCTAGCATTATTTTGATATATGCCTAATACATCAAATGATCAACTCAATCAGTCTATATACAAGCTAATCATGGCGAATCTGCTTCTTTGAAATTAATTTTAGCACTTACTAAACTCAATAAGTAGATCTGGTCAAAAGCATTTGATCAGTTTTCCCCCAAACAACAGCACAGCGCATATTCGAAACAGTGGTTCTAATTACATATATTTCTCAGTGCTTATAATTCCAATAGTAAGTGAGCAACATTGTAGACCTAAGTAGAGATGCTATCTTCCAACCAAAGTTCCAATCAATCGCCTCAATATCCAAACAGCAAGAGCAGTTGGTGAACACAAGGTATTGAAAGAGTGAATCATCGAAATGAAACAAGAGTGAATGTGTTTATGGAGCATACTTGCGATTCTGGGAGGGGGTGCAGATGTAATCGATGAGCTGAAGGACAGAGCCAACCTTGACATGGCCGGACTTGACGCGGTCGTTGAGCTGAGTGGCGAGCATGACATGCTGAGTGGAGACGCCGTCGGAGAGCAGGAACTTGTACCTCTCCTGGGCGCTCCCTATGAGCTTGATGTCGATGACCTGAACAAGAGGCTTCGAGTTCACATCGCCACCGTAGATGGCGGCGAGAGAGTTGGGCGTCAGGCTCACAGGCATCGTCGGGAACCCTAGAAATGGCGGTGACTCTGAGGGACAGATCTGATCAATTTTGAAATTTCAGAAAAATGAATATCGCGTGTGTGTGTGTATCAGAGAGATGTAAAAATGGCGGGTATTGTATTGGATTGGATTGGATTGGATCGCTTCTCTCTCTCTCTCAAGGAAGGGACTATTTGAGGTATACGATTTGCGGTTTTTCCGAGCGTACCGGTTTATAATGACAGATTGACAGTAATACCCTCTCTTTTATGTTTTCTTTACACAAATCACTTCAACCCTATCATACATACCTATATAATCTTTCCACCATGATCGAACACTAGATCTCATCATAAATGCTCAAAGGGCTTAGTTTTTTATTTATATTTAAAAAAATTTTAAAATGAACAAAATACATTTCTATTTATTTTTCTTCATTTTTGAAATTTTAAATATAAATACATTATGGTCATTTTAAAAACATTATGAAAAAATAATAGTGTTAGTAAATGAACGAAAAAAAATTGTGAATAGGCTCAAACTGGATCGGACCACGGCGTTGTCCATCCGTCACCCGCCTCCTGGCCACACAACGTCGGTGTGAAATTAAAAAAGAGTTTGGTATACACAGATGAGAAAGTGGTTTATCTAGTTGAATCATGCTGCAGTTATCTCCTGAATTTATATTGCGAGTAATCTCATACAGGTACGTTGAACTACAATCCGATATTATATAGGTGCACTGACGTATATACTTTGGTAGCTCCGTTAAAATTCGTTAACTTTCAATTTATTTTATTTTAAATCCATTGTAAAAAACTAAAATGCAACTTACTCAGTAGGTAGCTGGAGTCTTCAGGCGGTGGTCAAAACACTCTGGTGTTGGGAGTAGTTTTTAGTGGAACGTTTCGACCTGTTTTTGGGTTTGTAGGAATTTTCAGCGATTCATTGTTTCTCTTTTCATCCCTTTGGGTTTGTTGGTATTTTGTTACACGTTTTTGCAGGTTTAATGTTGTTTAGCGTCAGGGGCCGTTAGTGCTTTCCGTAATAGATGACTATTGGTTGCATCCCTTTGTCTTAAATCATGTGAGTCCGAGCATAATTGCGTATAAAGTCGTAAAAACCCTGGGTGAGATGGACATAGACAGAAGGAGCTAGCCTTCAGGGGTTTATAGGTGCTTGTGAGTGCCTCATCGTAGTGTTTGTGATTGGTGCTTGTAACTTGTATGAGCTTCTTGGGAGCTTATAGGTGTTGCTTTCAAAAAATAATAACCTATAGAAACGAGACAATAAACTTAATTTATTTAAATACAGATGTAATTCAATGACAAGCTTGTATAAATAAGTGGTAATTCTATGTCAGTACCTCAACTTTGGCTCATTTTCAAATCAGTACACTAACTTTGAAATTTTTTTTGCCGTTACTCTAAGTTCAATTAGTTGCATATAAGTATTTAATCTGTTAAATCTAACATAATTAGGATGTGAAAAGACCAAAATGCCCTTAATGCTAATGATTTGAAATCTGACCAATCTGACCGATTCAAATCTAGTCAAACCGGTTCAATTTGACCAATTTAATTATTAATAATTAAAAAAATAATTATTAATATTACATGAAACTTTCAAATTTAATAAATCTCTCATAAAACCTCCGTTTCGGACTCATAGTATATCAAATCGAAGAGAATCGGAAGATAAACAATTTTAAAGAATAATATTAATAAAATGGTAACTAATATTTATTAATTAAATGGTAATTAATGCAGATTAGTATCTATGAAAAAAAGTTGGAAGAAATGAAGCACATGACCAGGCAGGAGTATATTGAGTCTCTTTTACATTTTATTTGATTGGATTTCCCCAAAAATAGAAATTGGCATAGGAAGGAAACATTTTGGGAAAATGACATTCTAGTAAAAGTGGAGTTGCAGAAACAAAAGATAGGTGAGAGAGAAGAGTGTCACGTCTTTGAAAATTAGATAAATAGGCGAGAACATTTTAGTCTTTTCAATCAAATTATAATAACTATTTTAACCTTAAGGGCAATTTAATCATTTCACATGAAAAAAACGATAAAAGCTAACAAAATTGTACGGAAAGTGCAAAGTGAAAATTTTGCACATTCTAAGCATATTCAACCAAAAAAAAATTTAAGTGTACCCATAAGCATTAGGGATATTTTGGTCGGTACTTATCAAAACCTTTACAAATTGTGATACTTACTTGAAAATGAGGTAAAGTTAGAGATACTAACATAAAATTACCCCAATAAATACGGTATCAAACTAAATTTCCAATATCACATTTGCAAATCCCTTTCGTAGATCGATAGAATTGCAAATCTTCTCATTTTTAACTTAACTTAAATCTATCACATAATCAGGGTAGTTGGAGTATGACTTCTCGTAAACCAAATGAACTTGTCTTTGATTAGTAAAACTTTCATTACTAGAATTCATGCACAAGAGAATCTACACAAAATAATGTTTGATATTATGTACCTCTTTATCACACCATTCAATAACTTACATTTGCACAATAAAGTGACATCATATGAAGTGGGTAATTAATTACATTTAAAAACCAAAGCAAATGTTGGGAAAAAATATTGCTCTTTGGGAATCCTGTCAAGAACCCACCCTTTCAGCCTCCGAATTTGGTCAAGCTTTATATTAATCTCCCAATGAGTTCACCTGAACATGGTAAACCATACGTGAGCAATTAGACAACTACAAATAACAATATAATCCCATATCTAAGTAAGCAATCATGACATCAACCAAACATATATTTAGCATCAAAATGGAACAAATTTGAGAATTTCTGCTATTGCAACGGCCAAACAAAAAGGTTAGAAACAATGTACAATAGATAAAAGTGCACATTAAAACAAAATAGATGTAGCGAATCCAAAACAATCTACTGTAAAACAAGACGGTAGAAATAATGTTAGGAAAAGCAAAGTCAATATAGTCATCTTCCGACACAAATTTGGTACCATAAAAACCTATTTGCTTTATAGATGACCAATAACATTCAAAGGCAAAAGAAAAGATAAAAGCAAATTTAATCAAACATGTAGCAACTCCAAACAAGTGAATGTAAGAACATTCAAGCCCACAGGCAAAATTGTTTGGGGAAGCATCCTCAATGTAGTCATCTTCCGACACAAATTTGGTACATGAAAACCCTATTTGCTTTATAGATGACAAACCATAATCTAAACCAATAATTACAAGCAAATACATGTATCCTCACTTGGCTTGCTAGTTGAAGATGGGTTCAATTCAAGAGTATGATGCCATGTGTGTAGAATGATAATGTAGTCAACTTCGACACAAAGTAGGCATCAATATACCAGTTTGCTATGTAGATGACAAAAACACAACATGAAATACACTAGAGTGTATGGTTTATGGGAAAATCTAAATGAAGTAAACAAATTAAACAAATTATTTGGTATTGAAGAGTATCAATACAAAATAATATTCAAGAAAAAATGAAGAATTGATTTTGTATACCTCATGACCAACAAGAAGCTACTTGTCTAAATAAGACATCATTGCCTTCCTCGGCCAGATCAGGGCTCGAATTGCTCCATCATCGAACAACTTCAAGTGAGACCCTATCCTATAGTGGAAGGATCTAATTACCTTTGGATTCTGGGCCATCGAATTTCGGCGGCCATTTTCGAGAGCTGCTGCGGAAACCCTAATTGCCGAGGGGAACTATAAATAGAAGACGATGGATGGGATTTAGGGTTTTGGGACGAAAGAGAGAGATTATGATGATTGTGTAATTATTTATTATTTTAATTACGAGATGGGCCTTATTTCGTTATTTTCTCATTGGACCAAGCCCACTCAACTTTGAAGCCATAGATTTAGTGGGCTCAATGATGACACTCCATATTTTTGTGCCTAAAGCCTACACCGGTCCATAACATTAGCGCAACTTTAACCCGAGGCCCATTTTTGCAGACCGTAGAGTGAGAGCAACTCTAACCCAAAATCATCACCTAATTATATTTCAAAGTTAGGATAAGGACCCGAGTCTAATTATCATATCAATCCAAAGGATAGTAAAATTATTTTATTTATTTCTGTTATAATTATAATTACTGATAGAATATTTCTGATGATTTATTTATCATGATATGTTGTACATTCATAAAAATATTTAATTAAATTAATTAATCTTAAAAAGAAGTCAACTTTATGATTTTTTATTTACACCATTTAAAAATATAATAATATTTTTGTATAAATCACCCAACAGTTACATTGGAGGTTAATGTTTGGCGTCTTGTTATTGCCTTTATAGATAAGACGGCTTGGCTTGGAGTTAAGGTGAATTTGAATAATGTGAACAACTTCCGTTAAGACTTGAAGAGAGAAGATTCCATCGCCCGCCCATTACCTCATTTCCTTGCTCAATGTGAACAACTTCTGTCAGAGGAAATGTTGAATCGTAGGCCTCTGACATACACCTTCTCACAATCTGGATCATCCGGAGTACCAAATCCAGCAGGCAAGTTTGAAATAAATTCTTTGACCAACAGAGGATAGTGATTACCTATGTCAGTGACGGTCTTTATGAGTTCTGCCTGTTTCAGGAGTTTGACAATGGCTTCCAGTCCAAGGATCTCCGAGGACAGGGTCTTCTCGGGATATGCCGTCTTCTGGAACACAGACTCCCATCGTTTTGTACTGGCAGCAGAATGGAATGACACATTGTCATACGGAACACTTGGGGCGTTCTTGACCGGCTTCAGGCTTCCTGCCTTCTTTGCTTCCTTTACGGTAACTTCCTCTGCATCGTCATCAGTTTCTTCATCACCAATCTCCTTTTAGAGACAACTTTCTTTCCTTTATTTTTGGCGGACAACTTCTTCTTCTTGCTGGGGCCTCCAGCATCCTTTACTTCCTTTCTTTTCTTGGTTTCTCTCAAATTTCCTACCATTACTGCGAGGCATTCATTTTCCTCTAACACTTTCTTTTTCAAAGATGGAATCACTGTGTGTGTTGTTTCTGCGGCATTTTCTATAACATCTCCCCTGACATCCAGAGGCGCTTCTTCTGTGACATTAGCTGCGGCACTGTTTTCCTTCTCTACTCCTTCCAGATCGGTATCCCCGTCTCTGGTCTCTTCTTTCTCAGATTCATCATCGACTTCTTCCGAGTCAGCAACTTCTTCCTCTCCTACCACAGCCTCATCTGTGGGTTCAGGGGCGACATCTTTCACGCCTTCTTCTTCACCCTCTCCTTCTGCAATCCGTTATAACCCATGACTGACTGGGGTCAAGTCATTCTTTTCCCCTTCAAGATTTATGAGATCCTCAACCACCCCTTCTTGAGGGGGGGTCCTGATTTTCCAGTAGTGACTCTAACAAGTCACTATTTCTAGAAGTATCAGTATTCGATACAATGGAAGAATCGATACCTGGGAAACTTGCTGAAACTAGCGCAAGGACGATTTGCATGGAGGTTTCTTGGTTCCCTTGGTCAATGTCAGTTTCTCGCTGAGGGCCTGTAAGTTCAGTCATCGTGAAAGCAGAGCTTCCAGTTCGGGTTCTTTTGGGAACTCGGGAAAAGACGGGTATTGGAGTTTCTTCCGGTGGGATTCTCTGGAGGATCCCTCAACATTCTTCTGTGGCTTCAGTCCTTTGATTCGTACCCCATGTTTGTTGGTGCTGGGTTTGCTGCTTTTGGGGCTTTTCGCCTCGGTCTTCTTGGTTTTTCGACCGTCTGTGGCTTTCTTTGGTGCCAGATTGCTCCTGGTTTCACCATTTTTGCCAAGAGTGGAAGAGTTTTGTGTAAGAGTTTTGAGAGAAGAGAGCGCAATACTTAAACAGAGGCAGGCTAGGTTTTGAAAAACAAAATCAAATCTGTAGGTAGCCGAGCGTATCTCGCGACCTTTCCTCTTTTTATTTGGGCTTTTGGCATACTTGACCCAATGACATGTGTTGGGATTTTTGAACCGGTTCATGAAGAGGTACCAACTAACTTCTCTCAACCATTTTGACAACTTCGATTACTTGCTGATGGTGCAGAGACCGAGTGACGTCCTGAGGTACTCGAATTTGCTTGCATCTAATGACTTAGTAAAAATGTCAGCAAGTTACTTCTCTGTATGGATGTGCTCTAGGACGATCTTCTTGTCTTCGACCATCTCGCGAATGAAGTGGTGCCTAATGTCAATATGCTTGGTTTTGCTGTGTTGAACCGGATTTTTAGAGATGTTAATTGCACTGACAGTATCACAATACAAATTCATGGCTTCTTGTCTAGTATTGTATTCGACTAACATTTGCTTCATCCATAGTAATTGTGTGCAGCTACACCCAGCAGCGATATACTCAGATTCAGCAGTGGACAAGGCAATACAGTTGTGCTTTTTACTGAACCATGATATGAGGTTATTGCCAAGGAAGAAGCAACCTTTAGATGTGCTCTTCCTATCTGCTGTGTTTCCAGCCCAATCAACATCACAATACCCCACCAGGATAGAGGATGTGTCGAATGAGTATAGTAAACCCAAGTCTGTAGTCCCAGAGATATATCTAATAATTCTTTTAGCTTGGGACAGATGACTAAACTTAGGATTAGCTTGATATCGTGCACATACTCCCACAGAGTAGGCAATGTCAGGTCGACTAGCAGTAAGGTAGAGAAGACTACCAATAATGCTTCTATATAGGTGTTGGTTGACGGCTTCTCCTGGATCATCTTTAGTTAGCTTGATGTGTATAGCTGCTGGTGTCCGTTTATGTGAAGCTTTCTCTAGCCCAAATTTCTTGACAATATTTTTCGCATATTTGCTTTGAGAGATGAAGATGCTATCTTTTAGCTGCTTGATTTGGAAGCCTAGGAAATAGGTAAGCTCTCCCACCATACTCATCTCGAACTCTGATTGCATTTGTTGGATAAATTGCTCCACCATCTTTCTTGACATCCCTCCAAAGACAATGTCATCGACATATATTTGGGCTATCATCAAATTTCCGTCCTCATTCTTCACAAATATAGTCTTGTCGACTCCCCCTCTAGTGTAGCCGCTTTGAATCAGAAATTTTGTAAGCCTTTCATACCAAGCCCTTGGTGCTTGTTTCAATCCATAGAGGGCCTTCTTGAGTTTATACACATGATCAGAGGAGTGAGGATCAACAAATCCTTTAGGTTGTGACACATATACTTCTTCGTTGAGGTCTCCATTCAGGAATGCACTTTTGACATCCATCTGGTAAAGCTTAATCTGTAGATGGCATGATATCCCTAGTAGGAGTCTGATTGCTTCAAGTCTTGGTACAGGAGCAAAGGTCTCATCGAAGTCTACTCTCTCAATTTGAGTGTACCTTTGAGCTACTAACCTTGCTTTATTGCGAGTGATGTTACCAAGCTCATCGGACTTAGTTCCCACACCTGGTTCTTCTCAAATTGAATCAGTTCCTCTTGCATAGCATTGACCCAATACTCATCATTGATGGCTTCATTGATATTTTTGGGCTCAATCTTTAAAACGAAGCATATATTACCTATCATCTCGATGTAGTTCACCGGAGTTTTTGTCCGAGTCCGTATGCCTTCATTTAGGTCTCCAATTACTCTAGAGATAGGATGATTAGCCTGGATTCTTCGTGAGGGGTTCTTGTTGCTGGCTTCAGGAACTGTCTTATTGTTATTGACACTTGGACTAGCATCATTGTCTTCTGACTTGCTGCTATCATCTTCACTGGCATCCACAATAGCACCATTCCTTACATTGTTTGGATAAACTCTTTCTTCGTATATCGCATCTTCTGGGGCGTCTTCATAGTCATCATCAACAACAACATTGATTGATTCCATCATGGTCTTGGTCCGTTTGTTGAAGACCCGGAACACGCGACTATTCCTTGAGCAGCCAAGGAAGATGCCTTCATCACTCTTTAGATTAAGTTTTCGACAAGGTTCTCTATCAGCCATAATATAACAAGTGGATCCAAAGATATGGAAGTACTTAACATTGGGCTTTCTTCTCCTCCATATTTCATAATGAGTTACTGACATATCCGGTCGGAGAGTGACTCGATTGTGGATATGGCAAGCAGTGTTAAGTGCTTCTGCCCAGAAGTGAGTTGGTATATCCTTGGCCAGCATCATAACTCTAGCCATCTCCTGTAGAGTCCTGTTGTTGCGCTAAAAAATGCCATTCTGTTGGGGAGTGATCGGTGCTGAGAACTCATGGGCTATCCTTTATGAGTTGCAGAATTCTGCAAATTTGCTGTTTTCGAACTCTCGACCATGATCACTGCGAAGACGAATTATTTTGCCAATTGTCTCCCATTTTTCTCGTTGGATCTGGATGCTAGATTTTTGAAGATCGAAAAGGTATCCGATTTGTCACGAGGGAAATCAACCCATGTGTATCGTGAGTAATCATCTACACACACAAAGACATAGCGTTTTCCTCCAAGACTTTCAACTTGCATTGGCCCCATGAGGTCAACGTGTATTAGCTCAAGTACTCGAGAGGTGGTGATATGTTGCAGCTTCTTGTGCGACATCTTAGTGTGCTTTCCAATCTGACATTCTCCGCAGATATTTCCTTCCACGATTTTCAGGTTTGGAATTCCAATAATGGCATGTTCTGAGATTGCCTTATGCATACTTCTAAGATATAGATGTCCAAGCTTTCTATGCCAAAGTTTGGTTTCTTCTACTTTGGAGACAAGACACTTTGCCGCTTCGATATGTGATTCGGGCGACCAGATGTAACAATTATCCATTGAGCGGATTCCTTGTAGAATAGTGACTTGATCGAAATCTTTTACTATACATGCTTCTTTAGTAAATTTCACTTCTGAACCCAGATCACAGATCTGGCTAATGCTAATCAGATTTGCCTTAAGTCCTTCTATAAGTAATGCTTCAGTTAGGCAAGAAACTCCTGGATGCTTGAGTAGTCCTTTTCCAATGATTCGAGCTCAAATCCCATCTCCAAAAGTAACATAGCAGTTTGTATATAATTTGAGATTGGAAAGAAACTCTGGAGTACCTGTCATGTGTCGAGAACATCCACTATCGAGATACCAGTCTTTGTTGGTTGAAGCACTCAGGGAGGTATATGCAACATTAGCTCGATAGACTAGATTCTTTGGTCTTCATTCATGACGGGATATTTTCTGAGGAGTTGAGAGATGACCTTGATATCTCCTTTGATTTTGTGGTAACTGAGCTTGCTTCTTCCCATGGAGTTGAAAGCAGAATGGTCTGATGTGACCCCTTCGACCGCAGTAATGACATATCCACTAATATTGATAAGCTGGTTTTCTGGAATATTGATGTCTGCATGGAGGATTTCTTTTGGTAGTTGATTGACATGAACATGTTATAGAAGATGTCTTGACATTTATTGTAGGTCGTCCTGTAGGATGTGTCATGCCATTCTGTAGTTTCTTGTCAACCATGGCTTGTTGTGGGACAAACTTTGTGACTGCTGATGAGGCGATATTATGTGTGTACCCTAGTCCCGTCATATCTTTGGACTGCTTTCCTACTGATAAGAGTTTGTCAAGGCTTTCTGTGATAGGATTCATCATCTTTACTGATTTAGTCATAAGACTAATTTATCCATTAAGTCTGGTGATCTCGTGTTTTATCTCCACAATCGTCTCTAGAAATCCAGATTTGTCGTTGGTAAGAATGATGATCCATTCTCCTTGTTGATCAAGGATCAGAGTTTCCTTGACCCATCTGGTATGTAAGCTTTTGTATGCCTTGACTAGTTGCTCTTTAGTCCAATTCTCGTTTGGAGTTGGATGATGGAGATTATCACTGATATTGGCAGAGTTATCAATGTTACATACAGAAGTAGTTGTAGTGAATGCAACAAAGTTGATTACCTCCTTAGAGCCACTATCTTCATTGTCATCATCTGATAAGGTAGCATTATGTCATCGTTTTTGTTGTTTGAGGAAATTTGGACATTCTCTGCGAAGATGACCGAATGCTTCACATTCATGACACTGAGGTCCTTTGTTCTTGTTGTTTTCCTCTCCACTTCTGTTTGGTTTGTCAAAACTTCCTCCTGTTTGAGCTTTTTGTGGAGCTTTGTTTCTGGCATTTGTTGTGACATTCCATCCGCTCATTCGATTGAATCTTCTCATGAATTTTTTGTAATTTTTTGTGAGAATGGCCATTGTAGCATCGATGTCTTCTTCAGAGTCAGAATCCTCATATTCTGGTTGCTTGTGTGTTGAGCTTTTGAAAGTAACCCCTTTATTCCTTTTGTCGATATTGAGCAGAGATAACTCATAGGTCATCAGAGATCCCATCAGTTCATCGAATTTTAAGATCTTGAGGTCATGAACTTCCTCAATTGCGGTGATCTTCATCTTAAATCTAGGGCTAAGAGCACGCAGGGTTTTTCTAACCAGTTTTTCATTAGACATTAGTTCGCCCAGAGAATAGGATTCATTGGCTAGATCACGAATACGAACATTGAATTCAGCAATTGATTCGTCCTCTTTCATGACAAGGGCTTCGAAGTTGGTTGTCAAGTATTGCAGCTTTTGTTCTCGAACCTTGGTTGTTCCTTCATATGCAACAACCAGGATATCCCATGCGGATTTGGCAGTTGTGCATGTGTTGATTAGTCTGAATACGTTCTTGTCAACACCATTAAAAATAGCATTAAGAGCTCGAGAGTTTCCCATTGATTCCTCGTCTTCGTTGTCAGTCCAGTCTTTTTTTTGTTTTGGACCGATAGGGTTACCATCATTGTCACTGAGTTGTGGGACATTCTTTATGACATTTTTCCTAGTTCCTTAAAAATAAGCCAATCACTAAAACCGTCGTAACTACAAGCTTCATTTTTTCCAACTTTTCTTACTATATATTTTCATTTTATAATTTCTTTTATCTTTTTGCTGATAAAAATGAATCCAGAACAATTTTTTATGTAACCTAAAATAAATGTTTTCGTAACCCAAAACACCGATGTTTCTACAACCTAATACTGGTGTTTCTGTAACCAAAAACATGTGTTTCCATAAACTTATGTTTTCATTATATATTTATTGTTTTTTCGTTTAGTTCAGTAAATATTTTTGTAGTTCAACGAGTTTCTACTAAATTGTGAACTTTCGTTATACTTGAATATTTTTTACTTTTACCCTAACGGTTGAGTATTAGGTTGTCTTTTTTATTATCGACAAGTTGTGTATCAAAATTTGAACTCAACTATGTTATGATGAAGTTAGATAGCATCAAACTTGTGATTCTTAAAAGTTATTAAAATTATTGTATTGTCAGTCATTTAGATCCCTCATTACACTTTGAGTACTCGTTACATTCTAAACCCTTGTTACAATTATGGAAATCGGGCGTAATGAGGGTTTGGACTGGTTATAACAACAGTTCAAACCCTCGTTAAACTTTGAACTCTTGTTACACTCCGAACATTTATTATACAATTTTACCGCAAATATTGATTTTTAGAGGTTGTCATAATCACTTCTCGTTACACTTTGAACCTGTTTTGGGTTACGGAAATACATGTTTTATGTCTAGAAAACGCATGTTTTTACTATGAAAACACAGTTTTAAGATGCATAATCACCTTTTTAAGTTAAAATGCCGATCAAAAATACTTTTTTAAATTACAAAAACACATGTTTTGAATTATTTTCTTATTAATAAATGATGATTAATATATAAAATAGAGAACTGAATTTTCAAGTTGTGAAAAGAGAAACTCCAAAAGAAAATAGTTGGAAAATAAAAGGCTAAAATCAATACAATGATAGATTGTTAGAATTTATAAGATATGAGCTTGTTAGATGAAATTTGAGTTCATTAAAATTGCTAAGATAACAAAACCACTCTTTTTGTTGTATGAAATGATCAAAAGAGAAAAGTAATTCGTAACCATGTACATTAATAAGTCAACATAATCTCACCACCATAAATAATTCGTACATCGTTCACACTTTAAGTTTTGTTTGTGCACCAATGCATCTTATTTTATATGTATATCTTATTGCTATAAATTGGGTCCAAATAATAATTCCTTAAAAGATTGAAAACACAGTTGGTTCATTCCCAATCCATTTGCTACAGTTGCTAGAAACAAAAGGGAAACAAATGATTCCCACTTCACATGCAATGTTTAGCTTCATCTTCTATAGCCCATCATCATTTTTGCCTTAAACAAATCATATACTCTTTATTGTCCTTTTCTTTTTAATTCTCGTGAACTTTAGCCATATATAATTGTTAATCTGGTGCTATATATGCATTCCACATAAAAGGAAACTCAGTTTATAAACATAAAAATACTACTCAAATGATACTCTATATATCACAGATGACATGAGTGATTCATTTAACAAGTCCATCTCAAGTCTTTATTTCATCAATGAATATGGAAATTGAAATACCTAACTCTTGGTTTTGGTATTCACCCAAAAATGCCCTTAGCAAAATTGGTGGTTTGACTCACTTTTCAAACAAAGTAAATTACAGATTGTCCTTTTCAGCACCAGACAAAGACACCTGCTCAAGCTCAATCAAATTGGGTGGGAGCAACCATATGGTTGATTATTATACTTGTAGTCACACAAAGGGCATCTATTAAATAAAGATGAATTATACATATAATACATGAATACTGAAATTGGTGTGAGAGAGAAGAGAAGCCAACTGCTAGTAGAGTAGAGGAAGGGATAAGAATGAACAAGTTGAAGTCTAGTTACTCACCAATGCCAAAGAAGAACCTTTTTGGGTCCCTTTGTAATGTTGTGTCTCTTTGAGACTATGGTGGTTTCTTTTCAACTACACCTTCTTTCTTTCATATTAAAATGACAAATAAAAGCTTAAACATAAAACCCAATGCCACCCAGAACCAAAAAGATTGCTTCTTTTTAAAACAAGAAATGGGTCAAAAAGCTCATCATCTGAGATTCTGTTCTTGAGAACCAAAAAGATTACCCAATACCAGTTTTTGTCTCAGAGATGCATGCATACATGTTGACAGAAGATGCATAGAGAAAAAGAAGGGTACCTGAAAAACCTCTGCACTTGAGTTCTCACCTAATATCACTGCTTTGACATGAGGTTGAAAAAAAGGAATAAAGGGCAGTAGCTTAGTTTCCATCAAAAGCAGTTGAAAATCTCTCCACCAAAAGAGACTCTTGAGATTATATGGTAAAACTAAAAGGCACCATGTTACATTTCAGGCTTTTCACAACCACAAAAGCTTGTAGAAAGCTACAAGACATCTTAATTCTACTCTTTCTGACAAAATCAGCTACATTATTTGATTTCACTGATAAGAAACAAAAAAAAACCATCTACCAAACTGAAAAAAAGAACAACATGAGTGGTAAAAATTCAGATGAAAGGCTTTGATTATCTACAGAGTGAGGGGTTACAAAGTGACAGAATATGCAGCAATTGATTGGAGACTCAGTTCATTGATAGCACATACAAAGGGGAGTTACTGAAAAAAAAGGTGATCAATTTCTCTACTTCCTTAACACAATCTGTGAAAATGCTTACTTGAGTCACAATATCCCTAAGCAGGCCTATTTCGCTTGAGGCCAGCTTTACCGTCCGATCTCAAGCCACCCGAGTCGCCTTCTGACGAGCCATCCATGGATATGGCAAAAGACGTGGAGAGATCGGCGTAGAGATCAACCACTCTCCTTATGTTGTTGTTGAGCTCCCTGATCAGACCCACATTCCGGCTGAGGTTGCCCGGGATCTTGGACTCGTGATTCTGGTTAATCTCGTTTATAAGCAGCCTGTTCTGGTCCAAGATGTTCTGAACTTGCACAAAGTTCTTCTGAAATGTCTGCAATACCTTGCCATCAATCTGTGTTCCATTTCCATTACCACCCTCCATTCTTTAACCTTAAACTCAAATCTCAAGCAAAATCAGAGCAAAACCAATCCTGCAAATCAAGAACAAGAAAGAAAATGATGAGACCAAAAGAAAAGAACAAAAAGATGGTGGGAGGGTCTTTTTTTCATTTAACTTTATTTTATTACACACCCATAACAATAAATAATACCAGCAATCATATCTCCTCATCTGCACAAAACATGAGAAGCTTTAAGGAATTGTTTATATAAGAAAAAAACATTTTTTGGGCCATATGAGACAAGCTCTGTAGCAGAAAATCATGACCTCCATGGGTTCTCCTTCTTTTCACATAACAGATAACAAACATGAATTTTTATAATATTTTTTTGCATTTATGATGAGAAGTGAAAAAGAGGATCCCATTTCCATAAAAGGAACCTGTTTTTTATGTACCAGAGAAATACCCACCTAAAGCTCAGTGCTTGAAACAAGAATCTCAATGACCCAATAAATAAATAAAACAGTCAATGATGCAGAGAAGATGAGGCCAGGTACTGCTCTTGCAGGCACATCATTAAAACTTAATAATAATAATAATAATAATAATATTATTACTATGAAAGTAACCATTAAATCTGAAATTAAATGCAACACAATTTTATGCACTAATTAATGAAAATGGGTTTTGTGTGAAATTTCTGAAAATCACAATAACAGAATCAAAATTGGAATTCAAATGCTCAAATTCTACCCAACAAAAAACTCACAGTTCTAGAAGCACATATCCACAAATTCCCAAACTACAAAATAACAAAAGGAAACATGATTAATAATGCATTCCCAAAATTCCCAACAACCCAATTAGTCAAACGAATAATAGGAGAAATTGCAAAAAACCCAAAATAAATTTTAAAATAGAAAAGGGACATAAGATCAAACGCTTAACTCGACAAAACTTTCATTAAGAAAACAAACACTAGAAATATATGTTTATGTAAATGATTTACGAAATACCTTGAAAATAAGAAACATTATGTTGTGGAGAAGATTCAGATGCACGAACGATTTTGATGAGAAGAGAGAGTGAATCGAATCTCGGGAAGAAGAGAAGAGAATTGTGAGAGAGAGGGAATAAGTAGATTTGACAGTGAGGGTGGAGTTGAGTCTTCTGTGTCTAAACATTTTAGCTCTATTCTATTTTATTATATATGTCTCTCTTCGTACCCACCTGACCTCAACCTCTTATTTTCTGTTGATAATTTTTGGGTTTTGATTGTCTGTGGGAACTGGTTTCGGCCGTTGGTTGCCTCTCTTCCAACCATGTTCAATTATTGAACACGTGGTATGTGTTTGCACCCATCAAAGATGTGTGGGTCCGGTTATTCAATAGTTCCATAGTGGGTTATCTTATCTGGCAAGCTCACGGCGACAGAGCTTCATGCGCTGAATTCGCTTCCAGCGGCCGAGTTGAAGCCACAACTGCCACTTAGTTTCTAGTTAGATTCACTCACCGTTAGAGTTGGATACCCAGAATGACGTGACACACAAACACATTTATCCAAATCATTTTGTTGTTGATATCTGGATACTGAGCATACCTAAGAAGAAGAAGTCAGGAGCTGGAACCACGCCGTGGTATGGAGGCCATTGACTTGAAAGCAATTATCCCGGGAAGATCGTGGTGGCGATCGTATCCGGTTGCCTCCGAGGTTAACACGTTTTTCCCTCAGCTATGAGCCCACTCGCACAACTGAGTCTAGAACAGTGTAGACTTTTTCCAGGAATAGGGAAGCTTGCAAAGGAATTTACGGCGATTGGATGAACAACAGTCTTGAAGGACGTCAGATCGCACAATCGGAGAAACCCGAAGCAAGATGAGTAGAAGAATATTTCGGAATTATTTTTGGTCCAGTAGAGAGAAAAATATGGCAGTAGTACAGGTTGTGTGTGTATCTCAAATGAGGTGACACCTTTAGTATTTATAGAAATATCTGAGGGGAATCATTTAAACACGCTCTAAAACTGACGTAGTTAATTCACGAATTAAAAACTGATTTGAATTTAAAAAACGATATGAACTCAAACATTTAAAAGAATAACGAATCTGATTTTAGTTTGATAATATATCCTTTAAAAACAAAATATTGTTTTGCTCGCACCGCATGTGCTCTACCAAAGCCCAAAGCAAGAGCCCGATCAGACCGGACCCATGCTCGTGCTCGTGCCCGTGCCCGTGCCCGAACCCGAGCCGGAAGGATGGCGACAGCGGTGCGCGTGTGAGTTTGGCCCAAGCCTCAGGTTACACCTATAAGGCCCATACAAACAATAGAGGAGAGCAAAACAATTTAAACACAAAAAACCTTTTCAATTCTTTTCATGTGGGATTCCAACAAAATGAGGCTTTTAACCAACAATCCTCCACAAAAAGCCTTACAAATAAAGGGTTTAAAAAGAGAGAAGTTCATGGACAAAGGAAGATGTGATACTTAAGTGTCAATGTCTTTCGACTTGAATTGACACATAGTGAAGTGAGGCAACAACGTACTTGTGAAAACGAGTGAATTGCTTCTTGAACTTGTTTTCACTTTCCGGTGAGACTCTCACAACACATATCTTATCTTCTAATCTTACAAGTTTCGCGATACCTGATCTACGCTCTTAAGGCCATGCGTACTCTTGGGTCTCGCGAGTGCATTTCGGAAAACCTTTTCGTGTCGTCCACTGATGGCGGCCAAACCATCACACCCGCATAGGTAGCTCGTCGGGCGCGTCTCACCAGCACTGACTAATGAGCTATTAAGGACAGAGAGTCCAACTTGTCAGCTGCAGACGAATTTCATCAAATGCGTCTCAATAGCACCACCAAGAACTGGTTATGAGTCATCAACATCAACAATCCATCTAGTGCGTGTCAATAGCACCACCAAAAACTGGTCATGGATTGGTCGTCTTGAAAATCTATCAAGTGCGTCTCTATAGCACCACTAAAGACTGGTTATGGATTATCAAATTCGAGATCCACCAAGTGCGTCTCAATAGCACCACCAATGACTGGATATGAAATCTCCAACACGACTTCGCGACATAAGAATGGACAAAGTAGTGCAGCGAGAGTTATATGGTTTCGTTTGACCCCTCGTGGGTATCCACCATACTTTCACGATGATGGCTTAAGCCCCACCCCCTCGAAGTCTCAAGGACAACTCTCCCTGGTAATCCTTTTGTGGAAGGGTCAGCAAGATTTCTTTCGGATCTCACATAATCCAAAGAAATTACTCAATCTCTCAGGAGCTGTCGAATCACACCGTGCCTTAGGCGAACATGTCTTTTCTTTCCATTGTAGACATTATTCTTCGCCACACATATGGTTGACTGAGAATCACAATGTAGTGACACCAGAATTGCATGTCGTCCCTAGATGGGCATGTCGGCCAACATGTTTCTCATCCAGTCTGCTTCTTGCCCTGCCAACTCAAGGGCAATCAGGTCAGATTCCATCGTGGAGCTAGCAATGCACGTTTGTTTGGAGGATTTTCAAGAGATAACGCCTCCACCCAATGTAAGGACATAGTTGTTTGTAGAAGTTAACTCATCTTTACTTGAAACCCAATTTGCATCACATAATACTTCTAGAACAACAGAAAAATTACAGTAATGCAATGACCAGTCAATGGTCCCTTTCAAGTACTTGAGTAAACGACGAAGGGCTTCCCAATGTTCTTTACTAGGGTTACGTGACTCAACTTGCTCACCGCATATGCAATGTCGGGTCGTGTACAATTCATGAGGAACATCACACTTCTTATGATCTTGGCGTACTGGACTTGTGACACGCTGTCTCTCAAGTTCTTCGTCAAATGTATGTAAGGATCATAGGGAGTCCTAACAGGTGTGACATCAAAAGAGTTGAATTTTTTTAACACCATTTTAACATAGTGAGATTGACTTAGAGAGATGCCATCATAGTCCCTTAAAACCTTCACTCCTAAGATGAAATCTACATCCCCTAAGTGTTTCATCTCAAAGTTGGATGATAGAAACTCCTTGATCTTTTTTATAACAACAACATTACTACCAAGGATTAACATATCATCGACGTAAGGACATATGATCACACAATCTAATCCAACCATCTTTGTGTAAACACACGAATCATAGTTGTTGACAATATATCCGCTACTCACCAAAGTGTTGTGGAATTTCTCATACCATTGTTTTAATCCAACAGTTTAGCAGAAATACAGATAAGTAGCACTTGACCTGTGATTCGGTATTGGACAGAAGAAGGAATAAAAGATTATCGTCGAGCCACGGTAATCCGCTTTCCTTAAGACAATATTGACCATGTATGGTCGAATTGCTTCCAGGATACAACGACGATCGTAGTCGAACTCAGAACCGCGATGCAGAGAGAATCAAAGAAGAATGAACTAGAGAGAGGTAGTCGGGTATGAGAGTTTTTGTTGTGATTTCATCTCTAGCGAAGGTATGTATTTATAGGCTCAGGGAAGGTCAAAACCTAAACGAGGAAAAGGAAAGAAATTATTACGAATTTCTTGCTTGGGGAGAAAGACACAAAATCTCGGAATATTTTCTTATTTTCCAATGAAGAAATATTTTTCTTTTAATGGCATTTGACCACGTTTTTAATTCCGAAAAATTATTTGGGAAAATATTATTTCAAAATAACATATTCGAAATTATAATACTCCTGAAAACAAATTATTTCGAAAATATATTTCCCAAAAGCATGTAATTCGAGAATATTTGTTTTCCAATTCAAGTGTATTGGAAATAAAATATTTCCCAATTAAAGTTTGTTGAGAGTTCTTGCGGGCCAAGGAAAAAATATGGCGGTATTTCGGCCCACCAATTTTCTGCAGCATTCGCGACCCGCACGTTGTGCGAGCGCACCCAATGTTTAAGCCCAGAGCCCGCTCGTTGGCCCAATTATTTGCACCCCCCTACGCGCGAGAGTGTCTTACTTCTTGTATTTCTTACAAGTCCATGGAAGTGTCATGGTATATAAATCATGTGAAGATTTCATCCACTTCCAATGTGGGACTTTTAAAAAACACCAACAAGTGCAAGCAACACAAGTTCTCAACAACACCATTTCAAGTGGTCATGTTCGAGGTTCAATTTCTCATTCACCTCTTTTTTTGTTCAGAGCTTGTGATATACCGTTGGAAAGCTCTTATATCCTAGATTATGTAAACGTGTTTCACATTATTCTAGATCGAGTCGAATGTTCCAAAATCACGGCTCAAGTTGACCCATTCACTAGTTAACACATATGTCAACTTTGCCATTTTCATCAATTTTGTCCAACAATCTCCCACATGAATGAAATTGAACGTGTAATAATTTCAACGTGGTGATTACTCTCTACAGTCGATATCTGCATCGGATAAGTAGGTTACCCCTTTTGAACTTTCCTAGTGAAAGTATACTTATCTTCTTAACAGATGAGTACACGCGATGTTCTTGAACTCTCTCTCGTTTAGCGTAAGAGGTCATATACTTCACACAGATATCAATGAACACGGTTGTTAGGTTCTCATGGTTGTGTTCGTTATGGTTATGAACACCTCCTGGTTCTGCAAGAGCTTAAAAGAACTAAGCCCCATTAGTTTCTTTTGAAGCGACCACACTTTGCTCTCACATAGGTGATATCTTTTGCTCAACTTCGTGATGCACAAAGTATCATTAAAAGCATATGTTATCCTGATCCATTTTTATGTCACTGTTTGACATCATAAGAATGGTCTCGGGGTTGCCCCCACAGTGACCGCACAAGGTTCATGCAATTAGGTTGTCCCTTTGAACCTAGATCTTGGGATCTCCAGTCAACTAGGTTGGGTTTTCCTTCACATGAATCCTTAATTATATGGGCTTGAGCCCCATTCCTTTCGATGTTATGTCAGCTTGATCTCTGTTTAACCCTTTGGTTAGTGGATCCGCAATAGAGATAATTTCTGTAGAGATCAGTTGTTTAACGGTGTTATGTCGACGACGCATGTGTCAATTTTTACCGTTATACATCAAGCTTTGTGCACTACTAATAGTTGCTTGATTATCACAATGCACACATATTTTAGGCACATGCTTTGGCATTCAGGAATATACTCTAGGAAGTTACGTAGCCACTCGGCTTCTTCCCCAGCTTTATCTAAAGTTACAAATTCATATTCCATGGTGGATATGGTTATTATCGTTTGTCGTGAGGATTTCCATGACACAACTCCTCCTGGTAGGGTAAACACGTATCCACTCATGCCTTTTGAATCCTTTATGTCGGATATCCAACTAGCATCAGAGTATCCCTCTAGCATGACTCAAATATCAGGTCTAGTACAACTCATGAGATACATTAGACTACCTATTACTCGTGCGTATTCCACTTGGTCTACGCTGTCACCTCTATCATTGGATAGATTTTGATTGGTATCTATTGGAGTTCTGGTTTTACCAGTATCTTCTTTACAGAATTTATCCAGTATCTTATCCACATAATGTGGCTGGGTTAAGATGATACCCTCAGAGTTTAACATGTCTTTGGTTTAACGTAATGTGACTGACTTTACTAAACTTAGAGTTTAACATGTCTTTGGTACTCTTAACCATTTTATCATTACTCCCCACAATGAGTATGTTATAAACATACAAACATAGGATCATATATCCTTCATTCGTAGTTTTTATGTAGATGCATTTATCATACTTATTTATTTTGTAGCCGTTTGCTATCATGACATCATTAAACTTTTTATGCCACTGCTTGGGAGCTTGCTTTAATCCATAAAGCGATTTCACCAACTTACAGACTTTCCGTTCCTGTCCAGGAGATACACAACCCTCAGGTTGTTCCATGTAGATCTCTTCCTCTAGATCTCCATTTAGGAAAGATGTCTTCACGTCCATTTGATGAACTTCAAGACCACTCAAGGCAGCGATTGGAAGTATCACCCTAATGTATGTGATTCTCGATACAGGAGAATATATATCAAAGTAATCAAGTCCTTCTTTATGTTTATAACCTTTTATAACCAGTCTGGCCTTGTTCTTGTCTATTGTTCCATCTGCTTTTATTTTCCGTTTAAAAATCCACTTTGAACCTAGTGGTTTAATTCCCGGAGGAAGTTCTACTAGTTCCCACTTGTGGTTCTACAAGATGGACTCAATCTCACTTTGAATAACCTCTTTCCATAAAGGGCTTTTTGGCGTACTTATAGCTTGCTTGTAAGTCTGAGGTTCTGCCTCAACCATATAGGCTAAAAAGTCTGGACCGAAGGATTTTTCCATCCTTGCCCTTTTGCTTCTTCTCAGTTCTACTTCTTCTTCATTCTCAGCCTCAATGTTTGGTTAAGGGTCCAGATGAGGTTCTATTGCCTCAACCTCTTGTTGCAGGTCTACTACCTCAACTTCTTATCGCAGGTTTACTGCCTCGACTTCTTGTTGCATGTCTTCACTGGTCTCTCATTTTCTCTCTCTTGTGGCCGGCCAACACCCTCTCTCCTCTCTTCTTGCTCTCTTGTTCTTCACATATTAGTTCTAGTAGGCTCTTTGTGAAGGATCTTAAGGATCATCCTCTTGGTGTGGACTTGCTCTAGAGAAGAAGATCATATAGTTCTTCTTTCTTGATTCAACAAATACTAAAAGGTAAAATTCTTGCGGAATAGCTTTTGCCTTGAGATTTAATGGTTCATGTTCTTAGACAAGGTTTGAAGTTGCTTTTGTTTATGCTTCCGCTATCTCGATGTTCTTGAACGCTCCAAAACCCTACACTCCAGACACGTTTGAACCGACTGGCATGGTCGATTCAGCCACCTTCGTGGATTCCGCAACCTTCGCAGATTCCACACCCGTAGCACTTTCGTCATCAATATCTGTGATCACGAACAATGAAAATGTTAGATTGAATTAAGTTATACATTTACACAAACAAATAATTTAATTAATCACAATAGGAAAATTGTTGGATCTAATAGTGATGGAACGTGCTTCCACCCCACTTAGTTTGTTTCCACCAAAATCTGATTTTTCCTCACGTGTTCTACATATAGAACAGAGTCAAATCAATTTGTTAATCGTCCAGACATGTTTCCATATGACACTGGATCGATTAACCTCAGAAAACAATAAGGTTTGGAGAAGAAAGAAATTTCAGAATCTTAATCTGTTTAACCGTATGTCAAATCAGATTTTTTCGCCAAGGTAATCTGTTCGTCAGATTTGAGAACGTCTAGGGAAAATTATAAAGAAAATATTGTCTTAAGATTGTTAGAAAAATGTTATTCCATAAACGCAAATTGAGAAATAAAAGCATACATCAAACATGCAAGATAGACGAACATATGAAATATAAAAATTTATTAATCCAGCAGTTTAGCAGAAATACAGATAAGTAGCACTTGACCTGTGATTCGATATTGGACAGAAGGAGGAAGAAAAGATTATCGTCGAGTCACGGTAATCCGCTTTCCTTAAGACAATATTGACCATGTATGGTCGAATTGCTTCTAGGATACAACGACGATCGTAGTCGAACTCAGAACCGCGATGTAGAGAGAATCAGAGAAGAATGAACTAGAGAGAGGTAGTCGGGTAGACGAGTTTTTGTTGTGATTTCATCTCTAGCGAAGGTATGTATTTATAGGTTCAGGGAAGGTCAAAACCTAAACGAGGAAAAGGAAAGAAATTATTACGAATTTCTATCTTGGGGAGAAAGACACAAAATCTCGGAATATTTTCTTATTTTCCAATGAAGAAATATTTTCCTTTTAATGGCATTTGACCACGTTTTTAATTCCGAAAAATTATTTGGAAAAATATTATTTCCAAATAACATATTCGAAATTATAATACTCCTTAAAACAAATTATTCCGAAAATATATTTTCCAAAAGCATGTAATTCGAGAATATTTGTTTTCCAATTCAAGTGTATTGGAAATAAAATATTTCCCAATTAAAGTTTGTTGAGAATTCTTGCGGGCCAAGGCAAAAATATGGCGGTATTTCGGCCCACCAATTTTCTGCAGCATTTGCGACCCGCACGTTGTGCGAGCGCACCCAATGTTTAAGCCTGGAGCCCGCTCGTTGGCCCAATTATTTGCACCCCTCCTACGCGCGAGAGAGTCTTACTTCTTGTATTTCTTACAAGTTCATGGAAGTTTCATGGTATATAAATCATGTGAAGAGTTCATCCACTTCCAATGTGGGACTTTTAAAACACACCAACAAGTGCAAGCAACACAAGTTCTCAACAACACCATTTCAAGTGGTCATGTTCGAGGTTCAATTTCTCATTCACCTCTTTTTTGTTCAGAGCTCGTGATTTACTTTTGAAAAGCTCTTATATCCTAGATTATGTAAACGTGTTTCACATTATTCTAGATCGAGTCGAATGTTCCAAAATCACGGCTCAAGTTGACCCATTCACTAGTTAACACATATGTCAACTTTGCCATTTTCATCAATTTTGTCCAACAATCTCCCACATGAATGAAATTGAACGTGTAATAATTTCAACGTGGTGATTACTCTCTACAGTCGATATCTGCATCGGATAAGTAGGTTACCCCCTTTGAACTTTCCTAGTGAAAGTATACTTATCTTCCTAGTGATTCGATATTGGACAGAAGGAGGAAGAAAAGATTATCGCCGAGTCACGGTAATCCGCTTTCCTTAAGACAATATTGACCATGTATGGTCGAATTGCTTCTAGGAGACAACGACGATCGTAGTCGAACTCAGAACCGCGATGTAGAGAAAATCAGAGAAGAATGAACTAGAGAGAGGTAGTCGGGTAGACGAGTTTTTGTTGTGATTTCATCTCTAGCGAAGGTATGTATTTATAGGTTCAGGGAAGGTCAAAACCTAAACGAGGAAAAGGAAAGAAATTATTACGAATTTCTTTCTTGGGGAGAAAGACACAAAATCTCGGAATATTTTCTTATTTTCCAATGAAGAAATATTTTCTTTTTAATGGCATTTGACCACGTTTTTAATTCCGAAAAATTATTTGGGAAAATATTATTTCCAAATAACATATTCGAAATTATAATACTTCTTAAAACAAATTATTCCGAAAATATATTTTCCAAAAGCATGTAATTCGAGAATATTTGTTTTCCAATTCAAGTGTATTGGAAATAAAATATTTCCCAATTAAAGTTTGTTGAGAATTCTTGCGGGCCAAGGCAAAAATATGGCGGTATTTCGGCCCACCAATTTACTGCAGCATTCGCAACCCGCACGTTGTGCGAGCGCACCCAATGTTTAAGCCCGGAGCCCGCTCGTTGGCCCAATTATTTGCACCCCTCCTACGCGCGAGAGAGTCTTACTTCTTGTATTTCTTACAAGTTCATGGAAGTGTCATGATATATAAATCATGTGAAGAGTTAATCCACTTCCAATGTGGGACTTTTAAAAAACACCAACAAGTGCAAGCAACACAAGTTCTCAACAACACCATTTCAAGTGGTCATGTTCGATGTTCAATTTCTCATTCACCTCTTTTTTGTTTAGAGCTCGTGATTTACTGTTGAAAAGCTCTTATATCCTAGATTATGTAAACGTGTTTCACATTATTCTAGATCGAGTCGAATGTTCCAAAATCACGGCTCAAGTTGACCCATTCACTAGTTAACACATATGTCAACTTTGCCATTTTCATCAATTTTGTCCAACAATCTCCCACATGAATAAAATTGAACGTGTAATAATTTCAACGTGGTGATTACTCTCTGCAGTTGATATCTGCATCGGATAAGTAGGTTACCCCCTTTGAACTTTCCTAGTGAAAGTATACTTATCTTCCTAGTGATTCGATATTGGACAAAAGGAGGAAGAAAAGATTATCGCCGAGTCACGGTAATCCGCTTTCCTTAAGACAATATTGACCATGTATGGTCGAATTGCTTCTAGGAGACAACGACGATCGTAGTCGAACTCAGAACCGCGATGTAGAGAGAATCAGAGAAGAATGAACTAGAGAGAGGTAGTCGGGTAGACGAGTTTTTGTTGTGATTTCATCTCTAGCGAAGGTATGTATTTATAGGTTCAGGGAAGGTCAAAACCTAAACGAGGAAAAGGAAAGAAATTATTACGAATTTCTTTCTTGGGGAGAAAGACACAAAATCTCGGAATATTTTCTTATTTTCCAATGAAGAAATATTTTCCTTTTAATGGCATTTGACCACGTTTTTAATTCCAAAAAATTATTTGGGAAAAAATTATTTCCAAATAACATATTCGAAATTATAATACTCCTTAAAACAAATTATTCCGAAAATATATTTTCCAAAAGCATGTAATTCGAGAATATTTGTTTTCCAATTCAAGTGTATTGGAAATAAAATATTTCCCAATTAAAGTTTGTTGAGAATTCATGCGGGCCAAGGCAAAAATATGGCGGTATTTCGGCCCACCAATTTTCTGCAGCATTCGCGACCCGCACGTTGTGCGAGCGCACCCAATGTTTAAGCCCGGAGCCCGCTCGTTGGCCCAATTATTTGCACCCCTCCTACGCGCGAGAGAGTCTTACTTCTTGTATTTCTTACAAGTTCATGGAAGTGTCATGGTATATAAATCATGTGAAGAGTTCACCCACTTCCAATGTGGGACTTTTAAAAAACACCAACAATTGCAAGCAACACAAGTTCTCAACAACACCATTTCAAGTGGTCATGTTCGAGGTTCAATTTCTCATTCACCTCTTTTTTGTTTAGAGCTCGTGATTTACTGTTGAAAAGCTCTTATATCCTAGATTATGTAAACGTGTTTCACATTATTCTAGATCGAGTCGAATGTTCCAAAATCACGGCTCAAGTTGACCCATTCACTAGTTAACACATATGTCAACTTTGCCATTTTCATCAATTTTGTCCAACAATCTCCCACATGAATGAAATTGAACGTGTAATAATTTCAACGTGGTGATTACTCTCTGTTGTTGATATCTGCATCGGATAAGTAGGTTACCCCCTTTGAACTTTCCTAGTGAAAGTATACTTATCTTCCTAGTGATTCGATATTGGACAGAAGGAGGAAGAAAAGATTATCGCCGAGTCACGGTAATCCACTTTCCTTAAGACAATATTGACCATGTATGGTCGAATTGCTTCTAGGATACATCGACGATCGTAGTCGAACTCAGAACCGCGACGCAGAGAGAATCAGAGAAGAATTAACTGGAGAGAGGTAGTCGGGTAGGAGAGTTTTCTTTGTGATTTCATCGTATTTATAGGCTCAGGTAAGGTCAAAACCTAAACGAGGAAAATGAAAGAAATTATTACGAATTTCTTTCTTGGGGAGAAAGACACGAAATCTCGAAATATTTTCTTATTTTCCAATGAAGAAATATTTTCCTTTTAATGGCATTTGACCACGTTTTTAATTCCGAAAAATTATTTGGGAAAATATTATGTCCAAATAACATATTCGAAATTATAATACTCCTGAAAACAAATTATTCCATTTGATGAAAATATTATTTCCAAATATTCTATTCGAAAATATTATTTCCAAATAACATATCCGAAAAATTATTTCCAAATAACATATTCGAAATTATAATACTCCCGAAAACAAATTATTTTGAAAATATATTTCCCAAAAGAGAATATTTGTTTTCTAATTCAAGTGTATCGGAAATAAAATATTTCCGAATTAAAGTTTGTTGAGAAGTCTTGCGGGCTAAGGAAAAAATATGGCGGGCTTCCAGCCCACCTATTTTCTGCAGCATTCGCGACCTACACGTCATGCAGGCGCACCCAATGTTTAAGCCCGGAGCCCGCTCGTTGGCCCACTATTTGCACCTCTCATGCGCTCGAGAGAGTCTTACTTCTTGTATTTCTTACAAGTCCATGGAAGTGTCATGGTATATAAACCATGTGAAGAGTCCATCCACTTCCAATGTGGGACTTTTAAGAAACACCAACAAGTGCAAGCAACGCAGGTTCTCAACAACACTATTTCAAGTGGTCATGTTCGAGGTTCAATTTCTCATTCACCTCTTGTCCGTTTAGAGCTCGTGATATACCGTTGGAAAACTCTTATATCCTAGATTATGTAAACGTGTTTTACATCATTCTCGACCGAGTCGAAGCGTTCCAAAATCACGGTTCAAGTTGACCCATTCACTAGTTAACACATATGTCAACTTCGCCATTTTCATCAATTTTGTCCAACATTTATATTGTAATGAAACATTATTTATATCCTAATGAAACGACCAAACACACGAACAATATTTATTCGTGAAACATATTGGTGTTACTATTAGTAGGGTTTTCATTTATTGCATTACTTAGTTTTACCATAATACCCTTTAAATAATTTACTTACTTAAATTTTAATGAAATCAACCTATTTGTATGACCATTGATTGCTACTATCCTACGAATGCTAATAATTCTTATATTATTTTGTAAAGCATGATTTTTATTTGATTTCATCCCTATATTTCTTTATTGTTTAGGAATGGCTTGTTCCTAGAATTTGCAACTATCCCCGATATATATAGAAATATATCTAGAAAATCAATATATTTCTTTATTGTAATTTTATAATTATTTGGGCTAAACATAAGAATTAAAACTCGTGCGGTTTTGTGGTCTGTACCCTTCGTCCGTGGCGATTTGGGTTGTTCGTCGAAAATCGACGATGTCTCACGGAGGCACGGCTTCGCCTGTGAGGGCTTCTAGCATGACGACGGTTATGGGTCTTGAGGTGGTAGCTGCGACGACAGCTGGCGGTGAAGGAGGCAGATCTAAGGGGATGGCATGAACGGGGTCGAGGGCAGTGGGGTTGAGGCCAGAGTTGAGGACGGAATTGCAGGTGGGGCGAGTTTGGGTTGCGACGGTAGATCGGTACTGGGAGGGAACTGGGGTTATTTGGCGTTGGTGGCAGACTCATGCAAGCATACTGAATTATGGAGCCTCGACTTGCTTAAGCTTTAATACATGGGAACCCGTGGTTTTGGTTGTTTTGTAGGTCGGTACTAGGAGGGAACCAGAGTTATTTGGCATCGGTGGGCAGACTCATGCAAGCATACCAAACTAGGGGGCCTCGGCTTGCTTAAGATTCAATACGTCACTTGGGTGTCCTATTGGGATCAGTATTGGAAAGGAAACAACGGGTCCCTGGTGTCAATGAGTTGATCCGATTAAATCCAATGAGCTGGGAGAACTTGATATTCGTGATGCCCATATTGATCGCAGGGTTGATCGAGGAAGCTGGTTTAAGGTGGTCTGCAGCAAGTTCACGGGGTTTCTCCATCCGTATGAGTTGGAGGTCGTGGCTCTACATGAAACTAACTGGTTCGAGTCGATTGGTCTCCGGGGTTATCATGGATGCATGTATAAATCACTCTGCAGCAAGATCACGGGGTTTCTCCATCCGTATGAGTTGGAAGCCGTGACTCTACATGATGCTAAACGGGTCGAGTTGAACAAATTTGGAGGAATCATTGCGAATAGTGTTGCGTACTACTCATTATTGGAACATGCGTTCTTTTTTTTGCTTGTAATTAAATGACTCACGAATTGACCATGTGTGCTTTAACTAATAGTAGCTGAGATTATAGTGAGAGATTTGTCTCACTAACTATAGATTCAGCTGTCCAGCTTGATGCGGGTTAATTGTTATTTAATTAATAAAATTCGTTTTTACCTTAAAAAAACTCGTGCAGTTTTAGATCCAGGAAATCTTGTAGCTTCGGATCCGAACCTATCCCCGAGACGGACCCTTGTGCTGATTATCTATGCCCAATCCTTCCCCAAGTGGGCCCCTCTCGCCATCACATCCTACCACAAATGATATAATAATAATAATAATAATAATTAGTAGACACAACAACAACATAAGCTGTTGTGTTGTGTACACGCGGCCCAATACTCCATGCTTTGCTAGTTGCTACCCTACTTCTTTGTTTCCTATGTTTTTCATGCTCATTCAATTCTACTTTTGAATTTTCAGCTCTGCCTTCAATACCCCACTAATCTCTTTGATTTTTCAGTGCAATCAATTTCGTTACCCTAAAACCAACTACTCAATCAATTATGTCTATTTATTGAACTTAAGGCTCCTCAAGATAAACTAAGAATAAAAAAATCAATAGAAATCGAACATAATCGGATCGGAGAAAACAGAACCAAAATGATTAGTGCCGGTTTCAATTATCATTTCTACTAATCGCCATGACCTGATTCGATTTTCACTTTTAACATAAACTTCGCAATTAACCGGTGTATGGCCGTTAGTAGTTGAACTAGTGAAATATATCTTAATATTAGCTATTGATCAGTATATATCATCAACTCTCACTTTTCTCTCTCTTTCGGACCAGTAGAGGTGTCTGCGTGTCATCTCATCCACTCGATTCGATGGTTCAAAATAGAAAAGATAAAAATATTCAAATAGCAGCCTAAGATGATTCCAACTACACCAAAAATGGAGACCCCACTTAAATTTTTGTATCATGTGCCATATTTTCAATAATTTTTTCAATAAAAAATGTTACAACGTTGAGCCCTAACAACCAAAAGATATCAGAGCCAAAACTAAAACAAAACCCAATTTGAAATGGAAACAGAAGCGGAGAGGAGCAGCCCAGTGGAGGCAGTGGCTCTAAATGGAGTAGAGGCGGAGAAATGCGATGGTGGAGTCCCGACAAGAAAACTAGGGTTTGATTTTCAGTTTATTTTTTTTTAATTTTTCAAATTATAACCTATTGAGATTAGACCAAAAAACCAGTCAAATTTTTTGGATGATTGATAGTCCAGTTTCTTACCATTATCGGGTCTGTTAATTTTGATAACCGAACCCTACCATATGGTTTGAGCGGCCTAATTGAACTCACTATATCTCAAGTTCTGTACTTACAAGGTTAAATGGGGCGTTCGAGGAAGATCAACAAACCTAGACCATTCAAGTAATAATATATATCAGCTCAGGCCCAAACTGAAAACTCACGCTCCAAATCGCGCGTGGAAATTGACATCCTCCTTATCAGATCGCGATTCACCTACTCACCATCATCACTCCTCTCTCTGACCATGTTCTTTGGACTGCGATGTTTACTCTGAGAACTCGCCCTCTATTTTCCTCCTCATTTTCCCTCACTTTCTCTCCTCCCAAACGCCCCCTCTTTCTTTCCAAACCCCAACCCTCCTCCTCTCTCCGCTCCATCACCATGGCGAGCTCCAAGGTCATCGAGCACATCGTCCTCTTCAAGGTGAAGCCCGACACCGAGCCCTCGAAGCTCACCTCCATGCTCTCCGGCCTCAACGGCCTCGCCTCCCTCGACCCCGTCCTCCACCTCACCGCCGGTCCCATCCACCGCAACGGATCCACCACTTTCAGCTTCACCCACATGCTCCACAGCCGCTACGCCTCCAAGGACGACCTCGCCGCCTACTCCGCCCACCCCAGCCACATGGGCGTCGTCAAGGACTCGGTCCTCCCCGTCTGCGACGACATCATGGCCGTCGATTGGGTCGCCGACGCCCTCTCCGGCGACGTCTCCCCGAAGCCCGGGTCGGCGATCCGCGTGACCTTCCTGAAGCCCAAGGAGGGTTTGGGGGAGGAGGTGAAGGGCGAGATCTTGGGGGTGATTGGAGGGCTCAAGGATAGTTTCGGAGCGATTGAGCAGATCACTTGTGGGGAGAATTTCTCTCCGGCGAGGGCAAAAGGGTTTTCGATTGCGTCGCTGGCGGTGTTTCCGGGAGTGAAGGAGATGGAGGCGGTGGATTCGAACGAGGAGCTGGTGAAGAAGCAGAAGGAGAAGGTTAAGGATCGTCTGGAGGGAGTGATCGTTGTGGATTATGTGGTTCCCTCCCAACCTTCTGCTAGTCTCTGAGGGTTTTGGCTCCTACTCAGGTCTCATTTCCATGCTCTCTTGCTCATACTGATTCAATAAAGCTTGTAGAACAGCAATTCACTTTGAATATCCAATCATGAATGGGAATTGGGAATTGGTTTACCTTATTTCATTTCCTTTTTCTTGTGCTTCTTTGATTGCCTGTTTATCAAGTCAAAGCATAATTGTGGAACCTGTAGCTTTAATATTGATGTTTTGTTGGAAGACCATGATTGTGCAAGAAAGGCTAGGTCTTTTTTCCTTTGTTACTTTTTATTCTGCTGTGGGTTACTGAAATAAGTCTTAATTGGTTATATTTGATAGTTTTAGTGGGGGGTTTTGACTGTTTCCATATATCCGATAGTATTTCGATCTCAGGTGTAGGATGCTATGTCATGTTGAAGTCATATTTTACAATGGTGTCGGTTGATAATTTGGCCAGAGAGCAATTGAGTTGCCACTGAACCTGACCATTGAAGAAAGGTGGTAATGTTGGTCTGGTTTTTGGACTGTACTTGTAGAGCATAAAGATATAATACAACTCAGTGTTTGATTTTATTCCGTTTTCAGCGTGTTCAGGGAATTTGTGAGGTCTTGTAAGTTTCTAAGGGTATTCATTATCTTTGCTGGTTATGAAATGATCTTCTTAGAAGAAATGTTGACCTGCGTGATTAATGGTGTATTAGCAGTGGTTACCAGCCTGCCCAGATTTGTCATAATCACTGCCCGTTCTGTTTTCCTTGAGTGTTCTTGCATCTTAATATCTTTGGCAAACCATAAAAAAATTACCAAGGCAAAAATAGTGGGAAATAAGTCAGAAAGATGGAACAGCAAATAGGCTTGGATAGATAATCCATTCTCTACACAAATTATAAATATTCATCCCATCTCAAAATAAGTGTCATTTACTTTTTAGCAAAGATTAAGAATCAGTGGAATTAGCGATCCCCTGTCCATTGCATGTACCGTGTTCTACAACTATAACCTTAAGTGGTTGTAACTAACTCAAATTAAGGATGCTATTGGTAATTTATTCCTAAGTAATTTCCTATACAAGAAATGGGACATCCAATTTTAGAAAGTGGGACACTTGTTTTAGAACGGAGGAATAAGAGAACAAGTAGGATATAGCTAATCTTAAGCATTGAGCTATAGGACCTGACAGCAGTACCCAATAAATGATATCATTGTTTTCATATTCAATGGTAGGGACCTAATAATAGGTAGGAGTGGTTTATCTTATCATATCCCATATTTTGTCCACTCCACCAAAGATAACCTAAAGGTTGATGTGTATTAGCAATGATGTGCTTATATTACTAGCTTAGGCAATTCCATGTTGTACCAGTACACTTGGTGTTTACCAAAACCTCTTGGATTCCCAACATGTCTCTTTCTGTATAAATCATATTTAGGAGTAGTTAATATGCACGTGCTGTAAACTTTTGTCTTAATGTTGTTGATGAGTGTGCTCTATGTGATTGAACTTGATTTGATTTAGTTTATTGAAGGTTTTGTTATCTATCGAAATCCTAATTCATAAGATAAGGGAAGATACCCACACCATTGTCTAGGGCTGCTTGAATAAATCTAAAAGATGAGACAATGCTTATCCTTATCCCTATCCCATTAGTAGTACTGAGGTTTAATCGTTTTTCCTTGATAGCTCCACTAAACAATGTATATCTGCAATAATACTAATAGGAGGGTCGTAATGCTAGGCTATGAGTATGATCAAAACATTATTAACATTTTATTGCATAAAGTTTGTTTATGCAACATCGCATTTCCATTTAAATTGGAACAGAGGTAAGGATGATTATAATTAAAATTGAATGTGGGACTGAAGTTAAACAAGTTATTTTCAAATAATCATATATGATCAGAATATGTATAGCATTGGGGAGCCTATTTTGATTGAGTAATCTCTTTGATTAAACATACCAAAGACCAATTGCGAGAAATGGTCTTTGTGTTTTTGTTAATGTGAGTTGTCTCTGTTTATGTTAATGTGAGTTGGATATTAGTTCTTTCCATTTGACATTGTTATTATCATGCCTGCGTTTATATTTATTTGGGTTATGATATATCAGTCATTGGTAAACCTGTTTTGTCTAGCAGAACACTTTGTATTTGATTAGGACATGGGGCAAAGCCAAGCGCCTAAGATTTGGATATTGACAAGAAAAATAAAGCAGTGAGATAGCTTCCAAATATCACATATCTTGGTAAGATTATAGGAATTTCATCTACAAACTTTGATGATTCCATGAGTTTTGAGTCTTTTTTACCAGTGCTTTTCCTATTCTTTTCAGAAAAAATTAATATGTATAGAGAAAGACAGTTTAGGGTCATGAATCATGAACTTTGTGGTTGAGTTTACTTGTATATAATTTGAATGCAACTTTTTCAGTCTTGTTAAAGGGTTTGAAAGTATGCTTACTTGTAAAGTGTGATTTTTTGTCTTCTTAAAGGGCGATAATGATGTTATTTTTTATTAATTATATGATAATTTTGATGCTAATTTGTTGTCACGTGATGTAAGGACGGTAATTATACGACGAATTCGATGTTGATTACCCATTAATTGAGGTATGGATGTTGATTACACCTTAGGCTCAGGCCGTGTGGTGCGTAGGCATGTGAATTTGGCATCTGATTCGGCCTAAGAGAGAGAGAGAAATATTTACCTTTCAAGGGTATTTTAGTCTTTTTGCACGTTAAAAAATGTTAAAAACTAACAAAAATGGACGGAAAGACTAAAAATGACAAAACTGAAATTCATGAGTAGACACCCTGATACGAAATATTTTAGGAGTAGTCATGTGATAATGTGACATTATTCAGGGGCATCCATATAGAATTATCCTCTCTTAAAATTATAAGTGTTTCTTTTGAGAAAATCGCAAAAAGGTGTATTTTGCACGACAAATTTGCAAAAAAGTGACATGTGTTATTTTCATTTATGTTATAATGTGTATTTTATATAATATGACGAATTGTCCATAAAATTATGAATTATTATTTTTCAATTAAATATATTTTTTAAAATTTTTATTTTTATTTACTAACTACAACTTGTATAATCGGATTTTGTAATTTATTTTTTTGGTTAAATTATTGTTGAGTTAAAATTTATTTTTTATTATTATGTTATACTTTTAGAGACAATTTTGTCATTTTTACAAAATTTTACATATTTTGCAAAAATATTGAAACAACATGACACATTACTGCAAAAAAGTCATACAACAAAGCACATTTTTGCAATATCTTCTTTTTTATGATTATAAATTTAATATTTTTGGTTATAAATCGGGTTCAAATTCATCCTATAAATCAAGTATAAATTAAAAAATACCAAATTGTTCAATTGGATATAACCGAACTAAAATTTCGTGATCAAAACCAGACTGTTTCCTCCCGTAAAAATTTTAGATACGGTTCAAATAATTGGAGAACTAAAAGGGTCCCTCAGTGTACCCTAATTAACTTTTAAATAAAATATATTATTTTTAAAAACTTGAATTTAGTCTCACTTGTTATCCCCAAATAATAGATAAGATAGAATTAATATAGATTGTATATGAATAACACAATATTATATTATTTTAATAGTTTAGTGATGTGAACAATTACGTATTTATTCCTTCAAAAAAATAATTACGTAATTATTTTGACAAATTTACATGGACTTAATAAAATGTCCAAAAAAGTAAATATATATCAAGTATTTAGCATGCTTGGTAAAATCATATGAGACGCGAAACTTTCGAGAATGGATGATATGTATTTTATGCCTAGAATCTTGAAAATTATTTTTTAAGGATGCATTTTTGTGGAGGGCTCTAGAAGGAAAAGTCTACTCATACACTTCAGGTCATTGATTGGGGCATAGCTCTACATTATACACTTCACCTTTTATTTTTTCACATATTGGAAAGGTTATTTCACATTTCCTTCTTTTTTGATTAAGAAATACAATCTAAGCAACGCTTCTATACTACTTACAAATACTTTACAAGTGTAAATATTGACTCAACATACGGGGTTTAGGCAAAGTTTAAAATAAAGGTACCAATAAAAATATAACTGAAAAATATGCAACACTAATTATGCAAATCTATTATTCTTGTATTTAAAACTAAGTAAGAAAAGTAATTGAAAATACGTCCTAATTTTACTCAATTGCTTTTTGTGAGTGCACTGGATGATGTAGTAGCTCGAGAGGTCATCACATTTACACACTCGGTTCATCATTCGTAGTAACTGAATCATCACTCTTGGTGTTCGACTATGAAATATAATCTCGAGCGGATAGGGAACCTCCGATACAACATTCTCATCACCGGTGGAGTGTAATACATCAATGATTGATTTCTTTCGAGATCCCGCGTGCAATATATGAACCTCATAATCTCGAGACTTGAGACCTATCTGTTTAAAAATATATATGTCCCGTATGGTTGTAGTCTTTCAAGATACAACTATAGAGTTAAACGAGCTCTAAACTATGTTGAAATGACCACCGCATGACAAAACTATATTTGAGGCTAATAAACACACAATTTCAGTTTATAAATATTTTCACACCCATAAGCAGATACAATTTCGTACCGATAAATAGAAAAGTAGAAAACGAAAAAAAATATAAAAATATAAACATAAAACAGTTTCAGTTTAAAAATGAAACAAAAGTATTTATAATAATATTACAGTCGCATAACACATTCCCTCTATAGTTGATCCTTTAAGAATCCTTGCTACTTTTTCTGGCCTCCCGACCCAGTTCTAGGTGCCTCTCAAGATTTTCAGTGCATATGTCGCAGTTTGCACATGATCCTCTTTGTTGACATGTACAAACATTGTAATCGTGGAATTATATGAAAGTATCTAACTGTTTTCTTGTTTTTAGACGTTTACGTCTCTCATCTGCCCATCTAGATTATCATAGATATAACATTTGTCACCATTCTTATACTCTGTAGTATAAGATGCACTCATACTGTTAATCATCAATTTGATAAAATTTATTCTCGTACTCTTCAACATCTTCGTAGTTATTGTATAGGATTCATGGTGTGAATTAGGCGACGACGACAATTCTTTGTTACACTAGTAAATTCCACCAAAAACTATGTGAAAGTGATTATATTGATGAATGATTGATAATTACAATATGCTACAAAAGTCTCTATATATAGGCTCGATGATCTAAGGTTTACATGAGATATGACGGTTAGGGTTTACATGTAAATATACAATAGACGTAGTGGGCATCTGCCCATATATTAATAATATAATATAATATTAATTAACACGCCCCCGCAGTTGGAGCAGTAGGATTTTGAATGTTTTGACTGGAGCAAAAGTTTTCAAAGAGAATAATCTGGTAGCCTTTGGCGAATATATCTGCAAACTTGAGAGATTGTGGTACATGAAACACGTGAACTTGACCTGCAATAACTTGATCGAGATTGAGAAAAGAAATTGAAGATGGATTGATTATTTAGAAAAGAAATATAAAAGGAGACGGGAATAAAGGGAAAAAGATAATTAGAAGAGAGTGAGAGATGAATAAAAGATGAGAGAGAGAGAGAGAGAGAGAGAGAGAGAGAGAGAGAGAGAGAGAGAGAGAGATTAGGTGGAAGGTGCGGCAACCACGTCTCATGAGGACGTGCAAAAGTGGTTTTATGATATACCACTAAACTTTTAGGCAACTATGTTGGTGTGAAATAATTCAAGCAACTACAACAGTGAAAAATAAGAAAATAAAAAATTTGATAAGGTTATGAGATTGATGAGTAAGAGAGCAAAAAACTAAAAATAAACAAAGTAAGAAGATTATAGAAAAAAGAAAACAAAAAGGAATAGGTGATGAGAGATATGCACGAAAGATGGAATAGGAGATAACGTGATGAAGAATGAAAGGAGATGAATAATAGACGTGTACGACAACTAAGTGCGGCAGCTTGCCGTAAAGAAAAAAATCGAAAAAAAGTAAGTAACCATAAAAGAGTAGAATTGGGAGAATGGAAAATTGAAAAAAGAAATTGCATTGCCCACCCATTAAATCATGATTAACGAGTGGACAAAGTCACACGCAACGAAAAAGTGTAATCAAGATCTAACCTAAACCTCTGATACCATGAAAGTGATTATATTGATAAATGATTGATGAATGCGTCAAATATAGTGTATCGAATATTTGGAGAACGCATATAATGAAAAAAACACTAGATTTTCATAGTTGATACATATATGTTTTACGCGTCGACTATAGTCTTTTTAGCCGACACACAAGTTAAATGGGGTATAGACTACAACTTTTTTGTATGATTCATACCAATAACTTAACTAAATTGCAAGTACCTGAACTACATTTTCAACATAAACTAAACTATACACAAGAAAAATTACAAACTATAAACAAAATATAAATAACATATTTAACAAAAAGTTCTAACGTAATTAAATCTAATAATGTTTCGAGAGTAAAAAAACATAGTACATATCAATCTATCAACATCTGATAATTTTCGAAAATGAAATGAAGTGTGTTATGGTAGACGGTTGAAACACCAAGTTGGGAAATTCGGTTGAAGCACCAATTCACCTTTTTACTTTTTGGTCACCCATGGCATACACACTTTAGCCTAAGTGCGCCAGCTATAAAGTCAGTCAAACAAAATGATTGTTGATGGTCAACAATATGACAGTTGTCAAAACTTTTACGATGCACGTTGTCAAACAATCATTGAACAAACTGGGTTGACCATTGACTTACTTATGGCAATTTTTCAACGTGCATCGGCTATATGTTGACCATTGACTTACTCATAGAACTTTGTCAACGTGTATCGACTATGGTAAATATGTTGACCATTTAACAAACTATGTTGACCATTGACTTTCGCACATCCGTCGTACTTTGCAATGTCTAGTCGGTAGTTCCACGTCGTTGGCCATTAGACGAAAGTTGTTGAACATTGGCATACTCATAGCACTTTTTCCACGTGTGTCGAATATGGTAAATATGTTGACTATTTAACAAACTATGTTGACCATGGACTTTTACATATCCGATGCACTTTACAGTGTCACGTCGATAAAACTGTGTCGTTGACCGTTAGATGAAAGTTGTTGACCGTTGAAATTGTTATAGTCAATGCATCTTTTGGGATTTTAATACATGTGTATAGTTTTAGTGTCTGGATTTGAGGTTTCAACTTAAATTTTCAATTTAAGGTTTCTATTCGATTTTAAATTTTTGGTAGGTTCATTTTGCTCTTAGTTAATGTAGGATTGATTCTAGTTAGGCTAATTTAGGATTAACAAGCAGAGTTTTTGGTTTGTTAATGATGTTGTTCTCTACAAATTCAATGTTGTATAAACTACATGAATATCATTTGCCTAAGTTTATATAAACTATATGTTAACATTATTGTTCTATTATGATTCTGTTTCAATTTCAATTTGTTTAATTTTATTGATCAATTTTGTAGTGCTGAAAGTTGTTTTGGGCCTTGAAGGCCCAAAATTTCTAAGGCCCGCTATGGAAGGGAGGGATGCGACAACCGGCGTTCGAACCCGCCCAGCCAGGTCTGGGAATGGGCTTCCATCGTCCTAACCCACTCTATCCGAGGTGGGCCTCCTGGTGGTGGATTATTTTAGAACATGGGTTTTGGTGTTTAGCCTGCAGAGAACTGACAAGTAAAGAGTTGGAATGGAGGAGGGTGTTCACTCCTTTACTGCATACATACTATTACTAGTGCTAAGGCTTTTTTGCCTGCAACACTTACACACACCCACTACTCTCAAGTCTCACCCACCCAACACAGTACTTACTTGTGCACACTTGACTCAGAAGCAAAACACAGTACTATCTCTGCTCTTACTGTTAACTACTGTTTGGTGGGTAATAACTAAACATGAATTAATATTTCTGAAGCATCAACCATGTCCATGTGTGTGGTCTGTCCCATGGGGACCAACCCATCATCAATACTCACTGCACCTGAAAACCCCCTCTACATGACAAAACTTGTATATATTTGGTATCATGTACCTTCCATACCCTTTTTAGTGTCTTTTCTCTACATATATATGTTGTGGAAATGTAGGTAACTTGTGTAGACAAATATATGTGTATGTGTATGAATAAGGTTTGAACTCCAGAATCCATTATTGGTGTGGTGTGGTGTGGTGGGCTCCATAGAAACTTGAACCAACTCTTTGTTCCAATTCAGATGTGGTTTCAACTTGATCAGGCTTCATTAGGCTATAATCATAAAACATCATATCTCAAGACTCAACAATATGTAATGTAACTTTCGAAAACAACAACAGAAGCAGGAAAATGCAAGACACTGATCATTTCTGAAATGAGCCACCTGCAACACATTAGAGACCAGACTAAAAAGGAGATGAAGAAACAGGAAAGCAGTGGAAATGAGTGCATATTAGTTAGCATTGTGGGGTATGGAAGTGAAGTGAAGAAGTGGGGATGGAGATTGAGAGCCTGGTTGGTGATTTATCTCTGTTTTGAGGCGGCCACTCGTCAAAGAAGCGATGAACAGTCTTCTTGGGCTGTTCTTGATCATCTTCTACACTGTGTAAACCAGAGCAGGTGCTCTGTTTTGAGGAGGTAATGGTGAGAGGCCATGAAGATGAATCAGTCCCATAGCTAGTAGTGTTTGTGTGATGAGAGTAGAGGAGCAAGTTGGTGTTGTCAAGACAAGGCCTTGAGTTAGCATGACCTTCCACAGGCTTTCTTGAACGGTTCTTGCCCCTGTGCATGTGCCTCTCACAGTACTTGGAGTCAGGGTAGGCTTCTTTAGAGCACCTCCATTTCTTGCCATCAGTTCTCCTACACCTCCCTGGTTCTGGGTCCACTTTCTTCCCCCCATAACACTTCCACCCAACTGCACCAACACAAACACAAACTCAAGTACTATGTTACACAAGATGTATATAATATAAAAACCAAGAAACTATCTTGATGAATAAAAGACTTACAGTGTTGTTGTCGAGGAGGAGGATGAGAGAAGAGGTTAAGAGAGTCAAAAGTTGCTGTCTTGATTTGAATGGAGAAGAGGAGTTGAGGAGGAACAGGGAAGCCAGAGACCATGTACTTGAAGATGAGGGCTTGCTGCTCCAGCTCCTCCCACTGCCTCCCTGTGAATGGGAACCTATTTCTACTTCCACTCATCATCATCATCAAACACTTGCTTTGTTTCTTGTGGCTTTTGTTGCATAATATATAGGAGTGAGTGAGTGAGTGAGTTGAATAAGTATGGTAGGTAGGTAGGTATAGATGAGTGCAAATATTATGACTGTTGTTTCAGAGTATGAGGCACCTCTAGTCTCTGACACCTCTACGGAAACCCATAAACTAAACTCTCACACGCTATCATCTACACACTGTCACTATGTGAGGGAGATATATATTTGTAAAAGAAATACAAGATACTTTGGTATATTTTGATATACAGAGAGTATAGACCATAGGGAGAAGCAGTATAGGGGCGTGAGAATTATGAGAATCAATAAGGAGGCATCATTTTGTAATGGGGCCGGGCTACATTATATACCTTATAACTAAGTGAACTCTGTTGGGGAGTGGTGTAACGAGATATTAAAAAAAGTTGTTTTTTGCGTCGGCCAGCCCAACACCACGTGTCTGCGTGCGACGTAGTTCTCACGGTCAGGTGAGGTTCTCACCGGATTATCCTTCTAGACTATAGTATACTATTATTGTTTGAGTGTGCCACTCACAAAAGGTGGGAGAAGAGAAGAGCTCAAAGTTTGTTTGTTGTACGGTTATTTACCAACTCTTTTACTTTTTCTGCTGTGCACCTTCCCCAGCTTCCCATTTCTCATATTTTCTTTTTTCAATCCAAAACCAATTTTCAGCTGTCCCTACTCAGCTGCTCTTTTCTTCTTGACAACACTTTACTGCTGTAAAGGAAAAAAGATGAGCATATGCTGATCAATGTACCCTGACAATTGGTGTTTCCATGACTTTGATTAGGTTATGTTATGTTCACCTAAACTCAAACTCAACACAATCCCAATTCTCTTTGGGATCAACTATTGGTGTGGTGTGTGTGTATGCCTAAACCATTAGGTAGGTCTTGTCTAATCCACTATCTTACTTCACTGTCCCACAACAACCTTTTCTTGATTCATCACAACCTCAACCCAATTAGTGCTTGCAGTGCAGTGGATAACAATGAGACTTGTGTCCAAATCGAAGCCAAGGAAACACTGAGTTATTAAATAAGTTTGGTCGCATGCATTTAATAAGAGACCATTCTTGTGTATGAAATATGGTTGCAGTTGAAGTTGCAGCACAAGAGAAGAGAAGAGAGAAAACAAGTCACTCACTCTTGTACTTCATTTCTGCCAATCTATATATTATTTCTCACCATAAAGCTATCTTCTTGCTTCCTTTTGGACCACTCTGGATTTCAAATTCACTCTTTTGACCCAAACCCAACCCATAGTGCTCAAATGTAATCTGGCATCACACACATAACACACCTGCACCTTCCATGTGACATCAACACAGACCCATAGCTCACTACAGTGTCACCAAAACTAACAACCCAATTTATAGTACAAGACAACATTGTTGCTCTCCAAATGTTCCCAGCCACAATCTTGCAAGAAATATCACCCCCAACATATATTTTGCTTACCAAACATCATAATATGCTATTTCGTTAGAGAAAATTGAGTTATATGTCTCATGTGACACGAAATTAGAAAAGTAATTCAAAAATGCATGAAATCAGACAAATATACATATCCTTCCTTACATTTCTTTCAAAATTAGCATGAGTGTGGATAAAGTTCAATACTCTCTCTTCTTCCCTATGTTTATAATCTAATTCTATCTTTAAAATCTTCATCGCTTTATTAGAAATCAACTTCATCACAACAATCTCCCTCGTAGCCCATCCCAATTCGAGCACATATTTTCTCTCGCAACAAAAGCCAAACTCAGATCCACCTTCGTCGAAACCTAACTCAAATCGAAGTATAGCTTGAACTGTCTTTTACATATGTGTTCCAATGTAATTATATTTTCTGGTTAATGCGATTTTACGCTTGAACTTAGTGTTTACATGCGTTGCAATCCAACCAGATACAATATATTTTTTATTTTAGAATGGAGAAGAAGAGTATCACTGTCCATACAATACGATGGAAGTTCGATGGCATCCAAATACAATGTCGTTCCGATGTCATTCTAATGTCAATATGATAAGTTGATGGGACGAGAAGAGTGTTCATGACCAAGTACACTAGGGGAAGTCCGGTTGGGCGTCCAGTTATAGAGTCTCAGTGAGATGCTATGTCAGAGTGAAGGTGTTGCCTGATGCCAACTGAGACATTCCTATATTAATCTGATGCATATCCATCAGCAAATGTGAGGGTAAATGGAATCATAAGAGCTAATGGTAGTAACTGGGAGTCATTGCTTGTATGTCATTAGTTGTGTTACTGGAATGAATTGTTGTTAAACATACCGACATGATTGGATAGTTGTTCATTTCTCTATTAATGATTGTAAACACATTTTAATTAATATTAATTTAATTTCCTTGATAGGTGGTTGTTTATGCCAATTTGATACATTCCTATGGCATACTGACAAGAGAAAACAGAAAAAATATACTTCAAGACATAATGGCTTCTTCAATCAAGATAAAATGCATATGAAAGAGACGTCCATCCTTAGCCTCGTTGCTCCTCTGACCCCGATCTTGCATAATACATACCAAATTTATAGACAACTTAAATACATCATTAATTCGATGAGAAAAATCACCAACTGTTCTAATGGGTAATATACTGACATTAGTAGTTTCAACCATAGAAGAACCATCATATATATCTCCTACATATTAGATGTGATATGATTAGATACACCATAACCCATAAACCACGTAGATGTAGAAGAAGAATTACCCTGAACCATGTGAATGCCAAGAGACGAGAAGGTTGAAACAATGTTTGTTGTACCATTTTATGAGTAAGATGTGTCATACAAGGAGATTTTGGTAAAGCAGCACCTACAACAGGTGGAGAAGAAAGGGAATTCAAGGCATGATACGCAGCTTCAGAATGTTGAAGCAGACAAATGGAAATACACTGAAAGAAAGGAAGAATGATTTCTCCATCTACAAAAATTAAATAACAAAAGATGCATTCAAATTGATACGATGAACTCCTTAGAATTGGATATAAGAACACTAAAATCTCAAAAAAGAGGGAAGAGCGCCGTATTACTCGAGAAGACGGCGTATGGTCATTTCTGACTGACATGGTGATGCCAACACTTTTTTTGGAGGTTTTAAGGTTCCTTACATTCTATTAAAATTCAATTTAATCCTCAAAATCAAATGTAAACCCCCAAAATGTCATAAAGAGTCATGTTAATCGAAAAGAGTTTAATACTCTTCTTCTCGATTAAAACAAGATATACCTTAATCTAAGGGCATCCGAGATGGACGCGTTTGGTGTAAGAGATGCTTGCGAGTAATGGAATAGTTTTGGTAATGGTAGTGTGGTTCAAAATTCATATGGAATACACCATTAACTTCTTCATTCGAATAGTGAATCTTCACGTATGACATTTCCGCAAGTACCAAATTGCCCAAATCATAATTCCACAAACAATGCACCTTAGACTAATCTATGTAATTGAATAGGTGGGCGTTTAAGCCAAGAGATCTTCTATACCTCAAATTTTCAAATAAATATACATTACCGAACTTGCGGTCACATTACAACAAGAAACCTTGTGTAGCAGCACTAGTCCTTCTGGTAAAACGAGAGGACGAGATCAGTGTGCATGGAGAACAGTTGTGTGTCCACAAAGAGCTGCTTGGAAGAATACAGTAAATAACATATCAGGAAGAATATGAATGTCAAATTACATAACTTCGGTTAAATCATCTGACAAGGCATACCTTCATAAAAGGTCGGTCACGACTAGGGAACGAATCGATGAAACTTTCCTTCAACAGCAGTGATACCTACAAGTGGAAGAACATGCACATAATATTTAAAACAATATATTCCATTCTTTGCCGTTCAAATGCAAATAAATTGTAAACCATCAAATATATTCGCTTTTACTGAACATTCTAACAAGTCACACATACCTTATCATCATTAGACTGTACGTTTGTGATCGTGTGCGAACGCAGGTTGGAGCAAAGATTATCCAAGTAAGCTCTTAAAACTGCCAAGAATCCTTTGGCAGCTTCAATCTATAAACAGTTACACCAAGTTAACAATTATTTCAATAAATTCTCTCAAGAATTTGAAGGAAATTATAGACGGGGAGAAATAAATAAAACAGTGACTGTTCTTCCTAAATATATCAAATGTTCCTAATAAATAACACCAGCGAATGATCTAGTCTACAAGCTTAAGGGAAGGCCGAAGGGTTCCATGAAGCAGCAAAATGACAAAGTAAAGCACACCTGAACATCCGTGCATTCATGCACTGGCCTTTTCCTTGCTAAATAACTTTCTCCTACAAGCTCCGAATGATAGGGTCTTAAGGACGACAATAACTCCTTGTGTTGTGGCAAATTCGGTATAGCTGACGACTTCACCTACCACAATCCAAAATAAGCACAGGATTAGATGACTTGGCTTTGATGTGAAACCATATGAGTTAAAATATGTGATCAAAGCTATCATTTTTTTTGATAAACTACGGAATTTTATTGCAAGAAAAGACTAGTACAGAAGAAAATTAGGAAATTAAAACAAACCTAAGAAAAAACTACCCAGAACACAAACGGGAGCCAACCAAAGGGGGGGAGGGTAAGAAAAGTAAGAAAGAGACTAGAGATGATGGAGAAAGGTATCAAAGCTATCATCACCCATGCATAAAATTTATAGGCTGTATAGTCCTTCTGAAGAGTGCAAGGAAAGAAGGAAGAACGGCAAATTTAATTGACGCAAATAGCTACAACAATTTTGCAAGTCGAGTGAATTTGTAACTGCCCAATGAATCCATTTTAGGGTTATGGAAAAAAACCAATAATGTTTTCCATATTCAGGTCTACATTCTAAAACATTATCTGCGGACAAACTAAATGATCCAAGCCCAATATTTCGTCAAAAACCAAGAGAATTGGACAAGTTGGGATTTCCTTGTCAAACTCCCACAAAATTCGGAATTGCTCCAAAGCAAACCAAGGGTGTCACAACTTGAGGCCCATATGAAATACTAATGTAGTATAGTTCAACTCCCACATATGGATAAAGATACAAATACAAACCAGAGATAGTTCACAAACAAATATACATTTTATAAAACTATCTGTAAGAAAGAATCACGGACTGTAGACTACATAAAAAAGGCCATAAGTAAAATTGTTTGCTAATTTTACTTCCGTATGTCACCTGTTTCTGTCTCAGACATACCCATCTTGGTTTATAATATTATAAGGTAAAACTTGGGTGAAAAAAGTCAGAATACAGGGTGACTTGATCAAACCAAGTACGTAGGGCGATAGAAGATAGAAACCTGATTCTTGTTAGCATCAACCATGATGACGCTTGCCATCTTTGACTGCACTTCAGTTGTTTTGTTTTTTATACCAACCTGTACATATATTCACATTCAGCCTCTGAAGAAATAAAGAGACGCATAAAGGATGACGGGATAACAAAAAAGCATAGTTCAAAACTCACTATGTAAGGAACAGGTGCATCCAAAAAGTCCAACATGTCATTTGGTAATACCTGCAAGTTTATACATATTGTTAATAGTTGAGAGGACATGCATGGCACAGCTCCTATACGAGAGTAAAGCTTGCCTGAAAAGGCTATCATAGGCAAAAAAACATCATACCGGCATTAACAAGCTCTGCCACTGATAAGGCCGGATAAGAGGAATTATTGCCAAAACTGAAGCTGCTAAGATTCCCTGTATATGAAACAATTTCAGAATCCCGTGTTTTCTCCATCAAGGGATGCCGATTGCAATATGAATTATTGAAATTCGTGTTTTGAAGGCCATTCAGTGAAGAACTTTCTACTGAGGTTAAATCAGAGTCATTAAAACAAGAGATCAAGAATCATCAAGCATACCAAATTTGAACAAATAACTACTATCTGTTTTTCCAGCAGTGCTCCGGCAAAAATTGTCAACACCTATTAAAAGAACGGGAATCAATAGTTAAAGTTCAGCTTTCATGAATGTCTAACACAAAAATTATAAAGCTACACCACTTGTTTTACTATCGACATTATGAGGATAAGAGAGAGAAAAGGCATGTTCCAGCTTCCAGCTGATTTAACACAAAATGATAATTACATTCATAGAGAATGATTAATAACCTTTCAGCTGCATCTATCAGACAATAAATGATGAACCTAAAAGGACCCAGACCAAGGGGATAAAACAACAAAATATAAAAGGGAGCAGCTAACCTGTGTACTGCAACTAAATAAAAAGAGCACAACTATAACTTAATGTGCGCTATTTGTTAAAAACTTGTCATTAATGAAAAACTTATAGAGCGCAGCTATTATCTTATTAAGTTCAAAAAAGGCTATCTATTAGATTGAGCATAATCTTACATTCTCAAGTCGCAAGGATCCACATAAACATGCAACAGCCCATATTGATAATGATGTTGCTTCCTCCTCAGTCAAGAGTGCATTGTGTACCTGGTAATGGCCAACATGACAACATCCAGATGCAAATGATGCCATATTCTAGATTGAAGGATTGACATTTCTGTATGAAATAAAACTGCTTGGAGAAGGTCTAAATTGAAACTTTCCAACCCACACATTGAAATGGAAAGAGAAATAATTATGATGCTACTAAAAAATAACTCCTACCTCAGCCAATTCCAAGCTTGTACTATACGACCGCAAATCAATCGTTGACCCAGCCATATGTAAGACTATTTCATCTGGTCTATGATATTCCAAGGGATGCAAGTGCTCCAAAGGGTGAAATCTAAGTGTTGAACCCCTAGCAGGGATGCGACGCTGGTAATATTCACAAATTATCTGTAATGACCCATGATTATTTTCCTGAGAAAGAAGGACCAATTGTCAATGATGTACAAAGATGTCAGAGAAATATAGCAGAGCAGACTGCTTGAAGCATATGCATGTACAAGAAAATAAATAGAAACACAAGAACCTTAGCCCATTCAAGTATATCAGTACAGTCACTCGATTCTTCTTGGCCTGAAAAAGAAGCCTCTTCTGTCTCTGTGTCATCAACATCACTCCTAAAATTTCTGTCTTCACTAGGAGAACCTTGAAAACTGCATGAAGTAATTATAAAGGAACTATGTTATCTTTACAGAATACAGATGGATGGCAATGACTTGGGAAGAAAATAATAAATAATTTTAATACAAAAAATTGAAAAATGAACAAGCACTGTAACCAAGGCATCTAAGCGGGCTAAGCTGCTACATGTGGAAGCTAATCAACCTATTATAAATCCTATATTTATCTAACTCAAGTAGGTTCAAGTAAATAATAACACTATTTGTTTCGTCACCATCCTATTCTAAATGCGTAATTTCTTCTCATAACAAGATTCGAGCACTGTTGGGAAGACCTTCATAGAAACTTGAATACACCCTTAATATGTTTATGCAGCTACATAATTTGTTCTTCCAAGCAAGCCCCAGCATTGTTGGGAAAGACTTCACAGACACTTGAATACACCTTAAAAGAAGTTTATGCAGCTAGGTAACTTGATCTTCAAGATGTGGCCTCCATAACAATGTATTCGTATTTACAAATATATCTATTCTAAACATCAAAATCTATTATCAAATACCTGGAGGAGGATTCAGAGCTTTCATATTGATAATAGCGCAGAAGGGGAAGGACGGCGTTTGGCAGACGCCTTTCAACTGTGTGCTTGTTTTCTACACAATCTTTTACATAGTTCTCACAGCCTTCAGTGTCTCCAATACCCGGATCTCTTCCAGCTATAAGCATCTCAGATTCAGGATGAAGTGGAACATCAAAATTATCATCGATATCATCCTTCAATAAGTCTCCACCATGCACTTGAGGCTCCCTGTGATTTCCATCATTTGTAACTCTTTCAGATGTTAATTCTGTTGAACATAATTGGGACATTTCTGCTGTTTCATCAGTCGTGTCCTCTTGGGATACATGTCCTGGGGATACATCATCTAAATTTTCTTCGGAATTTTCATAGTTTCCAAATGCCAGTATTTCTGACTCTAGAAGACTAATATCTTTCGTTAACCGTTCCAGCCTTTCTTCAGTAAAAATACTGCAGCAAAATGTGTTAAGAGAGCATGATGTCACATAGTAAGGTAACTTATTAGAAAAGATAAGTAAAATTACATATCAATAATACATGATATTGGGTAATCTGCGACATACCTATTCAAGACACCAAAATGCAATTCAAAGAATGGAAGCCTTGAGAGGATGCAATAACATCGACGTGTGGTTAATATATGCCGGCTCAAGGGTAAGCAGGAAGGTTGTCTATCTGTAATCATGGAAATCAATCCAGAGGGCTTTTGCACAATTTCTTCAACTAACACACAACATCCATACAAAGTTGAGTCATCCGCAACCTAAGAAACAAAAGCCAGTAAGATACAGAAAGCAACTCTAGTAGAGAGGTTGATCATCATAATCATAATAATAGGAAATTAATGGCGCAACAATAACAAATACATGCAAGAACTTGTGAGTGAAGACTCAACTAGTGCTAACAGAGAAAAAATAGTCCCTGCTTCTGTTGTTAGGAAGTTAACGAGGCAGGAACCACTGATACTATTCTGTGTATGACTTGATTATACCCACTTAGTAGAGAGGACGCGTGGGCATGTGAGAGAAGTCAAACACCAACTCCACTAATTCTTAGGTTGACAAAATATCAAATAGGACATATTTTAAGACAGTAACTAGAATGAAAGAGTGCCTCAAATTCAATGAACAGATAAGTGTACAAATAGTATCTTGAAGGCGACTTGCTAAGGAGTTGTGCAAGCTCGTAGTGAATACTTTGCACAATGTGCAAAAGTTATTGATATCATTGAGATTAGGTCTACAAGTGAACCATTATTAGCCATAACAAACCAATGATGTAGTATACCAGATAATTCTGAGCTAAAAGGGGCATGCTGAACAACTCAATGTACATCTGAACATAAAAAGTGTATTCATAAATCACATAATCACCTGGCACATAATGCTTCTCATCTGCATATCTAAGTAGAGAAATATACTACAGGCACGTTAATCCAAACAAAAGAAATACTGTATCCACAAATTACCTGCAACCGAAACACAAAGGACATATCACTTTGTTTAAGGTGTTCCTGCAAAACAACATTATCATAACTTCATTAGTTCCATATTTGATATGAAAATTTTAAAAGTATTTTAATGCTGATAAATATATCAGGCCATTGCAGATGCTTCAAAATTGCCATCATCAAATCAAAACATAATCTGGCATGAACTCATTACTTATCAACTTTAGCGTCTAATGCAGACTATTTCAAAGCCAGGAGGAAAGAAAACAATAATCCATTAGAGAGAAGTAATGATGAGGTACGTACCTGCCCAAGAAGTATTTCATTCAGCTCACTCATAGACGGAGTTCTCTCGACAGCTTGGACCTGAAATGAAATTAACAATTTTAGAAATATATGTAAGAAGAATATAGCTTCATCGCTAACAATTTCCTTAAACATGTAGCTTTCAAATATTTAAATCACTTTGAAGCAGAAACAACACTTCAACTGAGTACAAGTATCATCAACTCAAACTTACAATAAGTAGACTATCTGGTTCAACAGAAGTTGAAGTAACAGAATAATATTACATGTTTATTAAATAGGTCATCATGACAATGAACAATGTGCTCGATAGCAGATTTCGAGTGACCAGTCTTGTGGCAAAATCACAAAACTTTCTTATCATGTTCCATATCAAATCTGAGTGTTAACCCTTTTTTTAAGTAACGAAAGCTGAACATGATTCACAATTAATTAAGCAACGCCAGTACACAATTCAGACTGCCCAAAGCTATCATATAAGCTTATTTTTTAAACAGAAACCTGCTAAAGCATAGATTCCAGTCCACTAGTATCGGAGATTGCAATGACCAAGATTACATAGCTACAATATGATTTAAGTTTTTTTTTAAGTAATGATGAACATTAATACATAACAAATAAAGGCATTACTTTGTTAAAGCTAAATCTAAGTTGTGATGTTTACCTTATCTATTGTTATGAATAGTGTTCGGTGATAAGCTTATCATTTATTCAGATTAGTCCTATTTAGACCTGAATTGATTTAATAAGTTATAATTCATAGACTAATGAGCTTGTTTGATTTTTGGCTCTTTGTTCATGGCCAGTAAGTCAGTAAGTAAACATGCTAGTTAGATTATATGAATGGTCATAAACTAGGGATAAAGCAGTCATGTTAATAGCATAATAATTATAAGAGATAGAAGAAAGACAAGTTTGACACCAACCTCCACGCCAGCGGGGAGGCAAAATGAAAGAAGATCCTTATATTTAACTGGCAGCTGTTTCTCTGGAGGGTAAACAAATAAGACCTGAAAATAGAAAGTAATCATCAAATCCAATTGTCCAACCCTCTAAAATGAGTATCTGCAAAAAAAATTTAACACTTTTAAGAATTCTTGCCTGAGGTTCAATATTGGGTTCTACACGAGACTGATGCTGGCCACTAAGTGCACTTCGCAATTTCCCAGAACCTTCAGACTTTCTTGCAATATGTTGACTATAAAGTGCCTGAGTATCACAGTCAGGGTGAAGCCCAACAACTACCATGCTCTCAAAAAGCCGTGTTGGCTCTATTAAAGGCCTATGGTCCTGCATAGCCAGATAACAGAGACATGATAAAACACTAAGAAACTCACTGGAACAAGTTGATCAACTATGCTAAACTTAATATTTCAACATATACTCCTCGGAGAGCTTCTGATACGAATAAAGGGCACTTAAATAAATTAGCACATTAGCATACCAAATACTGCAGTTGAAAGTTTGCCCACTGACGCTTTTGGCTAGTGAGAATTTCTGGATTGTAATTTACGCTCTTCACTTCAGTGGGGCTGGAAAAGCCTTTAAGCATTTTAGTAAATTGGTGTTGTAGTTTCTGAAGTTGGCTGTTAGCGCTATCCTCTTTTGATGAAAATACCACAGAAGGCCTGGGAGAACGAACAGCAGTAGCCGCAGCAGCTACAGCTCTGGCAACATCTTCTGTTGTCTGCGTGAAAAATGCAGTGCTCCAACCAGGGCTACCTGATTCTTCTTGGTTCACCATCTTATATCCTGTAAAATAAGAACTTAAGTATCTAATCTATTCCAAAAACCCAATTATCATTACGCTACTATACTTCCTGACACATAAAAGATAAAAAGCTAAGGCAGACTGCAAAAAGATTCAACAAAAAACAGGTAGTAGGAGTAAGTACATAAAAGCCCATCTCACTAACCAATATTAATAGATTGTGGTTGCGGTATAAACCTCTGCAAACCATTAACTTAAAAATCTCTTGATTCCTCATTAAATCACAGGATGGCATAGAATGTCATGAAATTTATAACTTGCATACAATCCTCACCCAAATTCCAACTTTAACTGTTATAATAGGACCCACAAAGACATTAGCATCTATATGACACAAAGCTTTGGTGCTGAGACTGCTCCTATTCATGTAAAACAGGTAGTAAGATTGAGTGGTGATGACCCCAGCTCACCAACCACTCAGACTCTTAATTTTTAGTGGGTACAGCATAAACCACAGAAAGACCACAACTTTAACAACAGTTGATTCTTCATTAATTGAGGAGATGACACAGAACACATAAAATTCAGAGCTTGCACAAAACCCTCAAACAAATAAACTCCTACTATACTTGCAACAATCAAATTCTCTGAAGGATACCACTGAAGTTTCAGCACAGACACTGATATATCAGTTGAAGAAAGTCATATATGGCTTAGACAAAGAGTATCAACTATCAATACAAAAAAAAAGAAACTCTAGAACCGATCAGTTACTTGTATGGCACTAAACATAATAATCCGTTAAAAAAAAGAACAAACTGACCTCCCATCCCACCAACCTATGAACAAAAATTTAATCTTCTACAACACACAAATCCATTTCACAACTTGACAAACTCACAGGCAGATCAGCGTGTCAAACAAATTAGAGAGAAGCAAAGCTGTAAATAAACTTAAACTGGAGTAAGAAAACCAACCCACCTCTTGAAAAGCGAGAAAGTGGCGAGAGAGTAGAGTAGCGGAGAAGATGAGAATCAGGTCAAGCGGCCATAACGAGAAAGCTCCTCCGAATACGGCGCGAGAAAAAGCAAAAAGCCCTCCAAGAGACAGAGAGAGAGAGAAAGAGGAAAGGGTCGAGACGAGAGAGAAAGGTATAGAATTAAATTAAGTAAGTTTAAATTGATGAATTAATTAATAATCAATGTCCGGTTATGGGAAATTGTGAGGAAGAAAGAAGAAGTAGAAAAAAGGAACTGTTTGGGTTTTGGGGATGAAGAGAAGAGAAGACAGCATATCCTTCTGACCTCGACGGATCGACCTTGTCTGCGTCGAAAATGAAAACTGGTGATGCTGCTACGAGGACGACGATGAGAACATAGTCAATTTTTGCTCCTTCTTGTCTGCTGTTGTGTTTCTCACTCTGTGGTGTTTATTTGTTTTGTGCTTGGACTTATTGGGTTAAACATATACTCATCTGTAGCTAATTTACACCAAAATAATCTTTTCTTTGAAAGCTTTACATCACACCCTATATGTCCAATAAATTCACCCCTCTCAACAAGAATTCTCATATGAGAATGTGAGTTTCAATTGTTAAGGTATTTTCTGGTTATCATTAATAGCTGCTCTAATCTCAACTTTTATTTAAAATAATTTTTAATTTACATGATAAGAGCTGATTTTTTTAATCGAATCATTTTATTTAAACTGGGTGAGAGAATACTTCACGCCCATAAACTACAAAAGATAAACATAATGCAGAGTTACGACTTCCACCTCAATTTGTTGAAAAAATGGGTAATTACATATCAGTACACCCGTCAAAACCTCATTCCAGAATTGGTATCCCAAATTTGAAATTTTTTTTCTCGGTCCCCCAAGTTTAAAACGTTAACACTTTAGTTCAAATTCAGTTAAATCTAACAGCAATACTGTTAATTTTATTTCTAATACCCAAAATGCCCCTGAAATAATTTTTTTTAATCTTATCTATTAATTGGGATAATTATGAAATTACTATTGTACCCCTAATTAAATAATCAATTGAAGTAATGAATTTGGGGTAAATTTGACTTTTCAAATACATAGATAAAACAATTAAAAGTTGAAAATATTTATGAAATTACAAATTTGCCCTCCATCCCTCACTCTTCCTTCAATCCTCATCCTCAACCCTAACTATGAGTCATTCTCTCTTCCTTCGTAGCTCACTGAAGCCAGTTCTGGTCGCGACCACGAATCCGTCGGCGGCCACGAATCGACGTCAAAGGCCATGACCGGAGCTTCAGGTGGCCATGGAGGTGGTGGAGACGTTTCACATGTCTTCGTCTTCTTCGCGACAAACAGAACCTGCCGATTCGTGGCCGCCGACGTCTGCTCTGGCTTATCCTTCTCCTCCGACCACCGCCACGAGTCGTCGCCTTCGATATGCTGGTCGCTGACCTTGAGCGAGGCCGCGAGGACAAGCAGTGGGAGAGACACCACATCAACGAGTCGTCGCCGAAGTGGGAATCGCTCGCCGACGACGGCGAGACCATACCAGATCACTGGAGTCGTCCGGTGCGAGCTCGGGACGGTGACACTTCTCGTCAGCGTGGTCCTTCTCTGCCCTTTTTGGCGAGACCAGATCGGAAAACAGAGCTCCGATTCGCCGCCGAACTACTTCCAGCCCTACCCTCCCCCTTACACCACATACCCCGCCGCTCCGATGTAGAGATCTCAGGTACCAATTTTCGATTTGGGCTCGATCGTCGAAAAAACCCTAAAATGGGCGTGCTGGTGATTGAAAGATATTGTGAAAATAATGGCTTGGCTTGAAGATTTTTTTTTAGGGTATTGGGGGTTGAGGTTGAGGCAATTGGTGCTTCAATCTGGATCTTGGCGAGCTCAAGAACGAAGATAGTGAACTCTCAAATTAATTTATGTTTTGTGTCTATGAGGGTTTTGGGGTCGGAGACTGTAGAGGAACCGATTCCGGCGCTACTCCGGCGGCGCGAGCTAGGGCACCGGGAGGTTTGCCGGCATCGATCTGTAAAGGTCATTGACGAGGAAGACGAACATGACCAAGAACAGATTATTTTTTTTAATTTGTAATTTTTCTTTTTGTCACAAGATGTAATATTTGATGCTGTCAATTTGAATCTTTGGATTGAATTTTGTGACGAGGAACAACCCATTGAGTTGTGTCAATTTTCAGATTGAAATACATGGATTCATTGAGTGAGAAAGAAGAAGAAACAGATAATAGTTGGGGAAGTCAAAAAAGAGGGCAAATTAGACATTTCACAAGATATTTTGAATTCATTTATTAATTTATTTTAGAAGACTAAAATACCATGACACCATAAGCTTATATTATTGATCAAGTGAGGGTAGAATGATAATTTCTCAATTACTGATAACTATGCATTCAAAACTTACACAACAAGGGCATTTTGGACTTTTTACAACTCACATCAGTTAAATTTAACAGAATTTAACCTAAGTGTAACATAATGAAACTTGGGGGACCCAGAACAAAAAAATCAAACTTGAGGTACCGATCCTGAAATGAGGTTTTGGTGGGTGTACTGATCTGTAATTACCCCTTGAAAAAGCTCCAATCAACACTAACAATATAAACAACAGATAAGCAGGACAAACAAACACAAACAACTAAAAAGTAGACAAACAGACATAATAAATGCTCATTTGGTACTGCACTAAGTGAGTTTTTAAGGTCATAAACACTGATTTATAATTATATACTTTTTATCATAAATAATATTTGAGGACAAATTACATTATCATCGTAAATATTTGTGTAAAAACAAATTTGGCATAATGTTCCAAAGAGAGTCTATCTGATCAATGGTCAAAAGTTCGACCTTTAGCTAGTAATTTATAAAAAAAACATTGTAAATATACGTGAAATATTTTAATATTTATATTGTAGCTAGGGTTTGAGTCAGTTGTTTATCTTCCTTTAAAATATTTGGTCATTTAAAAAAATTAAGGTGATGGCTTAGCAAATAATATAAAAAAAATCTATTTCGATTATTGTGTGTACATGCGTATACAATATAAATCCTTCTTTTTCTAAAAAATGATAACTTTGCTTTTGCAGAAAGTTTTTCATTTTTGCTCGTATTAGTAAAAATAGCACGAGAACTGAATTAAGCATTAACTATTTTTCTTTTTAAAGAAAACAGAAAGCTAATGTAATGGAGATGATGTGCCACGTGTGCGGACATGATTAGTCAAAATAGTATTCATCGAAAATTAAATTTGTAGGAAAATGAGATAATTCCGATGATGAGGGATTGAGGTGACAAAGAAAAATGTGTATATTACTGCATTGGCGTCGTGAGACGAATAATATAGGAGCATGGAGTCATGATTTTGATTGAGGAATGTGGGGGTAGCCTACCCTACACTGACCTCAAGTTGTTTGTAAGCTTGGGGTAGCTACTCGGTCACTTGGCCCTTGTCTCAATAAAGTTTCAAATTTCATATAATGGTTGATGGCTTTCGTGGACTTTCTTTGGAGGCCACAACAGAGTGCTTTCTGTTTATATTATTTAATTCAATTAATACTATTTTTATATAATTAAATATTTTAACATTATTATTTATTTATAATTATAAAAAATAAATTACTTTATTATAACACGAATATGAAAATATTCTTTCGGTTCGGTTGAAAATTTCTCGGGCTCTCGCAACACGACCTCTTCGTATTTCGGTTCTCCTTTCGTGTGCAAATATGAGAACATGAGAGGTATATATAGAGACAATAAATATGAAATATACTCCATGAATATTTTTTTATTATTTATAATTTTTTTATTAATAAACATATTGTATATTTATCAAAAATGGAAATATATATAGATGCAATAAATATTTATTATATTTTAATTAATTATATAATTAGTTATAAAATTATAAATTATACAATTAATATAATTAATTATATTAATTATAAAATTTGTATTTTTCTTCAAAAAATAAATATTAATTATATTTTATGAATATATTTTATATTTTATTATATATTAATAGACATATTATATATTTGGTAATATAAATTTATAATTTAAAAAAATTGCATATTACCTATTTAATACATTATTATATATTAAATTAGGGAGTCCCTCATTTCTCTCTCCTACCCTCTACCCACTCTTTCTCTTTCCATCCCTCCCTCCACATCACCCACTTTTGAATAGACTCTCCATTGTGGCTGCCACATGGCAGCATTGAAAGTCCCAACTCCTTGCCCACTCTCTTGTTGTGGACAACCTTATGCGATGGGTGAGGGAATAGTTTGGTTATACAGTTTCGATCTCCAGTCTCTCTAAGTCATTCTTGACCGATCTCATAATGTCTGTCCGACTCCTGTTTCTACTCTACTAATCCGCATTTTAAGACCAAATTTCCTCGTTTTTGGATTACATAACATAGTTCAGTGCATTTTGATGTTAGAAATATTTTTGTGTCATTTTGTAAGTTTGAGGGCAAAAATTTGAGAAGCTGAGCCAAAATCGTCCAAAATAATCTTGGAGTGAAACTAAAACTTTCAAGTGGCGTAAATTTCTCGTATGAACTCCAATTTGGGCCATAATTTATCAATAAGGACGTATTTTATTAATCAACACACTGAAGAAATTTCAAAGTGTGACCTTTCCATGTGACGCCCGTCACATGCGAAAAAAGTCACAATCAAACAGTTTCGAGTAATATGAGACTGGCGGGCCATCACAAAATGTGACTTTTTTACTGTGACGCCCGTCACATTAGAGTCGCTTTCAAAAAAGGGATCGATGTAAAAGGCTTAATCTAGTATCTCTTGAGATCATACCTTACCTATCAGCCTCCACTGAAATTATGAGATTCTCTAAAGGCCCAAAACCTCCATAAAAACTCCTTTTTCTCATCTTAAAGCTTGAAAAAAAGATTGCTCTTAACCACGCCGTAATTTTACACAAGGAAAATCATCAAGGAAGCTAAAAATTAACAATATCAAGATGGATTAAAGAGCAAAGGAGCCTCCTAAGTCCTAACCCAACTTAGGTTCATGAGTTTTCAATATTGTTCTTCACTTCTCAAATTCTTCTTTATTTTGTTGAACTTTTATTTGAATACTATAATTTGAGCTAAAAATTATTATTACATATTTACAGTATTCGTTACATAGTATATATAGACTAATTCCTTCATATGCTTGGAGTTTAAAGTGAGGTATCCATTTATATTGTACACAATCTTTACTTACGTTTTCCGTATTATTAGTATGTTCTATAAGTTAGAAAGGTAAGTGAAAACACGATATAGCACAAGAGAGATAAATGATATTTTTCTCACAATAATTTGTAGGAATAGCATCGGAAATCGATGCATATTTTCTTAAGATTCCCGTTTGTGGTGTTAATTGGCATAATATGGGATTGTGAAAAGAGTAGCTTCACAAAGCAGTTCCGCCTACAAGTTGACTTTTTACCACCAACTTGTCATATATTTCTTTGTTTATCAGTTACTTTAATGCTTTTGTATTAAATGTTAAAAAAGTAGGTTCCATAATTAAATCAATGCATCACCGTTACAGTACTTAATGGGTCGGATATTGTCTACAAGTGAGTTGAATATTTCATCCCAATTCAAAATTATGTGATTAAACCGAGTTACTCCAAATATTATGAAATGATAATTCAATTCAGAGAAAGAATCAGATAGAAAAAATAATTTAATTTGATTTCAACTTGGCCTACTTTGATTTGTTACGTTTTTTTTGTAATTAATGTCATTAAAATATTATATATAAACCTATAAACAATTTAATTATGCAAATTTGAAGATTATTCGTGGAAGCTCAGCATGAAAAAAAATGTTATAATTAACTAATAACTTAAGTGAGAAATGCAATTAATATCATATAATTATTATTTGTCAAATTGTTAACGCTAAAGTATAAATTATATAAAATAAGGCATTTCAGTGAATAAGGAAAGGATAAACTAAAACGTATATAAAATACAATATCTTGAAAATGACTTATGAAAAACATCCGCTATAAAAATTAAAAAATTTACTTTGATTATATTAAATATAGAAAATGGAAAAAAATGTGTTATATGCCATTACATTTGTGGGGAGAATTAATAGTGTAGTCGGATATTTGTGGAGGAGAATTAATATAACGTAGTCAGATATTACGAAACTAAACTTGTCAGAAATTTTTTACCGAAAAACCCTTTTTCGGGAGAAAAGTGTGGGGGAGAAGTTCTAGAGAGGAGAGATGGGAGCTCTGTGAGTTTTTATACAAATGAATTGTAACGACGTATGGTATAATGTGTACCGTTATAAATAATTTGTAATGACGCACCTTATACTATACGCCGTTATAATTTTAACAGTCACCTTAACAACTCGATTTCAGACCGTTAACTTATAATGGTAAGTTGTTGGTCAACGGTCGACGATTGTGTAACGGCGCACATACCCATGTGCGCTGTTACAATTCACCTTCACTAACGATATATGTTCAAAGTTACAACTCGATTTCTGTTGTTGGTTTGTGTTCTCACAATCTTCTTACTATATTTGTCGACCCTGAAGCTTTGTTGTACGCTTTAATTAATTTGTTGATGTTGTAGATCACATGTGTGGACCCCACCACCTCATTTCTTACCCTCTTAGATTTTGTTACTTGTTAGCTAAATAATTTATTCTCTTGAGAGATGGCAAAAGGCAGTGTATCTCATGCCTATAAATAGTCATCTCCCTTACATGTAAAATTTATTATTCATCTTAAACAATTGCTCCTAATATTTGCTCTCATCTCTTATGTTAGCTTACCGTGAGTATACTCACTCTATTTTCTATTATTTTACTTACTCTTTGCTTGCTCTTATACCGTTTTCAACACGTTATCAACACTGCTATATTATTATTTTGATTTTCGTTACAAGAGTTTTATATAGTGCATGAGTTATGTACTTACATAACGAAACTTTGCTCAATTTTTTTTATCTTCTTATCTCTCTTAAGGTTTGATTTGTTATCTTTTATATCACTGATGATCTTGCTAATATATAGCAAAGAAGGAGAAGAAGCAATTCGTAGAAAACTCGTATTTTATTTATGATGCATTGTTTGTATATCCTGTTTATACTTACTATTTTTTTTACCCTGTGAGTGTACCAACAGAGTTTTATACCCACATGTATATTCGCAAGTGCGGTTTATGATTATTTACTAGTTGTTTATTATTCACGTACATGCTTACAATGCAATATTTATGTATGTTCTGTTAATTTATTTATTTTCTTGTTATTTAGACCCCGAGGTATACCAACGACGTTATTGTACCCACCGGTATATTTATAGTGTGGTTTTATATTTATTTTTATTCTTACCGTATGAATATGCTTATAATGTTACTATATATTTATTTCATGAATTATTTATATATGTTATTTAAACCCCGTGAGTTAACCAACGGCATGGTTTTTCCTCCACTGGTGCTCAATGTGTGGTCATGTACTTATTTATACCTGTCGTTTATATTATCTGTTATATACATGCAATGCCCATAATCTTAACCTTGTTAAATTATATTATTTTGAACCCGAAGTTCTCAAATTGTTCATAAAGAAATTTATTCTATATATATTTTATATCAATCAGAAATGTATGATTTGTAATATACATGACCCGAAGTTTCATATAAGTCCATTTATTGACCATTTCCGGATGTCGAACTTAGTAAAATGTCAATACGAAGCACTCAGCATGGATGGAAGCAATTATTTTGAATGGTCTTTAGAAAAAATTCTTCATCTCAGATCCATGAATCTTGAGGAAGTCGTCAAGGAGAAAAATACATCGTCCCTGCAGGACAAGTCAAAGGCTATTATTTTTATTCGTCACCATATCTGTTCTGACCTCCGTGCAGAATACCTTGATATTGAAAATCCTCTTGACCTCTGGAAGAGGTTGAAGGATAGATTTAAACATATGAAATCAATTGCTCTTCCTCAAACACTGAATGAATGGAGCAATCTCAGACTCCAAGATTTCAAATCCATCAACGAGTACAATTCTGTCGTATTCAGAATTGTATCCAAGCTCAGGATGTGCGGTGAAAAAATAATTGATGTTTTAATGCTAGAAAAAACGTTTTCTACATTTCATCCTTCAAATATGCTCCTGCAGCAGCAATACAGGGAGCAAAATTTTTAGAAATTTACAAACCTGATTGCATGCTTGCTCATTGCAGAGCAAAATAACGAGTTGCTGTTAAAGAATCACCACATTCGCCCTGTCAGCAGTGCACCATTTTCATAAGCAAATATGACTAATCGTCATAATTTCTCAAGATTCAGACGAGGCCGAGGCCCCAGTCGTGATCGTTGTCGTGGTCGCGGACGAGGACGTAACAACTTTCAACCTCGTGGAAGAAATGATTGAACATTTCACCAGCAATGGAATAGACAAGAAGTACATGACAGAAGAAGAGGAAATGACTCACGAATCCAAACTCCCAGAAATAATGAAAGCATTTGTCATAAACGTGGTGGAATAGAGCATTGGTCGCGTACATGTCGTGCGCCGAAACATCTGGTTGATCTTTATCAAGCATCTGTCAAAGCCAAGGGCAAAGAAAAGACTGTAGAGACAAATTATATGGACAACACAGATCATGAAGATCTTACTAAACTTAATGTCTCTGATTTCTTTGGAGATGATGATGGTGATATAGGTCAAAAGGAAAAGGATACTGTTGAAACCTTTGACGACTAGTATATGACGTTATTATATAATGTATTTAATGTTTGTCATATGTTTTGTTTTTTTAATCCGTATTTTTTTTTTGAATCCTTTCTATTTTTTGCTATCTAATGTAATGTTTCCTACTTTTATGAAATGATGGATTTTGAAAAAGAATCATCTACTTGCGGGAATGACCAAGAAATATGCATTGTTGATTGTGCCACTACACATACAATTCTCAAGGATAAACAGTATTTCTCATATCTAACTTTGGGTGAGGCAAATGTTAATACGATTACAGCAACTACGAATATAATAGAGGGCTCTGGAAGAGCTACTTTAAAACTAAAGAATGAAACAAAAATAAGCATCAATAACACTTTATATGCAAGTAGATTCAGAAGAAATCTACTAAATTTTAAAGATATCCGCAGTAATGGATATCACATTGAGACCACAAGTGAAAATAAGAATGAATTTCTCCATATCACTTCAAATGCTTATGGTAAAAAGCGTGTACTTGAAAAATTATTTGTCATACCATCAGGATTATATTATACAATTATAAAAACAGTTGAGACCTACGCGATATTGAAACGAAGTTCTCTAATCGAAATGTTTTTATACTTTGGCATAATCGTCTTGGTCATCTAGGATCAACGATGATGCATAGGATCATTGAAAATTCTTATGGTCATGCATTAAAAAACCATAAGATTTTACTGTCAAATAATATTACCTGTACCGATTGCTCACAAGAAAAATTAGTGGTCCGCCCTTCTTTTGCCAAAGTTAATACTGAATGTCCATCACTTCTACAGAGAATTCAGGGAGATATATGTGGTCATATCCATTCTGCTAGTGGAACATTTAGTTATTTTATGGTTTTAATTGACGCATCCAGTAGATGGTCACATGTTTGTTTATTATCAACTCGTAATCTTGCATTTGCTAAATTGATGACACAAATTATTAAGTTGATAGCACATTTCCCTGATCATCCAATAAAGTCTATCCATCTTGATAATGCAGGGGAATTCACGTCTAAGATATTTGATGATTACTGCACGACATTAGGTATCGATGTTGAACATCCTGTCCCGCACGTTCACACCCAAAATGGGTTAGCAGAATCTTTGATTAAACGAATACAAATAATTGCACGTACATTATTGTTGCAATCTAATTTATATGTTTCTGCTTGAGGACATGCTGTATTACACGCTGCATCTTTAATTCGTCTAAGACCTAGTGCATATCATCAATACTCTCCTATACAACTTGTGTGTGGACATCAGCCTGATATATCCCACTTACGAACCTTCGGTTGTGCTGTGCAAGTGCATGTTGCACCCCCTAAACGCACAAAAGTGGGACCTCAAAGACAGTTGGGTATTTATGTTGGTTTTAATTCACCGTCTATTATTAGATATCTTGAACCACTGACGGGTGATTTCTTTACAGCAAGATGTGCTCACTGTTATTTCGATAAGACAACATTCTCCTCTCTAAGTGATCATAAAAAGCCTCCTGAAGTAAGGCACGATCTTTCGTGGAAAGTGACTTCTATATATCACTTAGATCCACGCATGCCACAATGTGAAAAGGAAGTACATAGAACAATACATTTGCAAAATATTGCAAATCAAATGCATGATGCATTTACAGATACGGCTAAAATGACAAGGTCATATATTGATGACATTAATACGCCAACGAGAATTTAAGTAAATGACGATAATGCTGAGGCATCAGCAAATTCTTCTAATGCACGCCAGAAGCGTGGAAGACCAGTACGTGCTAAAGATCTTGTTCCTCGAAAATGAAAAAAATCAATCGAGTACAGAGAATGTTCCAGAAGAACTAATGTTTCCTGAAGAACCATCTAATTCTTAAAGATTATTAGCCCTAGTAGAGCCATCAAGTTCAAAAAATCTCGAGGAACGTCAAGAACAAACAAATAAAGAAATTAATATTAATTATTCATGAGTACATGAATCTTGGGATCGAAAATCATTTATAATTGATGAAATTTTTGTACTTGTAGTAGCAAATGAAGTGATAAATTATATTGATTTTGAGCCATGTACTATTAATGAATGCTGCAAAAGAGATGATTGGCTAAAGTGGGAAGAAGCAATAACAACCTAATTGACTTCATTGGCAAAACGCCAAGTATTCGGGACTATAATACGAACACCAGAAGATGTTAAACAGTTGGGTATAAATGGGTATTCATAAAGAAACGAAATGAGAAAATGAAATTGTCAGGTACAAAGCAAGACTAGTAGCCCAAGGTTTTTCTCAACGACCTGGAGTCGACTTTGATGAAACATATGCACCCGTGATGGATATGATCACTTTTAGATATTTGATAAGTTTGAAAATGTCTGAAGGATTAGACATGTATTTAATGGTTGTTGTTACTGCTTATTTATATGGAACATTAGACACTGACATTTATATGAAACTCCCCGAATGAGTTAAATTGCCTGAAGCAATGAGAAATAGTTCAAGGAACTTACAGTTAATAAAATTGCGAAAATCATTATATGGACTACAACAATCTGGAAGAATGTGGTATAATCGTCTAAATGAATACCTTACCAAAGAAGGGTATAAAAATAATGTCATATGTCCACGTGTATTCATCAAGAAATCAAGTTCTGGATTTGTCATCGTAGCAGTATATGTTGATGATATGAACTTAATTGAGACTCTTGGAGAGATCCTAAAGACTACGACATATTTAAAGAAAGAATTTGAAATGAAAGATCTTGGAAAAACTAAATATTGTCTCGGCCTGCAGATCGAACATGTGACTAATGGCATTATAATCCATCAATCTACATATATTGAGAAACTCTTGAAGTGTTTCAATATGGAAAATGTTCATCCACTCAGCACTCCAATGGTTGTTCGGTCGCTTGATCCTAAGAAAGATCCATTCCGTCCGAAAGAATTAGATGAAAATATACTTGGTCCTGAAGTGTCATATTTAAATGCAATTGGAGCCTTATTATACTTGGCACAATGTACACGACCAGATATTGCATTTGCAGTAAATATGCTGACAAGATTCAGTTCTGAGCCTACTAGACGACATTGGAATGAGATCAAACATATATATTATGTTATTTGAGTGGAACAAAGGATTTAGAATTATTATATGCAAAATCTACAGAAAATGCAGGTCTAATAAGATATGTAGATGCGGGATATCTTTCAGATCCACATAAAGCACGCTCCCAAACTGGATATGTCTTCACCTGCAATGAGATTACGATGTCTTGGCGATTAACAAAGCAGACTTTGGTTGCAACGTCTTCAAATCATTCAGAAATTTTGGCACTGCATGAAGCTGTTAGGATTGTGCCATAGTCCAATGTAATAAGTTAATCTACATTGTAATATTTTATCATTTTTCGAATTAATAAAACGACATCATATTACTAATGTGTTGTAGTAATATATCGAATGTAATTTGATCTATATCGTTATGTGTATAATCACTAATAGTAGAACTGTAGATCAGAAAGAATTACATTTGATGTGTTCATTATCAGCTAAGCTTCTTTAAGAAGCGATCAGTATGAGACTAACTCCTTGTGATCACGCTCTACTGATCATGACAAAGTAAGTGCCGTATTTATATAATAGATATCATCAGGGAAATGGTATTGGACGACCCGATGGTGACTATGCAGCATAGATACTGTCATGAGATACTCACAGATCGTAGCTTTTCATTATATCCTAAGACCAAGGAGTCTTTGTGTGCACTATGTAATGAATCTCAAAATTTTACCTAGTCTAACGTTACTTGTAAAAGGGTAGCCATAACGGTTATGATTGGCTTGTTTATGAATTACATTAGTGAACTCGAAAGACGGCTGAGGGATTTATCACTCGTACTCCGGTATGGGAAAGATATCTGTTTAGGCCACTTGATGAGTATGACTGAAAGAATATCACGGTCATGCAGGTGATACCTTTGTATCAGTTTTCAGTAATCTCAGATATCAAGAAACAGTGATTGATAAATTAGGATGACGGTTCTATGCCTATTGATCAATTTGGATATCGGTATGATAAAAAGATAGTGACATGTACAATAACAAGTTAAGTCGAATCGTCGATAATCACGGACGTTGGGTAATCATAATGTCTTGCTAAAGGCCACTTATGATGGAAAGGGTAAAATAATAATTATACCAGTCTGCCAACGGATCGTGAGCCTAGAGGGTCACACAATTTAAGTACAGTATATAGCAAAACAAGCTTGGATGGAAATTGGGAGAATCCGCTTTTCGATTTAGTCAAATTGAAAACGATTCGGTTGATTTATGTACTATGTTTAATAACCAGACGGTCGAGGAAATCAGATTAAAGGGATTAGACCGGTTTAGCTAAACTATTTAATTAGAACCCAAATTAAATCGGTTTAACTAAGTTTTGGCTAATTGGGCTTCAAGCCCATTCTTGATTTTAATTAAGATTGGGCTTAAGTTTAATTAAGAGGTTTTAAGAGATTTAATTATGTGAAATAAATGATAAATAAAATCTGAATATTCACACAATTAATTTAACCTTAAACCCTATTATTTTCGGCCCCCTCTCTCTCTCTCTCTCCAAGCCGCCCCCTCTTATTCCTCCATTGTTGGTTATTTTGCTATTCTTCTACACACAATACTAGTAAATTTGTGTGTAGAATCCTTGGTAGAGGTGTTGTACTTGTGTGGACGATCTAGAGAACACATAGATTTTGTGTTTTATCGATTTGCAAGAGGTAATTTTAGACATGAATCTCATAATTGCATGCTGAAATTTTTCACATAAGATTTGTTTGTATCAAATTCCATGGTTAGATTCAAATCCGCTGCATGAATTTAAATTTTTGGAACCCATGGAATTCCTTTAGAAGCAAGTCGAGAATGTGTATTCTTGAGATCAATCATTCAACATATAAGAGAATCATGTGGGATCTCCTCAATAACAAGTTCTCCATCTATAATATATGAAGACAATGCAACATGCATTGCTCAAATCAGAGGAGAATACATCAAAGGAGATAGAATAAAACATATCTCACAAAAATTCTCTTACACTCATGAACTCTAGAAGAGTCACGAGATTGATGTAAAGCAAATACGCTCAAGTGAGAATCTTGCAGATTTACTCACCAAAGCATTACTGACATCCACTTTCGAGAAGCTCGTATACATACTGGGCATGCGTCGAGTTAGCAAGAAGAAAAAGTGATTGTACCAGCTCTCAGGGGGAGTAACAATCAGGGAGAGCAACAATCTTGCAGATGATCAATTTTCGGATGTACGTTGTACTTTCTTATCCTTATTTAGGTTTTGTCCCACTGAGTTTTCCTGAAAAGATTTTTAACGAGGCAGTCTTAAGGTCATCTAATATAATGTCAAATTTAATTTTTGTAAACAAGTGGTGTCCAAGGGGAAGTGTTGTAGATCACATGTGTGGACCCCACCACCTCATTTCTTACCCTCTTAAATTTTGTTACTTGCTAGCTAAGTAATTTATTCTCTCGAGAGATGGCAAAAGACAGTGTATCTCATCCTTATAAATAGTCATCTCCCTTACATGTAAAATCTATTATTCCTCTTAAACAATTGCTCCTAATATTTGCTCCCATCTCTTCAGTTAGCTTACTGTGAGTATACTCACTCTATTTTCAATTATTTTACTTATTCTTTGCTTGCTCTTATACCGTTTTCAACAATTGCCTCCTTTTTCTTTTTTCCTTCACCATTATAGCCTCACTCTCTTCTTCTCCCTCGTCAACCTAAGCACTTTTGTATTGTGCTTATAAGGTAGACCCCTTCTATTGCTGATCATGCCCAACCCTTTTCTTGCCCTCACCCTTTAGGTTGTGTATTTATCCTTTTGTTGTTTTTCCTTTGCTGTTAGAAGGTTTTGTGTGTAATTCTCCAAGTTATGTTAAATAAATTGTTCTTTTGTTGACCTAAGTTACATATAAAATAAGTATATTTCCTTTTATATAAATTGTTCTGCTAGCATACATATAATAACACCTTATATTTTAATTTATGTAAGTCTCTACACAACTTTTAAAATAAAAAACTAAAATACGGGTTTATTAACTATTAAATATCTTTATTATTATTATTATTATTATTATAGCATAATAAATATTTTTATTGAATAAATATATTAACTTATAGTAAATTCTCATGCTTCTCTATCTTCATCTTCTCTATCGGATTTGTCCCAGCTATCGGTGAATTTGTTCTTGGCTTCTTCAACCCTCCTAATCTTCATCTTTCAATTCGTTGACATTTGGTCATTTGAAGTCCCCGACCTTACATCACCAAGAAGGTTCAATTTGGGTGTTAACGTTGTTGCACCCGAGGTCGAAGAGAGGGTTGAGGTCGAGGGCGTGCCACTACCAGTGGAGAGGACTGTTGAGGTGCAGTGTGTAGTGCGTGCTATGGCGTCCGGATTGTCGTGTTTTTGTTCTTTTTGTTGGCCAGTGCTCGGCCATTCTACGATGTCTCGACGGTTGCGATATCCTTTCTCCGTGCGTCATTGTGGCGAGTGAGTGGTGAAGTCCGTCCCTGTAGCGAGTGTCTCGTTCAATGATTGTTAGCGGTTGTAGGTGGTTATTGGCGATTGTTGACAGTTGTTAGTGGTTAGCGGTGGTTAATTTCATTATCGGGTCATTTGTTCATTTGTGTTGACCAATGAAGATTGATAGGCCCACGCTCTATCGGTGCCACGAGGTTTTTCCAGCTATCAAAGGTGGAGTCTGTGGGCCTACGTGTAACTATCAATTGGTGTCATCTTAGGAGTTGGTTTAATATTACTCTTGTTTATGTCTGTAAAACATTTGTTGCTTGTGTAATTAAGCAATACTTGATTGGGGTCGTTCTACATGAATTTTTTTTAATTGTATTGTCTTATTATCGGTTAATCGCTTTTCATGTATGTTTTATTCGATCATGTTTATGTTATTAAGGGAGTCAAGTGCAGGGTATGTCCAACCGACTCGTATAAAGTTGTTTCATCCTTTAACTTTCTAATAAAGTTTTGGGTTTCAAAAAGCCTTATAATAAATAAAACGGAAAATTGCAAAAAGTCTCCTTATAATTTTTATTTTGCACAAACTCTACATTCATTGTATTTTTGCAAAAAGTCTCACTCACTCATGTTCAAATTTGCACGTATGTGCAAATCCGTGAAAATTAATGAAAGTGTCACTTAAGTGTTGACGTTTGAGTTAAAACTTAAGTGACATTTACATTAATTTTCACAGATTTGCATAAATGGTGCAAAAATGAACATGAATGAGGGAGAGTTTTTGCAAGAAATGAACGAGAGTGAGAGAAAATTTTTACAAAAGTTTATGAAGAAAGAGTTTGTACAAAAAATAACAATCATAAAAAGAATTTTTGCAAATTTTCCTAAATAAAATACTAGAATTTATTTGATGCTTTTTTGCCCCAAAACAATTTCTCATTGATCTGATATAGACAAGGGATAGTGACACTTTATTACACATAATTATAGCGAACTGACACTTTCATACACTAACTATTTTTCTCTCTTTATAGTACCCTAACTATTTTTGTGACAACTTACCTCTAAAATGCCTAATGTACCTAAAATACCATTGATTCAATTGAAAAAAAATAGAATTGAACTAATAGTGAAATCAAACTGGTTCAAATTTGGTCGGTTCAAATCAGATTCATTTACCCGACCAGGAGTATGTTAGGTATATTAGACATTTTAGAGGTAGGTTGTCACAAAAAAATTGTCAGTAACTAAAAAAGAGAGAAAAATAGTTAGGGTATGAAAGTGTCATTTCGTTATAGTTAGGTGTAACAAAATGTCATTATCCCTATAGACAATAGTGAATGAGTGAGAATGAAGCCACTGAATCAGCTAAGTATGCGCAAAAATAAAATTAATTTTACTATTTCTCCATAATTGACAAAAGTGATTATTGTCAGCACGTGAATTCAATTTTATTGCTTACTATTCAAAGATCGCTAAATTTCTTGTCTTTATAATTTAAACACATCTATCAATTCAATTCAAAATTAGTACGGTAATTTCGCTTAGGTCACCACCAAAGTTTGTAGTCTCATTTAGGTCACCAAAAATTTAATTTATTTTGTGAGGTCACAAAAAACATATTTAGTTTTACTGTCATATTGTCCGTTACTTTTTTCGTTATCTCGCTCATGTGCGCGGCACGTGACCAGAATTTTTTCAATAATGGTCAAACTACCCCTAATCAAGTCTCACAGTTTCTCATATAAAACTTTTGGTATTAAGTGCAACACATGAATATTGGAAAACAGTGTCCATAAGGAGGGGAAGCCGAGGAAGGCTTGTTCCATTGCTCAAACTGAACTATTAATCTCAAAAGTCAAATTATTTTATCATCAAATCACCTAGAAAAATTATTGGATTCAAAACACCGAATCCGAAATTGAGTTCAGAAAAATTAGGGTTGCAGTACAACAATCTATTACCGTGTATTTTGCACATCCAACGTATTTTGTGGCCACGTGCCGTACACATAGGCGAGATAATTGAAAAAAAAAGTAACGGAAGTTATAACAGTAAGACTAAATATGACTGCACACATAGGCGAGACTAACAGAAGTCCAAATAAAGGTATTTTGGTCAATTTTAAAAACTTAAAATAATAAAAAATAACATTGTTAGTAAAGTTGAGAAACTTGATTTCATTCCGGTTTATATAGTTTATAAAGCATATTTATTCCATATATGCTTTAAGGTTATGTTATTGGATTTTCAGAGAAACATATTGATTTAGAAGCCAAAATCGAAAAAGTATTGGGGACAGAAAATTATTAGGCCATCTCCAAAGGAGTCTCTATATATGCATAAAAAGGACGAATATGCATATTTTTCTCTCCAAGGCAGTCTCCATATATGCATATGCATATTCAAATTTTTGCATACTGCTACAGTGAGTCTCCAAATTTGGAGACTTACTGTAGCAGTCTCCAAACAATAAAAACTCATTTTTTATTCAATTCTTTTATTTCTTTTCCATTTGCAAAAACAAAATAATAAAAAACGATTTTCTTACAAAATACCAAACAAAGACTTGCCGGAAACCCATATTTTGTTTGTGATTTTTTTTTTCAAAATATAATTTTAATTTGAACACAACAAATTTTAAATAAAAATCCGACAACAAACAACAATTTTCAATAACAAAAATATATAAACGAACACATAAATTATATAATATTTATATTTTAGTAAATAAAATAAATTATTTAATCACGCATATATCATGTAGAACAATTTTTTCTCTAATCTGCAATTATTTTTAATGAATAAAATAATATATATGAAATTATTTATTGATAAAATATTGAAAATTGGTATTTGATGTGACAAATAGATATATTTTTAGAGACTGGGTTGGAGAGAAATAGAGATGGAGACTCAATGATTGGGTGATGAGTATTGAATATTTAGATATAGGGTTGGAGATGGCCTTAGGATTCAAAACAGAACTAACAGGTTCAACTGATGGGGCGCCCACCCGTCAATCTAAAAGAGTCAAGATCTCGAGTACCGAGTTTCAGGTTTGGACTTAACAGAGTCGACAGATGAGGGGATGGGGGGTTGCACATCCCGTCAGTCGTATAGACGAACGAAGGTGACATACAAACAAAGATAGACTCTCGGGTACCTATCCCGTCAAGTGCAGTTAAGAGACTGGCTAGAGAGCTCCATGTTTCAAGAGTTCGACTATCAGATCTAGCTAACGGGGTACACATCCCATCAGTTATGCAAGACGACAAACAACCCGAAGACTGATGATCTAGCGTGATGGAATAAAAGCTAATTATTAAAATTAAAGAAAAGATAGTCAATTCACAAATCGAGAAAAAAACATTAAGAAATACAAGAAAAGTGAATGAAAGTAATGTGAAACAACAAAAAGACTACTCAACAACATAAAAAGAGGTTGCATTATCTGCTGAAAGTATTAAATCATATCTTTATCGATGTTCTGAAATGTAAATCTTAGGAAATTATAGGGATCCCAAGTTTTTGTTACGCTTACGACGAAATCAGGCGGTACAGAGATAATCGTGGGACTCTTTCTGATGGGAATAAAGTCCAGAAGCTCTAGAGTGGATCTAGGATGAAGGGAGGGCTCATCATGTTTCTTCCGATACTTGAAGCGGGGAAGAAGGCGGCTTCGATAAACCAATGGAGTTCATGATTGGAAAACATGGGCCCTAAGTTTGAAATCCACACGTACATCTCGTATTTTAAAACTCGTAATTCGGACATCTGCAAATGTGAGAAGTGTTGAATATCGATAAAATTCTTTTGAAAACTCGACTCGCAAGAAAAAGAAGAATAAAATATTACTTATATTATTAAAATATTAAAACTCAATTCTGTTTACAACCTATTGAATTTGAAGGGTGGTTAGATAATTATTTTGTATTATCAATGCAACAATTCCATAATATATCAAATAAATAAAAACAATAATACATTCAGGTAAAAACAGGGTAAACAGGGTCCTTGTTGGAATAAAAGAGCCCGAAATTCTGCTTTTCGCGTGTAGGTTGCAGATTCTCATTAGTTATAGAATAAACAAACCCTTGAATATAAGTGGCAGGTCTCTTGGGAGTTCCATTACCCTTCAACATATGATTTATGAAGTTCTTATTGTAAGTGGAAGCAATGTTGAGAGTTGTGAGACCCCCATTCCCAGCACAAGGCCAACCACATCCCTCGCCCCCGCTTTCTCCATTGCAGTGTAGAAAGTGTCCACAATCACATCAAACAAGTTATAGTAACTCAACGCCCCGTCTCGAACCAAAACTTCCTTCTTCGTGAGCACCGCCTCCTCCAGCTGGAAAAATCCCAGCCGGGGCAGAAAGGCATAATAAGGGTACACATTGATCAAAAGCGACGAGCCTTGTTCCGCAAGAAACTTCAAAATGGGAACCGCTTGGGGGTTCGAATCGTCCGTGAACGCGGCCGTTGAAGGTGGATAGGCATATCCTATGGTAGTTGCAGCCAGAGCTGTCGAAACCTTGATATCGCGCAGGTTTCGGGCATCCAGGATGTTCCGGAGATTCTTCATTGCCTGTGGAATGTGAGAGCCGTTGGTGCTGGGGACAATGTCGTTGCCAACGACAATGTAGTCGAAGACAATGTCGTTGAGGTAAGGGTTAATGAAGTTGAGGAACCATATGTTGGCGGCTAATTGGGTTGAGGCTATGACGGGGACATCTTGATTTCTTGTGCCTAGAGTGACGGCAATGCCTTGTCCTCTGAGAGCTTCTAGTACTGATGGGTTGGGTTCAAGGAGCCTCATTTTCGAAATGTTGTGTTTTTTTGTAGAGCTCAACGACTTCACTGGGTGGAGGCAGATCATTTCCCATTGTTTCATAGCAAACACCTATGCCTTTCACTCCTTGTGCTGCTCCAAAATGGATCTCACAAGCTACTAAAATGTGAAGCACAAGTGCAAGCCAAAAATAACCCATTTTCTTGGATTGTTAATGCCTGTATAATCAAGAAAACCATTGAGCTTAGTTGAAGATTGAGTAAGATGTGACAGAGACTTCATGTGAAAAAAAGAACGATGTTATTGGATCCAATTATTAAAACAATTTTATCGACAATCAAAAGGAAGAAAAAAGGTTGAGATTTATGAAAGCGTGAGACAAAAACAAGTCGTGATCTTTGATTGTTCCATACATATGTCACTTTTACCTTAATAAACATTGACATTGACTAGAGGCTCTGTGAGATAAATGATGGATTTAAACTTTTGTAATTAGGGTTATTGCTGATAAGAAGAAAATAAGATTGAAATATACAAAATAATACTGTAACACTTACAAAAACGAGAGTGATCGTGAATTTCAAGGACAACCTTGGCAGAAATAAGCAAGAGATTGAAATTAATGATATTTTTCGAGATGATTAAGAAAATAGAATTTGTCGTTGGACTAGAATTTGATACTGTACGTGATAAAAATCAAATATTTTTTCATTAATGAGTTTTATCATTCAAATGAAATATCTTAATTATATCATTCACACATATGTTAAACCTTTCTTGGCTTATTATGCACCATAAATGAGAGATTTTGCTTATCATATATCTTGATATATATCCTTGTTTTTCTTCGTGGAATCAAAAAATGATTTTTTCCCAAACACAATTGGGGTTTCTGTTTCTCTTAATTAAATAAATATGACAATCATCACGGATAAGTTCATGCACAAATCACACTTATCATGTAAATTACAAATCACTAAAATTATAACATCGCTTGATAAAAACTATGTATTGGTGTGGTGCCAAATAAAAGAAACATTTACTCTATTATTAGATCGAATGGAGTGAAGCGGGAATTAGCAATACAAAAGGTTGTTTGGGGTCAATTGAGTGAGCCAAAACATCCCTTCCTAAATTTTGGGTAATAAGTAACACAACCGACTCTTAACTAAAGATTGCTTTGTCAAATTTGCATTTTGATACAAAATAAATGGTTATTGAAATTATATAATGACATTTATATAAAATACGAAGGTTTGTCATATATAAATGACATAATGATGGGCCTAGAAGCGCGCACGCACCGCGCGCACCTCAGGGCTTCGCGCACCAGACGCAGTCGTTATCAAATAAATTTATATTTCGACTGAAATTCAGGTCGAATTCACAGGGACTAAATATGGGTCTCATACTTAGAAATTTTGTGCTCTCTTTCTCGACACAAACACACGGTAAAATAGAATCATAAATCTTTTTGAGGGTTTTAGTTCAAACGGATAAATAAGTTAAATGCAAAATAATAAATCGGAGGGATTTACACAAGAATTCGAACAACCAAGGGCACTAAACCAACAACTCTCTGATAATTAATCAATAATTAAGTCTTAAGCATGCAATTCGTTTGGCCTATGTTTTAATTACTCTACCCGCCTCTCGACATTGGGTAGAGCCTGATTAACCCGGGTCATGCGATTCCACGGGCATTAGCACACGTACACAATGTCACTCTATGCAAATGTGTCATGATTCCGCGAATTCACGACCCTAAACTAGCCGCATTACAAACAACAATTCTCGAACCAAGAGAAAGACTCTAGAAGATCGAACTCTTGCAATTTATTTATGTCAACTCCCAACCCTGCATCTCGGCATCGATTGGGAATTAAAAGGTTGAATACTAAGTAGCGACCCTGGTATTCAAGGTAAAGTGTAAAATAAATTCAAACAATCTCGCATGCGTTAGAAATAATATATCAATCACTTGCAAGATATCTGCAATTTCAATTTCAATCGTTCAACTACTCTATCATGCATAAATTGGCATATGTTATAAATACGTTACTCGTCTCTCGACATTGAGTAACGCCTAATATCGAACTGATGACCCTCTCGAGATTTCTTATAATCGGTTTTCAACAGCTTTAAGTCCAACAATTTTCGAACCGAGACATCGACTCCAAGAGACCGACCTCTCGACCCCACTTAGATCCGTTCTCCACCACACCTCTCAGCGCTGGTCTCGAACTCAAGTTATGAACATTAAACGGACAATTCAACATTCATATAATAAGCACAAAGCAGTAAAAATTTAGCATGCATTGAATAACTAAAAATTAAACTTGTCATAACTTAAGTCATCATAAGGTTTACTACCCATGACCTTGGAGTTTTAGCTCCAATTCATGGTGTTCAAGCATTCAGCAACAAGAGATTACAAGATTCAAGATAGGGAAAGAGAATAAACAAACCCAACACCCACGAAGGATGCAGAAGATCACAAACTCTCCAATCTCGGTCTCACTTGTAGCTTCACGCCTCCTTTGCTTCGTCCCGTGATGGTGGTGATGGAGCCCCAAAATTGGCCTCCAATGGATGGCTTGGGCGCTGGAAATTCTCTATCAAAAGAGATTTGGGACAGTGGTTCCTGCATGAAAATTGTGTGTCTTCAATTTGGGAAGAGTTGGGTATTTATAAAAAAGAACAGAAAATTTGTATTTGTGTTGGAGACCCTTTTTTGACGCATGTTCCATAACTAGTAGCTGGCTTCTCCTCCAAGTTGTAATTCTTTCCAAAACGTTCGTTTTGATATATCATGGGCCCAAATCGAAAATCGTATGCAAAATATGCCTTCTAAAAGATTCAACTGTATTTCATAATTAATTCTACCGATTTACTTGCTGAAATTTCCTATTTTGATTAGAATATGCTCACGGAGTCGTTAAATAATTCAAACTTTGGAATTTGCCAAAACTTCATTCTGCAAAGTTATAGATATTTTAATTCTCTTCGATTTGGTATATAACTCCACTATATTTCATCAAAGTACGAAAATACCCCTTTTCACCTCCAAACCTACACAAGTGTACCAAATATACCTGAAGGCGTAAAGTAATACAAATGGGGCTCTAAAAGTCGGATAACGAGGAAAAATTCGACACTAAATGTGGATAAAGCGGTGTCAATATGAAATTCGATGGACCCACATCACATAACATAACACAACACATTGAGAGTGGTATTAGTTTGAACTCGAAACATGTCTCAAATTTAGATTTGAGTTGAACTGTAGTTAAAAAAATCAAGAATTAAAATAATGATTCGGTTTTGGCTCTAAGCTTGAGGATAGGGTTGTAAATGAGTCAAGTTTTTAACAAGACGCTCGAGCTCGGTTAGTTAAATATTCGGTTCGGGCTCCTTATAATCGAGCTCGAGCCGAATTCGAGCTCAAGATTGGGCTCGTTTAATAAACGAGCCGAACTCGAGCCTAACCTTTTAAGGCTCGATAAGTTCCTGAGCCGGCTCGTTTAATATTTATTGAATTATATATTTATATTTATATATTTATAATAGAAGTAGACAAGCTGAATCAAGTCGAACCAATCTCAGGTTGGCTCATTTATTATTTAATAAATTATTTATCATTTATTTAATTTTAATTAATATTTATATTTAAATTTAAGCGAACCGAATCGAGGCGAGCTCGAACTTAAACTCTTCTCTTTTATTTCGAGTCGAACTCGAGTTTAGTTGCATAAACTCGTTCGAGCCCAAGCCGAGCTCAAGCCGAACACTTTTTTCACGAGCCGAGTCGAGCTCTGCCAAAATGAGGCTTAGCTCGGCTCGTTTACACCTCTACTTGAGGGAATTGATCAACTGTAATTTAGTTTTGGTTCTCAAAGTCAAGACTGACAGACTGCTTGTTATATCGATAGAACCGAATGAGTTGTAATATTTAAATTACAAATTTTACTTATCAATTAATTGGATTATAATATTTAAACCATAACATCTGATTTTCATTACTGTTTTTCATAATTGCCAAATTAAGGAACATATTCTTCAAAATAAGGACCTAATATCTATGATGGTGTATAGGTTGGGGCTTAAGCTCCGATGGCAGAGGCATAGATGACGTTATTCGATTTGATATATGTCAAGCTTCTTCAAATAATCATAAAAACTAGTGGATCCAAAATCTCTTTTTGGTGTTTCTTTTTTACCATCTGTGAGGAAAGTTTACCGGTCTTATCCATCCATCCAGGAATCGTGGAAGAAAGGGAATTGATAAAGTCCACACAATTTATAAAGGAAGCAAAAACAAGACTTTGCTGCACCCTTTTAGCTGTCAAAAAAATGTCTTGTTATATATGTAGACATTGCCATATCTCTCCCATTCCATGTGCTGCTCTCATATTATTGCATTTATTGGACCACTCTTCCATTGTTATTGTACGTAATTAGGTACGTAACGGTCTGCTTCATCTTCTTCAACTTAATAACACTAAAACAATGATTATCTTAAAGAATCTATATGGATTCATCCTTTGTTTGTACAATTACATTAATTAGCCTGACTTCTTTGATGATTACACAATCAAGTACAAGTATGTGCACACTGAAAACACACCACGCCTTATTATGTAGTAGTCATTTGAGGTGTGTGATTTTTGTTTTGACTACAATTATCCTCAACTATTTTGTATAATGTGAATTTGAAACTTGATGAAGTGGTGTAGTTATATATGAAATGATGATGTATCAGCAATAGCTGACAGGTTTTGTAAACGTGCAATTGTATCTCTATGTTGTATTTTATGCAACTCGTGTAAATGGTAGATGTAATAGCACGGAGGCATTGTGAAACTAACGTAATTGTGAGTTACATGTATTAATTTTCGTAATGGGATATTTGGAAATAGAGAGATATTAATTTTAGTTTTTGTTGTTGGCCTTTGGAAACAAAAAAGAGGCTTATTGTTTGTTGTGTTCCCAAACATCTTCACGGGTCTCCCAAAAACTATGTCGTTTCCTCTGTAGCGGCGCCACCATACCAAACCCCAATCTCAAAATCTCCCCAACAGCAACGTCCACCACCGAAACGCTTTTCCGGATAACATCACATGCACGTACCTTCACTCTATATAAACACTACCTATACTTCACAATTACGTACCAATTACAATAAGATGAATATGAATATGAATATTCACCTCATTTTTCTTGTTTCTCTTATGATTATTAGTACCTTTTCTGAGGCCTCCGTCCAAGACTTCTGCGTGGCCGACCTGTCCGGGCCGGACACCCCGTCCGGCTACACCTGCAAGAAGCCGGCGAAGGTCACCGTCAACGACTTCGTCTTCTCCGGCCTCGGCATTGGGGGGAACACCTCCAACATCATCAAGGCGGCGGTGACCCCCGCGTTCGTGGTCCAGTTCCCGGGCGTCAACGGGCTGGGCCTGTCCATCGCCCGGCTCGACCTGGCGGTGGACGGGGTGGTCCCCATGCACACGCACCCGGGGGCGTCGGAGGTGCTGTTCGTGGTGGAGGGCTCCATATGCGCGGGGTTCATATCGTCGGCGAACGCGGTCTACTTCAAGAACCTCAAGAAGGGCGACGTCATGGTGTTCCCTCAGGGGCTGCTCCACTTCCAGGTGAACTCCGGCGGGTCGACCGCGGTGGCGATAGTGAGCTTCAGCAGTGCGAGCCCCGGCTTGCAGATTCTGGACTTTGCGCTGTTTGCGAACGACCTGCCGTCGCCGCTGGTGGAGAAGACCACTTTCTTGGACGACGCTCAGGTCAAGAAGCTCAAGGGTGTTCTTGGAGGCACTGGTTGATCATTCATTTTGAGTCTCTTGTATTTGTGACTGCATTCATGGTTTTGAATTTGTGCTTGTGTTTTGTTATCAGTGTACGCGCGTAGTACCATGTAATAAGCTTATATGGTTTTCATTTATCCGGTGAATCAATTGTGTTTTTAAAATGTTCAATTTTATTCTGTTGTACAAATAATTATGCATGGAGGTTAATATTTAGAATGACAAAACGCCAAGCAGTTGAGGCAGATAAAGAAAACACAATTGGCGGTAGAGGTGTTAAAGAAAGTCCCGTGAAACCGGAACCCAATACTACAATCAGCCACACATGATTTTAGTCCGGTTCTCAAATTTGAAAATAACAAACCGAAAGTCTTCCGTTTGGAGACCAATCCAGACCGTGTGCTCATCCTCAATCAACACCAATTGACTTCACTGAACCCAGCAGTAGCGCCCCAGCCCATTTCCCATTACAAAAGCCAAGCCCATTTACTAAATTTATCGGTGATGCATTATGAACCCTAACGCTCTTTTGCCTCCTCATCAATCAGCATTGCCTCCACTCCACGCTCTCTCGGTCTCTCCAATTTCCACTCTCTTGGTCTTTCCACTTTCTCCTCCTCGTTCAACCGAAGCGTCTTCACACTCTCCACAACGACTCTACGTCTTTGTTTTCTACCTTTTTCGTTCTCGATAAGTTAATCTTCTCTCTCAGTTATCGACCAAACAACCTTTATATGGTTGAAGGTCGAACATCACATGCATCAACACAACAACATTGTGAGTTTTTTTTATTTATAGTCTTTTTTATATTTTCTCGTTCTAAATTTTTGTGGACATCTACCACTACGCCATTTGGGCATTCGATCAGCGTACAATGGGCTACTACACAGCTAGTTCGGGTTGCGTACAAGCATTACACAGCCTATTAATATTCAGGCTGCGTACAAGCATGTATGCAGCTAATTCGGGCTACGTACATGCTTGTACGCATCTTTTGAAATGTAAATAATAACAAACCAAGGGGCATTCTAGTAATTTTAGTTATCACATATCCCATCAGATTTGTTTCTCACCACACAACTCTTATCTACACACCTCTCTCTCATTTTTCCCAATTACTCACGCATGCATTCTTATCCACACATCTCTCTCTTCTCAATTACTCACGCACCTAACTCTCTCCTCTCCATTACTCTCTAAACACATCTCTTAAGTTCTCTCTTCTGTCTATCTATAGCCTCTTTCCGCCAAACACCATCTTCGCTCGCCATGGCTCAATTCCCCGCCTTCTCCATCGTTCCATCGATTCCCCGCCTCCTCCGCCGAAGTCGGTGCCGCTGTGCAGCGCCAGATCTGAGCAACTCGACCGGTCCAGATCTACCTCCTCCATGAGTCTCTCTCCGACGAAGATGCTTTTCTGGAATTTTTCAGGGCGTTTTTGGACATTCTGTCCCCTCCACGAGACCTTCACCGTCCATATCTACTCATCCATGAGTCTCTCTCCGACAAAGATTTTTTTATTCGCTAGAGCATCTCTTTGTTACTGCAAATAACCTATATATTTTCTTGTTCTTAATTTTTCATGTGAGGCTTTTGGTTTAGTTAATTTTTTTCCTTAATTTTTCTATTTAATGTGTAAGGACTTGATAACTTTAATATAGATTTCTGGGTGCATGTATGTATTGTTTTGGATTTTTGTTAGTGGATTTCGAGCTACTGAATTCGGGGCTTCCGACTGATTCTGGGATTTGGGTGATTTTGTTATAATTATTTTAATTAATTGAGGCTGCGTATTGTATAAAAACGCATCCCGAATTCGCGCTGCGTATTGTACGCAGCGCGAACATGCTTGGGCGGTGACTCATCCGCTGCGTTTTTCGCGTTGCGTATTGTATACAACCAAACTTTCGCGCTCCATACATAATGAGTTTGGCTGCGTAATTTGCACGCAACAGACATGTCCAAAATGGTATAGTGTAGTGACAGAGGCCGATATAAATCTATTGCGTGGAAACATTTTACTGAACTCGCTGTTGATGAACATGATAAACGTATCACTATTTGTAAGCGTTGTTTCAAAACTCTTTCATGTACCATTAAGTTTAATGGCACATCTAGTGTACTGCAACATAGGAGAAGTTGTAAACAATTTTCTGCGAATAAAAGACGTGATCAATAGATAATTCTCACATTTAGACAATAACAGTACCAAAGTTTTTGCTATAACTTCTTGCTCTTTTAATCAAATTGTAACAGACTTTGCCTTGAAATATGACGAAATTGGTACTCCTACCAAAATTTTCAGTAGAGCAGGATTTGAAGAAACATGAAAAACTTAATGAAGGTAACCGTTTAATGTATTTACTTGTGTTTATTTGTTTAATAACCAATTTTATAACAATTTTAGTTTCTAACCTACTTCTGTTTCTATGTTGTGGGGCTTGACAAAATTGACTTGAATTGAAAATGTTCAATAGTATACATGTTTACAATTTGTGTTTTTTATTTATGTCCTCTACTTCAGTTTTTCATTGTATTTTAATTTTTTTTTGTAAATTTAACTTTTAAATTCTAACTCTTATGTTTTGTACTTCATATTGGCTTGTTGGAACTTGAAGATCTGAAATTAGTTGATGTTTACTCGAGGTGCTGGTGGCTACTAATCGAACTTGAAGAAATTGTTGCTCATCTTTCTTTTATTTCATGGAACTTTATCTTTTGGATTATTACGATGTTTTGATTGTGGAGCTTGAACTTTGGATTTTAGAACATTAAGACAATATTTGGTATTTTTGGAGCATACCAAATAAGTTAGGGGTATTTTTTTCAATATTAGAATGTGATCAACATTTTATACGGATTACTTTCTAATGGGTTTTTCACTCATTAGGTTAGTTTATGGATACTCCGAAAATAAATTTCCTGAATTAATGGAAGTTTTTAAAATTGTTTACTGATATACTTCGGACGGGTGCGGGTAAAACTGTAAACCCGCCCGAAACCCACAGTGAAAACATCGGCCAAATTCTGCCTATTTTGGGTGGTAACTAATTTCCAATTTTCATCCCCGCCACACTCACAGACGGCTTCCATTTCAAGCCTCACGGACGGTTAACCCGTCCATAAACACCCCAAATTGGTAGTGGTAGAAATGATATTGAATTTGTGTGTTTATTACGATAAGGGAGATACAAAATCTCAGTTCACAGTTGGCCATGTTCTCATGGAAGAAATTATTTTTGTATCTGATCGAAGCATGGGTGATTTGAGAGAGAAACAAATTCGAGACGTGTTATCTTTGCCTTGTTGCTGATCTCACGTGATTTGTATCCTCCTCAAAGAAAAGGGTGCCTAACCACCAATTATATAATATGTTTTTTATTGATAAGTTGTTTATCAAGATTTGAACTCTATTATACTGTAATTTTAGAGTACTATAATTAATAATAAACCTTACACAGAAATAAAATTTATACGAAATTTTATATTGGTTGTTGTGGGTTTGTAAATTTAGAGAAAGCCATCAAAAACAGAAGTAAACAAGTCACAAGCGCAAGAAATAGTTTGAAATTACATTTCTGTGTCATTGATGTGTAAAATCGTATACGTACAAATCATCCTGTATTTTCCACCAACGCTATAACCAATAATGCCTTACACCACACACTCCCAACTTCCCCCAAAAGATTAAATAAAACAAAATCGTGTCATTAAACATTCACACTGACGATGTTAGAGTCATGCGGCCATAGTCACTTTCTGACCTCATTGTAACATTTCGTTCAGTGGTTTCTCGGCAGTGGCATGCTCCTACCACTTTTGAATATGAAGGTTTATGTAAAGCTTGCCTTGAGTCAAGGCATGGCTTTTTCTTATCTGTTTTGCATGCAACACAACTCAAGCTATGAGATGTATGTGTTTATGTAATTGGCCACTACCTTTTTCGTTTCTTATCACAGATGCATCCCGGAAGAGGGTTCGCGTAAAAGCTTTCCTCGAGCTTTGGAAATTCCCCAGGCTCCCTTCTATATGGACCTCCAACAAGGTCTGTGTGAAGCTTTTTCACTTCCGAACTAAATATCTTCCAAGTAATCTTGCCTCCATCAAAATCATCAATAAGTTTCACCAAATTCATCCTGCACCGTCATCAACAAATAATGAGTCTCATTTGCTGGGAATCTTAACAGAAAACCCCATATATTTGATTTTATCAGCAATAACTAGAGGTGTGGGGATTGGAACCATTGACCTCATGTTGATTACATGAAATTACTAATAAAATAGTAGAAGGAAATGTAAAGGAGTATTACCTGTCTGGACTGATGGTCTTCTTGAAATTCTCAAAGCGCCTGTGACCTTGTACTGCCTTTGCCATATTTCCATCATAAGTATAAACGAACACGTCACTCTGAAGAGCCACGACATAGTCTATACCGGCCAACATGTTCTGGTGATTATTAAACGGGCCGAGTTCTTCCTCTGTAGCCAGAGTAGAATGGGAAAAGATATTGGGGTACTCGTCCGTCAGATATTGCATACTTCCATTTCCATAAGCTTCCCCTGCTACCAAGTAAATCCTGGTGGTGGATGGGAAACCCAGACCTTTGAGCAATAGAGCAGTTTCCCTTGGGGTCAATGGGCAACCACCAAACAACCTCTTTTCTGTTCCGTTTATCTCTTTGTCCTTCCAGTGTTCAACTGCAAGTCGCATCTTATATAGCTCACCATCTTCCTCTGCAGTCAAATTATGACTACAGCCTGTAAATGAAAGCATGTCCTTCTCATACCTAGATAGAAGAATCAAAGTTGCTATCATCATCGAACCTAAGAAACCAAACTATTTATACTCATGCATTTCAAACATAAGGAATTTAGAGTTTCAATATTTGCAAGAGTATAATAGAACTCACCTCAAGTGTAGAGCAAGATAAGGACTTCCATTCTGGTGCATTCTAGAGACCAAACGGTTGCCAAGTTCTTCTATCGGAGCAGAATATTTTAATGCCCTATAATTTACACGACATCTCAGCCGTTGTATGGAATTTGAGAGACCATTGTTGGCAATCCGAGAATCAGTATGAGTAAAATATATTACATGGTGCTGCTTCAAAAGTGGAAGGACCTCTGATTGATAATAACTCGGCTGAAAAATAATGAAATAAATCACTGAAATCAGATTGACTGCTATCAGTTGTTTAGAAGAGAGTAAGAGGTATATATATTGGGTATTGAAAGTTGATCAAGAACAAACACGGGTATTCATGGAAAGTTCGTGTACATCAATCAAGTGAAATGTTATACTGGCTGGTGAAAGAATGATGATTTTTCTTTATTAGCTTTTTGATGCAATAAGATATTCAACCTTTTGTAAATAAAAAAACACTGAAATGAGATATATAACCATTTCACAAATTTTGTGTACAAAAAACAACCATCCTTGGGAATAAACCAATGTTCGTTTCCTTCAAAGACCTTTCCGAATGAAGCTTAAACATTGACAAAGATGTTTCTGGTTCTTACCTTGGACCAAGATATTGGCGTTTTAACAAAAGGTTCGGTTCCAGCATACATGGGTGGTAAAGCCTCAACAATGTGAACATCATCCTTCAGTGTTTCAATGAAGTGCTTCCAATTAAATAAATCTTTAAAGCCACTGTACAAAATAAGAATAAAATATCAATTAGGCTCTATAGATCATTAAAGAACTTGAATGTATGCAATATAGAGCTCTTGCGCAACTCCACTGACTGTGCATCATTGTTTCATCATGAGATGTGAAGTTTGCATTTTGCAGTACAAGAGTAGGCAAACAAACCTATCATCCGCCCAGTAGGAGGTGTGATCAAGTGAAGGAAGGACCAAAGTTGCTTTCATAACCTTAGCAATAGCAACCATATCACATATCTGCACTCCAAAATTAACTATACATCAGTTTATAGTTGTTACAAGTCTGGAGAAACCTAATAAAATATCAGAATAAATAGTCAGACCCCAAATCTCATCTGGTTCAAGCCTCCATTAGCATTTATGAGAATGTAACCATTTGTCTTCTCCTCTAGCTCTGTCAAGGAAGCATATATCAGAATTAAGATATAATATTTTTGCACAAGCCATTCGAATGAAGTTGTTTATCTAGATGTATATGTGTCATACTTTTGTAATTTCTTGGTCGGTCAATGCACTGAGTGAAATTCTCACTGTCGGGTTTGGACCAGATACCACCTGAGTACTGCATAGAAGTAAACTTTAGAAATAAGCATAATATCCAAAAATCTTGGAAAACTCAATTAGAGTAGGATTTCCCGAATTATTGTTGATATTTGATAAGAAAAGAAAAGGTTGTGGAAATGACTAACAAAGTGAGAATTACTTAAGTGAGACAGAAATAGCAACTTCCCCTACACCCTTTTCTGTCTCTCTCACTTACCCATTGGGGAATAAAATTTATAGTGACAACCAAACTCAGATACGCAAATAGCATGCTTGGGAGATGGATAGAAATTTACTTGAGCCATGAAGTTCTGGTCGCTGACTACGCCTGATGATACTGCAACTAGAGTTCGTTCAGCCATGCTTTCTTCCTTCCTATACCGGTAATCATGTGAGCTTTCATCCGTTCTATCTGCGGGAATGGAGTGTTGTACATCCTAAATAAAAGATAGAATAGTGCAGGTAAGAAACATGACATCAAAGCAATCAGTATACGAAAGTCTAATAATCTGATACGTTAGTGGAAGAAAGACCAACAACAGCAGAGCAGGTAAGAAGGTAATTTTATAGCATTCTAGTGGATATTTTGTATGCCATAGAATCATATGCAAGTGTGCTAAACAAGTAGTCTCATAAATATTCAGTTCGTTAACTCAGAATACAAAAATTAGTTCTTATTTAACCTAAAAATCCAATTCTCAGAATATGCCACAAATAGCTGCACAAAAGAACAAATACAGCTCAACTTCTATAATTTGATAAACATGTGATTAGTTCTGGAAACAACTGTCTCCGACCCTTGGTTTGATTTCTATAGAATACGAAACATTACAAGAGCTTCAAGTATAAGGATAAGAACTCACGCATCTTTTTCCTTGACCATTTATTTGAAGTTAACAATTTCAAAGAAACAAAGCCTAATTAAATAATGATCCATCAATACTAACACAATCCACAAACACCCTATTCAATTAAAGGGTAGAGTCAGGGGCAATACTGCAGAATATGAATATATCGATGCATCAAAGCAATACGAAATACAAGTAGAAACCTGAAGCGATCCAATGGTTTCAATGGCAGATCCGAACCAGCCATTAGCACAAATCTTGAGAACACCCATAAACAGGCAGACCCCGCAGAAGAGAAAGAACATCCAATGGAGCTTCCTCTTCTGCCTCATCCCCAAATCCATGACGACGGATCCAATAGGCTTCTTCAGCAGCAGAGCCTTCACCGCACCGACGTGGACTCTGTGGACGACGTGGTGGGTGACCTGCTTCCACTCGGGCACGGGTTCGAGCCCGTCGACGTCAACGGAGGCGGGTTCAGATCTGGGGGAGCCGAGCTGGAAATCGATCTCGTGGTCGGCGGAGGCGGCGGAGGAGCCATTGTTGACGCGCTTGAAGGAGTGAGCTCGGCGGGTCATGGGTCCGGAGAAGCGGGGGCTGTTGACTCGCTGAGAGACACCATCGGTGGAGTTGTGGTGGTGGAACTGGTGGCCCATGTCTCTCTTTGTTGGGTTGTGGTTGATACTGTTATTATTGTTTCGGACGGCACTGTGAAATCGAAATCGCCATTAACGCGCCACAGAGACACGGACCATTTGTACGAGTTTTGTTTCGTCTGGAACTTGCTGGATTCTTGACTCCCTCAGTTTTTGTAAAATAAAAAAGAAATGGTGAGATCTTGACTTGAGTTTTACAATTACAACTTTGCCATTTGTGGGCCTATTATATCGGATAATTTATTTTTTATGGCCTTCTCCCATCTTATTATATCAATGCACGTGACTGAAATTCAGTGTTGTAAGATAGTCAGAAAATAATGGACAATTAATCTATTCTTTTATTTTTTATCAAATTAATTAATATATATGATTATGCATTATATATAATTTATACACTGTAATATTTATATATTTTAAAAATTAAAATATATTACTAAAAGTATCTATCTTTCTGAATCAAACCCAAAACTTTATAGATTAAAACAAACCTTGCTTTTGAGAGCAACAAGGATAAATATTGGGACAGCTTCCACGTCTGACTCACAATTGAGTTATAAAAAATAAACCTGTCAAGCTTATAAGAGTCGCCTTGTTGCAACATCTACTAGAAAAATTAGCAATTAAGTGACTAATCCTTAATAATGAAACCGTATAGTAAGAGATAATTCACATAGCTGAATCTTCTGGTTGGCCCGGTTATTGAGCCTGCAGATCACGTCTTGGTGATCTAACTATAAGATTGTTATGTTTCACCCATTCCTCTCGCACCAACATAATACTTCTCTGAACCTCAAAGCATACACCTCAGTAGGATAGAGAAACTCCGTGAATCTCTGTAAAAGCACCCGTTTTGACAACCCCCAAATATTTCTGAAAACCAAGTCAATCCCCCCCCCCCCAGATCAAGAGCCCTGTGAACATTGATGTTCAGAAGCTTGGGGGTCGACGACGACCAAGACTATAACAATGTGTCTCCAACAACCCGAGGGATTGGTTCTTGCCTGGAGTTTACCTAGGCATGCCAAACTGATTTTGTCGTGGCTGCGACCTGACCCGAGGAGAACTCTACATCCTGCCAAATCACTTTGTTTCTATCCCCCCAAATGTCCCAATGGAATATCATGAAGTCAAGGCGGAAGAGTAAGCGCCAAGCGTGTTTACTAATGAAAGCCAGTTTAAATCTCTAAGCTTGAAGATTTTGAGATCCCTTAGTTCGATATGCTTACATAAGTCTGATCTTCCTGGAAACCAAATTATGTCTTATCCTCCTAGACCCGAGCCATCGTTCTTCATGGATCATCATAAGCAGTTACAGACTTATCTCCTTCGTCTGGGTCGCCCATAATCACTCTCACTATATCTTCCCCTCGAGATACACGCTCTTAGGTGGTGCCCACAATCTGGCTATGTAAAGTTTGAACGCCTGGAAATTGTCCTCTGTCAATGATAAATTTTCTGACAAGATAGTGTTCAGAATTCACGGTCTTTTCTCCCTCCTCCAGGTCACCGAGACCGACTTTGACCACGTCTTCCCCGTTAATGTTAGTGTTTTGCCTCTTCTCCTACAAAATATCAGTATCATCTTCTTCCCACTGCATTGTTGACACTTATTGATGATTTTAATCCCAATCGCTGATAAAAAGAGTACGTTTCTGATCAAATAACTACTCTAAACTGACAACAATCGTACACACGGGACCCACGTCACAGAGACTAGAGATACACGCCTCAGCCACTATAAGTATTCATTAATATAAATTATTTTAAATTCTCAGTATTTTGAAATTATATTTTTTAAAATTTTTATCTAAAATCATTTTGGTCCACTTTGATTCGCCTAAAACAATTCAGACGGCTTAAACCATCTAATTATGTAAAATCGAATTGGTATTGTAAAATTTCTCCTAAACTAATTTTTTGCAACATCAAATTGAAATAGATCGGGATATAAATTGGACATGCTTAAAGAGTTCAATATAATAAGTATAAAATGGGAGTCTCTTGTTAAATATTCTTAAATAAAAAGTATTGCTAGGCATAAGATATATTTTCTTATATAAATGACTAAACTATGTATGTATAAAATGTGTAAATTTTTATAATAAATAAAATTATAAAATATTTGTAGGTTCAAAAGTTGAAGTGTCTGATTCATGCGCACAAGTGAAACCGTCAATCTTCTAAAAGTTTAATTACTACTTTCATCGAGAAAAGAACATTTTTGTACATCTAATTATATCAAGTTTTCACTTTCATATTCTAGTTTTTTTTTTCTCTTTTCAGTGTCTTAACTATCATTTTAAGACAAACTACTTCCAAGCTACCCTTGAAATTGAGCCGGTTCAATTTCAACATTCTCCGATTCATCCCGGTCCAGCGAGAAGATCAAACAGAAATTTAATTAATATGGAATTACAATTATACATAGGGGTGTCCATGTAAACAAAAAACCGGCAACTAAACCAAGACTCGAACCGAACCGAACCAAACTTAAAAACCCAAAAATCATGAATTATGGTTAGGTTATGGTTTTATTTTTAAGTGAACCAATCAATTTTGGTTCGGATATGGTTCATATCATTAAAAATCACTGGATAACCGGATAAACCGAACCAGAACTTCATTTTCCATATGTCGCGTCCACAACCAATCACACATTATTATTCATTTTCACATGCGACATCGTTTCAATATCAGATAAAAACTCTACACCTCCACATACTTATTTCAATTTCACACCTTAAATCCCTAATATATCCCACACTAGGAATCGTACCAATTCACAGCTAGAAAATAGTTTCTTTCCTCTTTCTGGAATCATTTTCGCACCATCTTATAATCATTATGTAAAGGTTCTCCAAATCGATTCAATGAATCTCATCACAATTCACAACCGTTGTCTCTATCCCATTCCGTCAATCAAACTGCCTCCATCTCCTTAATGAGTATGGATTTAATGAAGAAAGAGATTTCGGCTTCAAAACCCTCCTAGGTAGTTGGCTTGAGTTCGTGTTTACGGTCTCGGATGGAACGAGAAAAAATTTAAACCTAAAATCAGCACAAATGTCACGCACATAAAATATGGATGGTTTGGTTTAAACCAAAAATCGACCCATTTTCTAGCTGGTTAAAAATGAGCCACTTAATTACACTTGGTTTTGGTTTTAAAAATTTTAAAATCAACATTCTAAGTTTGGTTTGAATTTGGACCTTTTGGTCCGGTTAACCGACCACGGAAAACCCTAATTATACATTCTTCTTCAACCTCTCTTTCTCTATCTCTCTTGTACTCCACTATGACGCCGGTCCATTTTTTCGAGCTCCTCTTCCATTTTTTTTTTGGTGAGTGGGGGAGCTCCATTTTTTCAAACTCAACTCTTCCATTTGTTCCGGCGAGTGAGCTCCATTTTTTCGACCTCACCTCCTCCATTTTCTTCGGCGAGTGAGTAAGCTCTATTTTTCGAGGTCACCTTTTCCATTTTTTTCGGCGAGTGAATGAACTCCCTTTTTCCCCGCGAGTGAGCTCCATTTTTTTCGAGCTCACCTCCTCCATTTTTTCTGGCGATGAGCTCCAATTTTTCGATCTCACCTCTTCCATTTTTTTCCGACGAGTAAGTAAGCTCCATTTTTTCCGGCAAGTAGGCTCCAATTTGTCGTCATCACCGGTGGGCTTAGGCTGGAGGCAAGTGTCGGAGGGGCCGGATGCGAGAATCAGGCCCACGAAGAAGAAGATTAGTCAATTCCTTGATTACAAAATTGATCCGGTCAATTCTGATTTTTAAACCAAATTGAACCGGTTCAATTATGGTTTCTTAATTTAGTTCGATTCTAGGGGTATTTTAGGTAATTTTGATATTCTATGAGTAAGTTGTCCCCAAATTATAGTTAGGGTACTAAAAAAAGAAAAAAAAAGCTAGTGTGCGAAAGTTAGGTATACAAAAATGTCATTTTTCCTATACCCAACTCAACTCTTCCCCGTCTTGTTTACATCGGGGTTTGGAAGCCAGAACTCTCCACTAATAACGTGAGGCTCAAATCATTGTGAATTTTATTGAAACATATTATATGCATATTTTGAACCTTATACGTATATGCATTTGGTGTTATTTTATTGATTTATATTTAATGTCTATTTTAGTGAACCTGGTATTGAAAGGGACTAGAACATTATAATAGTTATTACAAAATTGATTATACTAACATTATTATTAATTAGAATACTAAAACATTTGAGATCTGGTCAGTTATATATAAGTTGGACATGTGTGTGTGTTTTAACAGTTTGGAATATTAAAAGGTGCTGTCTTGTTTTTGATATGTAATGCAACAAAAGATTTCTTCAAACGGACAATGTCAAAACAAGAATCAATGGTTGGCTCCTTTGTCCCTATATTGGTATATCTGCCTCCTTTTTGTAGGGATGTTGGTAATTAATATTTTACCCTGCCCTTTACTACAATATATTATCCAATACAGAATATGTTATTGATGATTTATTCCTCTGATAAAGTTTCGGGAGTGTTTATAACCATGTTCACTCCTTAAAATGTAAAATTTTGTTTCATGAACATGGTCATTTTTTCAGTGTTTTTAAAGATAACTTTTTACTACTACAGTCTCCAATTTAAACGTGGGTTTGAAAAAAAGTGAGGAATATTTTGAAAAATCAAAAGGCTGGCTCTGGTTGTCCTGCCAGCCATTGTTGACTGATTACAAGGGCATTTGAGTCATTGCGTGTTGCAAAAGAATAAAAAAATAAGCCGTACAATTCTACGCGGCGCAGAAACAGCGACCATGTGCAAATGATTATGTCACCCCACTCCTTCTCATACCTTTCATTTCCACACTCAATAATTATTTCAATTTTATAAATATTTTCTTAAATATTAAAGAAAAATAACAATATGGTAAGTTTCTTGTTGTTCGTCACGTCGGATAAAATGTTTCGTCAAAGTTTTGGCAAAATTTATGAAATTTGAAAATAATTCAAATTGGGATAACATGTTGGTATTGAATTTTGATTTCTTTCAGTTTAGTTTTATGATATGCATTCTAAAATAACTTAAGCTTATCAATTTTATATCAACTTAATTTTATATTTGTCGATTTTGTCTTAGTTCATGTGATTATGTTTCAAATTAACTTAACTTTGATTATTTGAAAGTTAATTTAATTTCCCAGCATTTGTTTTTGATGTAGTCATAATCTTTACCGTATAAATTAGATTGAAGCAATTTGTAAAAATTTTAAACTAAACAAAAACAATTTGTATAGTCTTAAAGTTAAGTCACAACGAGTAGCAACTTAAAACTTAATTTAAATAAAACAGCTAGCAACTTGCAATATGTGGTTAAGTGAACAATCGTCATTTCACGACGCACTTTGTGTCGTGTGTGTATCCGTTATTTTATGTGTTGAAATTGGTATATCCGGAAAACCGCGATGAAAAATCAATTTTGTATTTCATGCAATCATATTACAACAAAACATGCACAAATATATGTCGTACGGTGCAGCGTTTTCAATTGCAACACCTCCCAAAATTTGGCATACATTATATACATACATATATATATATATAATGTTTTGAACATTTATTGGGTATAGTTATCCAACTTCGATATGGAATAAAATGAGCAAAATAATTTCAAGTGACTCAACCGGCAAACACAAGCATCATGTGTCGGTTATGGGATGCATAGATGACGACAAATCATTTGTTTGTCGGGTATACTTTACCTATTTTTTTAGCTTACATACCAATAATTATAAATTGTATTTCAAATAAATGATACTACATTTTCAATGATAAATCTTTTTTCTCTATTCCTATAGCGTCGTTAAATTTTATTATTAAAATCAGATAAAATAGCAATTTTATAATATCCAAGCACAATTGTTAAAATTTAATTCCATAAAAAATAAATTAGTTTATTGATAAATCAAAACAATTTGACCTAAAGAAGAAAAAAAAAGCATTGTAATAGATTGCTCTGATACAATATAGTTGTGAGGATTAAGTACAATTTTAACTATTAAACATGAACGTAGCAAAAAAAAGAATTACAGATCGCCCACCATGGGGCTCGAACCCATGACCACAAGGTTAAGAGCCTTGCGCTCTACCAACTGAGCTAGACGGGCTTTGTGTTCCTATTTCTGTTATATTTAATAAGTATATATGCTGAGAAATTTCTTTTGTTATGAGATGATACAATAATGCAATGTCTAAATATTAGAGCACATCTAAAGAGTTTGATACCAAACCCAAGTGGTTATTTACGCAATAAACTGAATGTAAGGAAAAAGAATGGCCTCAAGACGCATGCTTGTCATGAATTGCTTCAACCCATCTTCCCTTTATGATACGATCGTACATCGCCAAACGTGTTATGTATTATTAGTTGAGTTGGAGATGTAGGCATGAGAGCGTGGGAGTTGTAGTTGATTCGTACATCGCCAAATGTGTTATATACCAGACATTCATCAGGTAAAAAAAATTTGAGATAATTCCAGGTGACTACACCTAGATTTTGCTGTTTTTCACCTGGGTACACCTAGAATTTTTTTTTTCCAGCTGACTACGCTTAGAATGCGCAAAATTTTCACTTTGCACTTTCCGTCCAATTCTGTTAGTTTTTAACATTTTTTCATGTGAAATGACTAAAATGCCCTTAGGGTAAAATGAGTTATTAAAATTGGACTTAAATGACTAAAATGCCCTAACCTATTCATCTAATTTCCAAAGACATTTTAGTCATCTGATTAAAATTGGACTGAAATGACTAAAATGCCCTTAGGCATTTTAGTCATTTCACATGAAAAAAACGTTAAAACCTAACAGAATTGGACGGAAAGTGCAAAGTGAAAATTTTGCACATTCTAGGCGTAGTCAGCTGAAAAAAAAATTCTAGGTATACCCAGATGAAAAACTCGACAAAATCCGATGTACTTGATCCGATCGGAACATATATACTTGAAAGTGAACAAATATAAATATTTTCGCAAGTATTTGTTTGTATACAGATACATCTATATCATATCTGACCCGTTCCCGATGCATTTGATTTTTTTTTATAATTTAATAAAAATTAAAAACCCTCACTATTGAGATTTGATTTTGTAGAGTGTTTGAAAATTGGTTGGATTAAACTTTTATTATGTTTGTAAACTTGCATTATAAATTGTATTATGTTTCAATGTTTGAATGTAATTTTATTATGTCTGGCACTGTGAATCGTGAACATTTTTTACTCTTCGTCACTGCTATTTCGGTCCACAGTTAAAATGCATTTGGTCCGGTAGTTATTGAATATATATTAGTTAACATATAAAAGTGAATGATTTGATTTGTGTTATTTAATAAGTAGTAAGAGGAGCCGTATTATTAATAATATAAGATGAAGACGTTTACTAACATTGCATAGTGACGAAATGGTTCTTGTCTATGTGCATTCATCCAAATTGGAAGCCAATAATGGAGGATTGACTATGATCAAGTCACGAGAACCAATCCATTTTCGATTTTATTTTTGGGTATTGTCGTTTCCTATACCAAATATGACATGACATTGGTCATGAGACTGAATAGAGATGAAATCAATAGGAAACAAATATTTTGCCAGCTTAGTTTATAGAGGAAATCAAAGAAGCTGAACTTTCAAATGCGTGTGGCCTCGGACTGTTTGCGACGACCACTAGACAAGGAATTCCTTATTACTCTACAATATTTACATTAAAATGTTAAAATTCAGGTTAGTTGCATTAGGTATACATAATTAGACACATTTTGCATATAAATATATTTATTATTTTTTTTATCCTGTCAACTCACTCAAATTATACATTTTTGTACATGAGTAACTGGCACAAGAGTTTTTTGAAATTCTGAAAAATTTGTATTCTCCCCGTTAATTGTTCAACGTATAAACTGGTAAGGCACAAAATTGACGACTTACTCCGGAGCAATACAAAAATATAAGTTTTACGTGAGGTAGCAATATAAAAATATAGGAAACAAATGCGATTATTAATAAAATTTAGCTACTCACATGTTAATTTAAAGTTTCAAATAAGTTTTATTTTGATGGCCATGTACTACCCAACCCAAACTCACATAACTAAACCCTAACCCACCCCTAAAACTGCCCAGCTCACCCCACGAGACGTGACACGGTTTCGAACCCCGGTAGAAAGCAACCTGGATCACCTACGCCAAGATTACTCTCATAAAATTTGCAAAGTTAGTGTTTAATGTGATATTAAAATTAAGTGTTAAAATCTAGACCTACTTCATAGAAACCGAAAATCAATTTAAGCACGAACTTTTACATCGCTGACCTGATTTTAAGTACTCAAAATTTTCAAGTTGATTAGTCGGATTAAGGCCGGTCAAGATGGAACTAGAGAATTATTAATTATTTTTTAAAAAATAGATCCTAGTATTGATGTAAACAACAAAGCCAAGGCACACAGTACATTATAAGCAGTGGCCACCTCAGTAGTGACCTCCACAATCAACAAAATAACACACAAAACATAAGGAGAGTGCATGAGATGAAGCAATTTAATTACAACTTCTTCTTCTACTAGTTTCAATTAACCAGCAAAATCAGTTTTGACCCACTGTCCTCCATACTTGCTCTTCATCTTCTCATCAAACTCCCTACCTTTGACCTCAGCAATCTTGTTAGCATTGGCCATTGACTCCTCCTGCACTCTTGCAATCCTCTTGCTCCTCTTCCTCAACCCCGCCTCCTTGTCCGCCTCCAGCCCCTCGTACTCCCTCACCCAACAGCTCTGCACCGCGCAGCTCAGCACCATCACCGCCACCTGCATCACCCCCATTGCCATCAGCACCCCACACTCCATCCTCACCAGCACCTTCGCCTCCTTCGGGTCCCTCCCCGATCTCAGCATCGACAGGCTCCATTCCTCCCTCGCAAACAGCCCCAGAAACCCCAATACTTGCCCCATCAACGAGGCAATGAGGAGGGCGAGATGGGTCACGAAGCAGAACTGAGTCAGCTGGGAGTAGAACCCCACGAAAGCAGAGAGGAGGGAGATGCAAGAAACCATCAGGAAACCGACACCAAGATTAGTCGGGGGCATTTTCAGGAGGATCGTGGGAGCAAAAGAGGCGGCCGACATGATGAACAGAACGAAATTCAAACTCGAGAGAAGCAGGTTTGAGAAGGAACAAGAAGCTTTCCTCGGTTTAGCTGTGGATGAGCCCATGTTTTGTTTTTGTTATGATGATCAAAGAGGCAGAAGTTTTTGAATTTATAAACAAAGATAAATTTAACCGTTGGAGGCTGAGGCTACAATACCAAAAAAAAGGTACCACAACGGCTAGGTTCTTTCTTTTCTGGGGTCCACCATCTCTTTTATGTCTCATCTCATACCACTTCACTTCCCTCTTGTAAGGTTTCAAAAACAAGTGGTTCAAATTTCAACCTACCAATGCCATTGAGAAACTTCAAAATCAAATAGGTCTCAGCTTCAATAATGAATTTCTTTTTGCATAGAATTGGATCTCAAAACAAACAGTTGACGGAAACAAGACGGGATGTATAATTCGTCATTGACACAGGGAAAAACTTCAAAGGAGAAGGAACAGAAGAAACAAAGCTACTCAAAAGGAGCCATTTTCCAAACATGAATAATCTATACTGAGAGGAATGACCTCCTGATGCCATATACTGGATGCATAGATATCATTACTGCACCAGCTGTTGAGAAGATGCTTGATGGCTAAAACTGGGTGTTATCAACCCCGGGAATTATGTACCTTCTTTTTTATCCACGACATACCCCTGGGAACATTAGGTTGCATCCTTTCAGTTTCCTGCTCCTGCAAATTATTAAAATTCAATAAGGGGATAGATTTTAAGCAGTTGTTGGGTTAAAAAAAATCATGTTCACCACCTACAAAAGAACTATTGCCAAAAACGCTGAGTTTGATTAGTACTGAGGGGCTTGGAATAACAAAGATGAAATGATCAAGTTACGATACAACTGGATGGTAAAAGTCTGTTTCAAGCCCTATAACATGTAGCAGTGGACCAAAAAAGAACAAAACAAGAAGATTGCTTCAAGCCCTATAAATATAATATGTTCATTTAATGAACGAGAAGTGTCATTTTGTAACTTGTAAGAGATCCCAAATACAACACCAACCCACCATGTTAATAGTTTTTGAACAAGTTAAGAGAAGCACAAACCTGGTCATTTACATGATCCCAATCATATGAATCACTATGTGTCAGAATGGCCTCAACTCTGTCCAGTGATGCTTGTAACCTCCCCGACTGCATATTGAACAATGCTTCTTCAGTACCCAGACCCCTGTTAACAACATCAATGCGAGTGTCATCTACAATAATAAGCAAGTTTAATGCTTAACCTGAAAAATCTGAATATTTATGATTATTGATTTCAACAGCTTGTAAAAAAAAGATGATTAACATTTGCAGCTCAAGTGTACAGCACATGTATCTTCTTGAACGGTGAGTGTAAGATGAAAAAAGAACTTGCCCACTTAGTTCTGGAAGAACGTAATCGGCCTTCCATCCAAATCGAAAATCCATGCCAGGAACCAAGCCAAGTGTTGTCTTATTCCGAATCCTTGAAAAGCCATCCCCACCCCAACAAGTAGTAAGCTTCCACTTCCAACCAGTAGCATGCGACTCAAAATTATGGCCTATACCAACCTGTTAAATTTTAAAGAGTTTTAAGTACTACAGAGATTGGCACATATCTCATCCATTAATCAAAAAGTAGGTTACACTTGCTGTGAGAAGAAAATATTAGCTAGTAATATTGAGATGATAATGAAGATCTGCCACAAGCTACATACCTGAAGGTTTAGGTAGTCTGTTACAGGGATCTTTTTTGAAAGAAGACGTACATCATTATGCATGGGCTCGTATATAAATTTCCACCTCCGTTTCGGCGATAGAGGCTTCAATACAAACTTCGCTTGATAGTCATTGACTGGAACATTATAGAACTGAAGAAAAAGCTCAATAACTCAGTAAATAACCATCCCACCCTTTTACAATGAGCAATTAGTTTTAACCTCAGCAATGTGCAGAACACGTCTGTCACACAACCTCCTTGACAAGTGGCATTTTTATTTTAAAACTAATTCTTTCTCCATCTCAAAATAAGTCTCATTTACTTTTAACAATGCCCAGTATCTCCATGTGCTATCTCACTAGGAAGATGTAATGAGTGAACTCAAATAAAGGATGTTACTGGTAATTCATATTTAACTAAACCTTATACAGAAGGACTATTTTGAGAAATGAGTATAATTAACAGTTTAGCATGACCTCGGGTCCCCAAATAACATAATTAGTATATGTGTAATAGTAAATGATAGCATTTCAATTGTAAGATGCAACCACTAAATGAACAAAACAAACAACTCTCATAACAAATCCATATACATATGTCGATAAATGACTACTGGCATTCAGCATTATTTCTGGTCCCTTTTTCATAGGTAATCACGGTAAGCGGGAATATTAGAACCAGTTACCCTATACTTATTATGCCAATTCTCCATCAACTGCTGTTTTATGTTCCCTCTCAGGGGTGATTTAAGAATGCCATACCCATTGACTGAATCAGCACCCCCATGGATTAGAGTTCAAAACATGAGTAGGGCACAGCAGCTTTCAACAGATACACAAATCAAAGGGAGCAACAGGAAAAGGCACCTCTAAATTGACACCAACCCTCAAGCCCTTCAATTCTTTTCTGAACTTGAGAAACAACTCTTTTGGCATCAAATCAATCTTGTACAGGTCCTCCCAAGATTCGGGTTCTTCCACATTCGAACCGGGTTCCATTTTTCACCAACCAAAGGTCCACAACTGCAAGAATAAATGGAAATTAACAAGATATTACCCAATTCAGCAATCGAACCTTTTCATAAAACCCATTCAACAACACAAAGTTTCATACTTTCTTCTCCAGTATAAAACGAAACGAAAAGGACAAAAAGCTGCAAGCTTGGTTATGGGTTTTATGATGTAAAAACGAAGCAAATTTAAGGGGCTTCGAATTGAACGAAAAGGCCTTGTCTTTTTACAAGAGAAAAGGAAGGAACCTTGGCAAAGACTGAAAGTTGAAATGGGTACGGCGGCCGGAGACGATTGTTCTCTGGTTTGTACTGAAACAAAACAAAGAGGAAAACGAGAGATTATTCAGCGGCAAATGCTTTTGCTCTCTGCGGATTAATAGCGAACGCGGTGAGTGACTGACACAGTTTAGATTACTGAGCACCCTTCTTTGTTGAATGACTATTATGACCTCTTGTTCAACATTAGCTTTTATGCCCTACACATACACATCCCAAAAAATATAAATTATTTGGTAATGTTTTTCAACTAGAGTTCGACGGTTTCGCAAAATAATTAGAAAATCAAAAGCCTCATGTGCAAATATTGAATTAAAATTAAAATAGAAATATATTTTAAGATAATTTAATTTGAAGTATTATTTATCAAATTAACATGTATAACTCTTGAGTGGCTAACCGTAGACTCACATAATAATTTTAGAAAGTTTATATTTCATAAGCAACAAGATGAGTTTAGAGGAGGCCAAAATGAAAGTTTCCTCTCAATGGTCTGCTGAAGCAGATGTTACGATCTTGTGGAATTTCTTATGATCATTTTGATTTTGCTTTCACCCTTTCTTGTATTAGACGGCACATTAGGTGCTCGACTTACATATCTTGTAAATATGTTATCATTTGCAAGAGAGATTATTTTGGATCTACATGGCTCTCTCAAAAGCAGTGTATGTACAATGTAGAATGTCAGTGCAGCAATAGAACACAGCGACCAAGAGTAGAGTGTGCAGTGCCAATAAGGCCTAAATCAAACATAAATGAAACTATAGTTTGGAGATGCTCGGTGCCAACTATCACATGGATTAAGGCTTGAATATACAAGAGTTCTTGCAATGACTGCAACAATTGTTGAAGGAGAAATCATGTAGATAGAGCACATGAAGATGCAAGCAAATAAGAGAAGATCAGTGCATGCCTCTGATTCACCAAAAGAGTCTTGTGTTGCTGAAATTATAGTAACAAGATAAAGGGTCATGCTAATAACACAATAGCTAAAGAAAACAAGACATGGTGGTAGCATCTAATATTTCAAGGCCTCAAAATCATATTTCTTCCTAACTATTGTATAAGTAGTGTCAATGCAGTTTGTCTTCATTGTTAGGAGTTGCAGCGGCAGCAAGAGATAGGAGATCTGTCAGAGAGAAAGATCTCCAAGGAGAGCTTCGTAGGGGAGGCGGTGAGTCTGACAAGGAAGATTCTATTTCTATGCATGGCGATCTCTTACCGCGTGGATGCAGAGGTGGGCGGGAGAAAGAAGGCGAAGATGACAATGAGGTAGAATCATCAGAGACGCTCATAGCCATCATCCCTAGAGCCACTGAGCTCTGACTGCAGTTACTCATCTTCTTTGGCATCCCACTGATGTTGTGTCTCAAAGGATTGCGATTCCTATCCCACAACATGCTATTGACCAACAAATTCTTGCGTTTTTTGGAATAAGGATCTTCTGGCTTTTCAATTTCTTTGACATCGGAGGCAGCACAGGCATCTTCCAGGCTTGTGAAGGACTTTGACTTGCCACTGTAGAACTTGGATATGCCTTTTCTGAAATGAAATCAGGACAACAAATCCCAATATGGTTCAGGAAGAAAAATGTACCAGAGAACATACTTGTGTTTCATCTCCTCAAACTTGTTAGAAAAAACTACATATCCAAACAAACACATCCATTTGAAGAAGACAAATTGAAAAAAAAGAAAAGAGGGAAATATTCAATAATATTAATCCATAGTCTTTCTACTCTGGAGTTTAAAGTAGAGAGAGCAAGCTCCTCAAACTTTTGCTTTTGCATTTGCATACAATACTATATACACTCCAAATAAATGTATTACTTTCTAAAATTAGATGTCACAGTGTCCGGTTTATTATTAACAAAGTTAGTTCGGTATGGATTAATAATAACATCTTTGGTTTGAAATAGTTACAACCACTTAGTGGGGTAGTACATGGAGATCGAGAGAGATGAAGTGAAAAGAGACCCCTAACCTTACCCCACTGATCATTAACTTTTTGTTTAAATAAACGGGACACTGGGGATTTAGGAAGAACCACTGAATAACAGTGTAGAATTGTTGTACAAAATGATCAAATTCATTTATCGTGTTTTAATGCAGAAACAAAGCTGCATGTACAGGTTGGTGTCGGTATGGAAACGGAAAGAGAATATTTGCAATAACTACTCATGTACCGATAAGGCAATATGTGTAGTCAGTGCGTGATTTAAGGCAAGAATCGGTGATCAGCCTGATTCTTGCGTGATCACCGATTCACCACCATCAACGTCGTGACAAGAAATCGGCATGATTTTTTACCATAAATAATTATCAAGGTATAAGTTTGAAACAGCAGGTTTTGCAGAAGTGCATATGGGAGTCAGGAGCCCACTACAGCAAAATTTAGTAGTTGAAGTAAGAAGTAACATGTTTTTAATGAGGTTTTATTTCAAGCATGCAATTTGAAAGTAGGAGTGCAAGCACAATTTGTTTGACAACATCTCTTTAGAGTCAAGTCCAATCGTGTGCAAGCCACTCTGTTTCTAGTAATGCCTATGTATCCTTCTGAGTTCTGACCAGTACTTAATTGGGATTATCATAATGAAGAAACAAACATCAATTTCCTAATTAAAGCCACACAAGCTATTGCATACAGAAGACCTAACACTCAATAAACAAAACAATAGGGCTGCTTTAAGATCACATATATTGTATCAAACAACTATAGCTACTGAGAAAGACAGCTGAACAGAAACCCTAAATTGAAATCTAAGCAACTTTTGGATTTATTGTTCTTTACCAATATTGAAAGCCACTGTCAAGGAAAGTTTGGAGAAAAGCCAATCAATCTACACCTAATTAATACAACTATATATTACTTCATTAATTACATACACACAAAAAACATCTGCTATTTGCTAGATTGATAATTGTCTCAACACCCAAATACCTAAAAAAATAAAATCTTTGGGGTCATCTTCACCTAACCAACCCTGAAATCAAAACCCATCTCTCAGACCCAACAACACCAAATATCAATCAAAACTAAAAGGCACAGACAGAGATGAAATCAATCCTCACCTCACCGGAAGAACATCCTCCAAATCATCCATGGAGTCCAACGGACCCTTAAACGAGCTCTGAGCCTCAGTCTCACCAGAATCTTCGTCCGACAAGTCGCTGTTCCTCCCGATCGAGGTGGAGCTGCACGAATCGGAATCATCCTCTCCGTCGTCCGGAAACCGCTGGTCTCCGGCGAAGGCCCCGTGGAGGAATCTGGACTGATCGGCGGCGTCACCGTCCCTCTCCACAGAGGCCCACATCGTCGCAGATCAAAAAAGTGAAGAAGAATCAGTGAAGATTGAAATGGGTGTTGAGGATAAACAGTCAAGAGCACATGGGGAGGGCGAAAGGTTCAGACTTGATGATAATAACAGAGAAATCGAAGAAATGGTTAATGGAGAAATATATTAATAAAATACGGAAAGGAGAGACTAAACGAGGCTTATCCTAGCAGTGATCAATGACAAGCAAACGAGAATCTTCTTTTAAGGAGAAAAAAAAAAACAGATAATCTAAATAATATTTAACTGCTGTATCCATTTTCTTGTAGCATGAAAGAAATCGAGGTATTTATAGGGTTACAAGTTTTTGTAGGTGGGTTCGACCTTCCGAGACGGTAGCTAGCTGGAGTTGGTTGACTCATGTGACGCTCCTTAAGGATATAGAATGATTTCCACCCATGTACAAAACATATAATACGGCCGGCTGAAATCAAAAGTCAGTCTAAGTAGGGGTGTTCACGGGTCCATGTTTGATCAACCCGGCCAAACATTTGCTGGTTAAAGATCATAACACCTGAGACCCGCTCAAGGATTAAAATTATTATAAATCGATATGTGTGAAAACCTACTAATAAACTTTATTGGAAAGTAAATTAATTTGAGGTAAATAGTGCTCGAAACAATTTTCAAAGGGCTATTTTAGTCTAACCTACAATTTATTCTTGAATTTTTATTTGTCAATATTTTTGAGTTCCATTTTAGTTTTAAACCTAACAATTTTCATATTTGATTTTAAGGGAAAATACAATAATTATTCACAACCATACATTATTTTTACTTATCTACGCTACACCTAATTGAGTTTTTGATGTGTTTAGATACATTTAAGTTTCATTTTTCTCATGCTGAATGCAATAACAAATATTAAAATGTGTACTGCAAATACAAAATTATTATTGACAAATTTCTCAAATTTTCAAAGTATGTGATTGATTGGGGTTTTGGATATGGGTTGTGGGGTTGTTTCAACATTCTAATCGGTCGTCCAATGAAGGGAGATGGACACGGTTGTTATGTCCACATGTGAGTTCAAAGTACTACATCGGAAGATTACAAGATATAAGGAGAGTTTATATACACATTGGACCCTAGACCCAATAGGCTAGTCTTTTGGGTCAAAGGTGGGTTCTAATGTATATGTGGGATTTCCTTGGGGTGCTCCTCCTAGGTTAGGCCTGGATCTACCCAACAGTGGTATCAGAGCCTTGATTCGCTTGACTCTCCTGCTTAAGTGGGTCGGGTATTCTCCTATGCCTAGTAAGACCGGGACCATGATCGCGTCTTCCCATGGTGAGACTCATAACGGATGAAAATGACCCTTGTGGGAGAGTAGACCAAGGTAAATATGTGGTCTTAGGGGGAGTCAGCCCGGTGTGATGAGACTCAATGTGGAGGGGGAGATCAATTTGTTGGGTTTTTATTAAATAACTGGAGGCCCAAAACCCATGTGGTTGTATCCTACATGGAGAAGGAAACCCCAATTGCTCTCATATAAATAGGAGGCAATAGAGAGAAGAAAATAAGACAATTCAAAAGAGAAATAGAGTGAAATTCAAGAGAGGAATAGAATGAAATTCGTGTAGAATTTTCTGCTACTTTCAGGGCCGACCAGCAAGATTCACGAGTTTGATCGGAGGTCGATCTACCGTTGGATCGTGCTTATTTTTAGACAGGCTGTTTGGGAGATGTGGTAATACGTTATGACCGTTGGAATTTGAGTTTGGAAGTCCGAGTGATTTGATACAATTTTCTGATCATGTGCCACCAATTCGGTGAAATTTCTCTACTCTTTCTTGTAATTGTGGCTTGAGGCAAGATTGTTGAATCTTGAGATATATTCTCAAATTGTATTTAGAGAGAACTCGTTGTACCCATTATATTGTTAGTGGAGATTAAGCGGTCTCGAAGGTCTCGTGGTTTTTTCCCTCTCGCCTTGAGGAGGTTTTCCACGCTAAAATTGTGCATGCTTATTGTGTTTTATTTGCTATATTTTATTAGCTTGCTTGATTTTCTATGCTTGATAAATTCCTACGAGATTTGCATAGGAGATGAGAATTATTTAATTTCGCTGCATCTAATTATTCTATTAGATTTATTTTTCTCCCAACAAAGTGGTATCAGAGAGAAGATTATTTAATTGGTATCATGTCTTAAATAATGGAAGCTAATACAAGCAGAATAGTTAGTCTGAATGGTTCAAATTATCATGTTTGAAAAGGTAAGATATCTTTTTTATGTGAAGGATTATTATCTGTCGGTTTTCAGTAAAGTCAAGCCTGAAAACAAATCTTATAGTGAATGGAATTTATCGCATCGTCAAGTATGTGGCTATATTAGAAAGTGGGTGGATGATAATGTTTTGAATCATGTCAGTGGAGAGACACATGCACGCAGTTTATGGAGTAAGCTTGAGCAATTGTATGCTCGAAAGACTGATAATAATAAGTTGTTCATGATAAAGCAGATGATGAGTTTGAAGTATCATGATAAGACTCCGTTGACATATCATCTTAATGATTTTCAAGGAATAATCAATCAGCTTGCAGGAATGGGTATCAAGTTCGATGATGAGGTGCAGGGTTTGTGTCTTCTAGGTACATTATTAGACTCGTGGGAGACGTTCAGGACGTCATTATCTAACTCAGCTCAGATGGTGTTATCACAATGGATTTGACTAAGGGGAGTGCTCTGAATGAAGAGATGAGGAGAAAGTCACAAGATTCCTCTTCTCACTCAGAAGTCTTAGTGATAGAACAAAGAGGAAGGAGCGAGAGCAGAGGTCCAAAGGGTAGAGACAGAAGCAAGAGTAAGAACAAGTATACCAATGCAGAGTGCTATCACTGTGGTTTAAAGGGGCATATTAAAAAGTATTTCCGAAAGGTCAAGAGAGACAACCAACATGACAAAGAGAAAGAAAAGAAGGCAAGTCATGACGATGTTGTTGCTACCATTATTGAAGAGTTTCTTCTCTTGTGTGATGATGAAGATGTTAACTTGACTTGTGATGAGACCAGCGGGGTAGTAGATAGCAGTGCCTCCATTCATGCTACAAGTCAAAAGGATCTATTTTCATCTTATACACCTGGTGATTATGGCAATGTTAAGATGGGAAATCGAGGCATGTCAAAAGCTATTGACATATGAGACGTGTGATTGAGACGAAAAATGGTACAATTCTTATTCTGAAAAATGTTAAGCATATACCCGACATTCGTTTGAATTTGATATCAGTAGGCAAGCTAGATGATGAAGGTTTTCATCGTATCTTTGGTAGTGGTTCATGGAAGCTCGCTAAAGGTGTTATGGTCGTGGCCAGAGGTGAAAAGTGTGCTTCGTTGTACGTGACAGAAGCTAGAGTTTGTGTTGACATTATTAATGCAGTTGAGAAAGATAGTACAACTGAATTATGACACAAGAGTCTTAGTCACATGAGCGAGAATGGAATGATGGTTTTGGGAAAGAAGAATCTTCTACCGGGAATGAAAGGTGAACTGTTAGAAATGTGTGAACATTGCTTGGCCGGCAAGCAAACTAGAGTATCTTTCAAATCATCCCCTCTCTCGAGAAAGCAGAGATGCTTGATTTAGTATACTCTGATGTTTCTGGTCCTATTAAATCCAAGACGCTTTGTGGTGGTCTCTATTTTGTGACTTTTATAGAATATCATTCAAGAAGAATGTGGGCTTATATCTTGAAGACTAAAGATCAAGTGTGTGGTGTTTTCAAACAGTTTCATGCCCTAGTTGAGAGACAGACTGGGAAGAAGTTAAAGTGCATGCAAACCGATAATAGAGGTGAGTATTGTGGTTCTTTTGATGATTATTGCAAGGATCAAGGCATTCGACATCAAAGGACACCTCCAAAGACGCCTCATCTAAATGGGTTACCTGAGAGGATGAATAGAACGCATATTGAAATGACGAGATGTTTACTTTCACAAGCAGGGTTACTAAGATGCTTTTGGGGATGAAGCTTTAAATACAGTGGTTCATGTGTTGAATCTCACACCGTTTGTGCCTCTTGAGTTTGATGTACAAAATTCTCTGATGGTAATTTTATCATACTATTGTTATATGTTGATTGTTGGCAAGAATGTCTCCAGAGTTGAGGTTGAAGAAACAGTTGAGTCAAGTTTTTTGAATGAAGAACTTGGGTCCTGCGAAGACTAGGGGTGTTCACGGGTGGATAACCCGCACCGCAAGCTAGTAAACTGACCCGACCCGCAAGTTGCGAGTTAGATAAAAGAGAATCTACAAGCCGCACCGCAAAAGAGAAATTATACGCGGTTTGGAGTCACCAGGTTATCGATTGGATTGCGATTTAACCCGCACCAAACCCCTCTATTGCAATACCAACAACAAATAAGTCTAAACCATACTAAATTAAGGTTTCATCCAAAATTAAGCAAATAAACATGCTTAAATACACAACTTTGGATCATTACATAAGAAACTTGCCAAAAAATACTAATAAGTTCAAAATACCAACTACGAAATAGCAAACAAGTATCTTCATCAACCATCAGCAACATCCGCCACCACCTCCATAATCAGCAAAACCATCAATAATCTTGTTTAATTTGTTTTCAAGACTTGAAAGCTTAGAAATTAGAATTCATGAGAAGAGCAAAATCTTCACACCCGAGTAAGACAACAAGAAATTCTTCAACAGCCGAGTAAGACAGCAACAAAATCTTGAACACTAAACCTGTTATAGCAATCAATTAGAATTTTGAATAGATACTTAATAAAAAATTATAAAAATGATCATGATGAATATGAAAGTAATACATTCATCAGCTTGAAATTGGATTTAAATGTTTCTTGATCCAATTTTGAGTGCAGACCAGACACTGAACTAAACTCGGACTTAAAGAACTTTTGAAATTGTTAACAATATCAACATCGGTACTACTCGCAGGTTTAGGGGATGCAATAGACATACGATATGCTAAAATATCATTTGCCATTTTCGAGAGTATCGGATATTTATTACGATTATTTTTCCACCAAGCTAAAATATCAAATTTTCTAGTTTCATTCTTTGCATTCTCCTTTAAGTAACTTTCAAACTCAGATTTTGTAGGCTCTTCCTCAAAAACAAAAGGTGTACAATGTCTCACATACTCAATGAATGACTTATTAAAAAAAGTTGGGTTGCAAGATAAATCCTTTCAGAATGCATCTGACAAATTGTATCTAAAGTTTCTCTTGACTCTTTAGGCTCAGTTTTAGAAGAATACGAAGCACGGACACATCTAAATCGAGGGTTATTCTTACAAGAGTTTAAGTGGTGCACCAAAATGCTCACACCATGTTTTTGAGGGTTGTATTTAAGGACTTTCTAATAATGAATACAAGTTAACACTTTGTTACCACACTCGCCCACCACATCATATTTCAAGAAATGCTTCTATTCAATGCTTCCATTAGTTTGGTACTACAAATAAAAAAATATTCAAGCAAATTAAACAATGATGCAACAAATTAATTATTAGAAACAATACCGAAATGTCATAAAATGTCATAAAAAATACCAAATATGAAAAATCCAATCTCAAACAATACCCAAATGTCATAAATAATACCAAATACTTGCATTGTATCCATCAAATTAATTCGATCTATTTTTAATTCGATCTACTTGCATGCATAGACGGAAATTAATTCGCCATGATTGAAGGCTTAACCTATAAAATTAAAAGAAAAATCATCTAAACACATAAGTCAGAAGCCAAAGCCGTAGATTAAATTCAAAACTTACTTTCAAATCAGCTGAAACTGATACTCCTCCACCGGGATTGTTTTCCATTTTCGATATTCCTGCCTGTCTAATCGTGTTTGGAAACTATTATTTTTCGAGAAGAGAATCACCACTGCTAGTTGTAGAAGCTGAGACTGGAATTCAAAGAGGCGAGGATAGAGAATCTATGGAGAAAACGAAAAGGCTTAATAGCTTATTGCTCTAGACTCTAGAGAGAGAAAAGATTGGCGGGAACAAGAATTGTGCGACACTGAAAAGAAGATATGCGTGGGGTAGGGTTAATAATTAATAATTTATTAGTTATAATATGTGGGGTGCGTGTGGTGCAGTTTGGGCCGTTTTTTTCGTGACTTAGGCTGCAACCCGCACTGCACACACGCGGCTTACAAAAGATGGGCCTGAAGCCCACTCCACTCGGTGCGGGTTCTTGTCCATATGGCTGCGGGTCGGATGATTTTTGCGGGTGGTCTCGGGTTGGTGGATTTTTTGAACAGCTCTAGCGAAGACTATTCTTGGCATCATAATTACTCGCGATAGAGTTGCGAAGAAGTTGCATATGTCACAAGAGTGAAATATTGAAAATGTGTTGCAAAAGTTTAATATGGACAAAGCTAAAGTGGTGAGCTTTCCTCTTTCTACTCACTTTAAGCTAAGCACACGACAAATCTCTTCTACGGAGAAGGAGATGGACGACATGGATAGAGTTCCGTATGCCTCAGCAATAGGAAGTTTGATGTACGCAATGGTGTGTACAAGGCCTGACATAGCTCATGCAGTTGGTGTTGTGAGCCGTTTTCTGTCAAATCCGGGTAGAGAGTATTGGGATGCAGTCAATACTTGACATAGTTGGGCTAAATGTCGCTTATTTAATCTTTGGGTATCCCAAATGAAAATTTGGAAGTTGGGGTATTAAATTTGAAACGTGACATAGTTGGCTGCAGTCAACTGTCATTCCCCCAATTTTCTTTTATAATAAATGAATAATTTAAAATTTTAGTGATAAATCAATATTAAATTATATACAAAATAAATATTATGTTTCTAAATTTAATATTATATCCTTTTAGAATAATAAAGTCATTAATTTGGATTCAATGATCATTAACTATTACTAGTGAGGGGCTCGCGCGATGTGAATGCTACCTGTAAAACTTATTATATTAGTATAACTTGTTAAATTAATTTATAACGTACTTTCAAACCAAATTTAGAGTTCGAACTATAAATCGTTTGGACAGTAATAGTAAATACCAGTAAGACTTATTATATTATCATAACTTGTTAAATTATTTTATAACGTACTCTCAAAGTAATTTAGAGTTCGAACTTTAAAACATTATTACTTCAGTCACTCCTCCACTAAGCAAACCGCCGTGGGACGTCGTACCTTTCGTGGTTGATCATGACAACGACGTCGACAGCGGTTTGAATATTTCTTTGTCATCTTTCTTGTGTTCAATTCTCGTGAAAATAGTGAAATCAACAACAATTAAGATGCAGTGATGATGATCATATCGAGACATTTGCGCGATCCCTTTCTCAAAGACAAGAGCTACTCTGTTTTAGAGTCAGAGCGTCTCTGTTTCGGACCCTACTAACTTGTGCCACTTGTAAGGTTGAGAAATTGGGTGGCTCTGCTAGACTTTTTGACAACATCCTCATACCTACATCTAGAATCCAAGATTATTACTCTCCAAATTTATCTGTGAAGAATTATATATTTAGTCAGTTTAATATTAATACATTAGTATGTGTATGAAATATTCTCGGAAAAAGCCATGATCGTACGAAGAAGTAGAGTCAAACCAATGAGTAAGAGAAAAAGAATTGTTAAGAAACCAATACCAATCTCAATAAAAAATCAAAAAAAGAGAAATCAAGTGCAAATAATACCAATCACTGTACAAAACAAAAGTAGAAAAATAGTAGTAAAAATACCTTGTGGTCATCCGGAGCAGATTTATCATCATTTGTGTGTCGTGGTGGCAGGCGTGAGTGGAAATGAAAAGACTTATAATAACTGATTCATTGCAGCTGTTGTCTTTTTACAATGTAACCACTGAGTGTCACGCCCGAAATCAGAACCAAAATAGTCCCAATTTCTATCAGTTCCGGTTCTGTACAGTATGGTCGATTTCCGGCTACTTTTGAGCACCCCTATATAAGAGAATTAAAGTGTTTTCAAATTTAATTTGAAAATTGATCATTGAACTCCGTGACTTAAATTAAAATTTAAAATAATTTATTTAATACAAAAACATTAAAGAAAGTGACCATTTATTTTTAATTTCCTTAAAAAATTTCTTTCATATCCATTAATTAAAAAAGAGATTTATATCTAATTTTCAAGATTAAAACTAAAAAAAATGACGTGGTTCATTTAAGAAAGTTTTGAAATGTAATTTCAAAATTCACCATTGAGTTTTATTTTCTTTAAAATGTCCATTGATTTTCTTTGAATAAAAATATAAATTTACAGTCTTTTAAAATATTCAAATCAACTTATTTTGGTAGGTTGAACTAAACCACAATTTGGTTAAAGACAAGGATATAGTGTGCTATCGATAACAGTCAGCCACTAAACCACTAAAGATTACAGTATAAAGTACAATAATTAAAGCTATTATCGTGCGTAATCTATGAATCAAAAATTGGCGTCGCACCATCCGATAAGCCGTTCACCGAGGAGGAGTTCAATCTGCCCCTAAAAGGAGACCGCCAATTTCGGTGGTGTTGCGCGGCAAACCACATGTACCAATCTTTACCAGCACAAAATTGATTCAAGATGTTAAAGAATAAATTGAAATTTATTGAATAAAGACATTGTGATGAGGCAAAATGTGCAAAGAAGAGAGCCTTGTGCTGTGAGCACAAGGTAAATATGGTTTTGCGGTTGATGTCATGTTCTTTAATTCAAACTCACTCGTTCCAAAGTATACAATCAATTGGCATAATCAATGCAATCAAATAGAATTTCAAAAAATAGACAATCACCATAAACAAAATAGAGTTTCAAATAACAAACAATCATCACAAGACTCAACCCAATTTATTAAATCAAGATACACACCAAAATCTTGCTCTCAAGGTAAATATACAATCAAGTTGAATTTAGTTAATATTCAAAATTTACCAAATCAAGAAACCATAAAATGTTGAATTTTTTTCCTAGAAGCAAAAGAGTAATATCAGACAACACTTAAAATAAATACAATACTATAAGGGAATGATGTAATTTACTTAAAACTTACCAGAGAATAAGCACGTGTTAAGCCGAGAACCATCATCATTCTAAAAGCCATTGTTCCTCCATAAGAAGCACGCCACATTTATCTAATATCAAATGCATGAATATTCATTAGAATAGACGCCTAAAAGGAACTCAAAAGACATAAATAGTCAAGAATAAGGATAAATATGCATATGTATTTGAAGAAAATTTTGAGGGTTCCAATCAATTAATTTCATGCCCTTACAAGAAATTAACCTCAAAAGTCTATAAAAATTAAGAATCTCATATGATCATTGATTGATCATAAGATCTAGGCTAGAAAAACAAATCTTAAAAATTATACCTTTCATTTTGAAATCCCTTGTCACTAAATTTAATTTAGTGACCTCTAGAGAACGTCAACACAGGAAGAGCTATATGATGATACTTGCTACGATCCTTACTAGAAGACCGAAGCAACCAAAACAAAAAGGAAGAGAGAGGGAGGGCCGACTAGCCAAGGAGAGAGAGGGGGCTAGGGTTTTCTTTTTTTTTTCTTGGAAAAATTTCTTATCATCAAAATCTGAACATTTTCCCTTTTATATCTCTCTTTAAGTATTAATTAATTAAAAGCCTTAATGGGCTCAAATCCCAAAGCTTATTAATTAATTAAGTAGAGAAGCTCATTCTTGCTTAGCCCAATCTGGCTAGGCCTATTTAGTTGAAATTAATTAATTAAATCCATTGATTTAGATTCTAATTAATTGGTCCAGGTAAACTATTTCTTGATTTCCAGTTTAATCCTAAACCAACATCGGTCTAATCCGGTTTAATAAAAAACCGGAATTTATCTCTCTCGTGATTCCTCTACATGATTCCATCCGTTTTACTCAACCTTTAGTGTGTGACCCTCTAGGCTCACGACACGTTGGCGGACTAGTAAAATTACCATTTTACCCTTTCCATCATGAGTGGCCTCTAGCAAGACATCATGATTACCCAACGCTTGTGATTATTGAGATTTCGACTTAACCTTGTTGTACATGAAACTATCCTTTTATCCTCTTGATATGTTGAAAACCACGAGGCATAGACAAGTCATCCTCGTTCAATTGTCCTGTTTCTTGATATGAGTTAACTAAATTGTGACTGATACTCCGTACCGACTGCATGACCATGCTATTATATTTCAGTCGTACTCATCAAGTGGCCTAAACAGATATCTGCTCATACATCTGTATGAGGAATAAGTTCTTCAGCGATCTATTGAGCCAACTCATGTGACTCATGATCGAGTCAATCACAGTCGTTATTGTAACCCTGTCACATGAGACGTTAGACTGAGTTAAACTCGTCACTAATCACATAGTGGCCTAAAAAATCCTTTCGTCTGAGGATGTGATTTCATGTACCGACATATGAGTATGTTCATGACTGTATCTATGTAACACACTCACGATCGGGTCGTCCTATATCACCCCGTCTGACGATACTATTACCTAACTCTGACCCCCTTCTGGCCATGATCAGTAGAGTGTGATCATTTAGAGTTAGCCTCATACCGATCGCTTCTTGTGAAGCTATTCTGATCGGGGATAGCTTAAGTGTGATTTTATCTGATCTGTAGATCTACTATTATGTGTTGACACATCAATGATACAAATCAAATTATTCTTAAGATATTACTACAACACTTAGTAATATAAATGCTGATTTTATTTCAACTAATAATCTCATTACATGAGTAGATTGAAAATACATTTTGCCAGGGCACAAAATCCTAACAGTCTCCCACTTGCCCTAGACCCAGTTGGTATTCCAATCTAAACCCATACCCCTGACATGCTCCTCATGCTTAGGCTGTGGAAGTGCCTTAGTTAAGGGGTCAGCTAGATTATCATGCGTTGAAACGTAGCTTATCTCTACTTCACCTTTATCAACCATCTCTCTGACGATGTGATACTTTCTCTCGACGTGCTTGGTCCTGTTGTGAAATCTGGGCTCTTTAGCGAGTGCTACGGCCCCCGTGTTGTCACACTTTAAGCTCACATGATTAGACGTTCGCGGCAGTACATCTAATCCACTCAAGAAGCTCCTGACCCACACCGCCTTCTTAGTTGCCTCAGACGCATCTATGTATTCCGCCTCCGTGGTGGAGTCAGATATCGTCGCTTCTTTGAAGCTTTTCCAACTAAAAGCTCCCCCGTTCAACATGAACACATACCCTCATTGAGACTTGAAGTCATCGAGGTCTGTCTAAAAACTAGCGTCAACGTATTCCGTGACGCTCAGTTCTCCTTCTATCCCGTCATACACCAAGAAGGTATCCTTTGTTCTCCTCAAATACTTGAGAATACACTTGATGACAGTCCAATGATCTTGGCTTGGGTTAGACTGAAATCTGCCGGCGCAGCTGAGGGCAAACGATACGTCAAGCCTCGTACAGATCATGGCATACATAATGGATCCTAGTGCTGAAGCATACGGGATCCCCTCCATCTTCTTCAGCTCATCATCTGTTCTAGGACACTGAATCTTGTTGAGCTTGATGCCATGTCTTACTAGGAGGTTCCCTTTCTTAGAGTCAATCATTGAGAATCTTCTCAACACTTTAGCTATGTAGGTGCTCTGACTTAGGCCTAAAATTCTCTTGGATCGATCTCTATAGATCCTGATCCCCAGAATGTAAGCGGTCTCTCCTAAGTCCTTCATGGAGAAACACTTCCCTAACCAAGCTTTGGTCTCAAGCAAGGTTGGGACGTCATTTCCCATGACTAGTATGTCGTCAACATACAACACCAGGAACACTATGTTACTTCTTCTGCTCTTCTTGTAGATACATGGTTCATCTGGATTTATGATAAACCCAAACTCTTTTACAGCTTCATCGAACCATAAGTTCCAACTCCTGGAAGTTTGTTTCAATCCATAAATGGATCATTGCAGCTTACTCACTTTTTCGGGATGATCCGGATCGACAAAACATTCTGGCTGTGTCATATAGACATCCTCCTGTAAGTTCTTGTTAAGGAACGCGGTTTTGACATTTATTTGCCATATCTCGTAATTGAAATATACTGTAATGGTCAACATCATCCGAATTGACTTAATCATGACCACTGGTGAAAAAGGTCTCATTGTAGTCTATGCCTTGGACTTGACAACCAGTCTTGCCTTGTAAGTCTGAGGCTTTCCGTCCAGATCTGTCTTTAACTTAAATATCCATTTGCACCCTATAGGTTTTATCCCAGGTGTGCTGTCTACTAAGTTCCAGACCTGAATGTCTTTCATGGACTTCATCTCCTCATTCGGCCATTCTTTGGAGTTGGGACTAGACAAGGCTTCCTGAACTGTTGCGGGATCATCCTGATCCACAACGATCAAGTCATTACCCTCTGGGTTTTGACGAGATCTTTCAGACCTCCTTGGTCCTACAGGAGTTGCTGTTAGAATGAGACTCTGATCATTAACCTCATCGAGTACTTCTACATTCTGTAAAGGTTGTTTTGTGTCTTCTAGAATTTCTTCTAGACGCACAGCCTCCCACTAAGACTCTTGGAAAGAAATTCTCATTCCAAGAAAACCCCACATCGAGCAACAAGTTCTCTTCGGGTTTATAGAAGTAGTACCCCATAGTACCTTTGGGTACCCTACAAAGACACATTTATCTGCCTTGAGTTCGAGTTTGTCATCAAGCATCCGCTTGACGTAAACATCGCACCCCTGGATCTGGAGGAAAGACAACTTGGGAGCCTTCCCATGCCAAACCTCAAATGGAGTGGTCTCCACGGCCTTTGTAGGTGCCCGATTCAAAATGAATGCGGCCGTTTCTTGGGCATGGCCCCAGAAAGATACTGGAAGATCGGCATGACTCATTATGGAACGAACCATGTTAAGAAAAGTTTTGTTTCTCCGTTCGGAAACACCATTCAGTTGAGGGGTTCCTGGCGGAGATAGTTCCGAGAGAATACCGTTATCCCTTAGGTGACTGAGAAAATCTTGGTCTAAGTACTCGCCACCTCGATCAGACCGAAGTGCCTTGACACTCTTACCAAACTGGTTTTGTACTTCATTCTGGAATTCTTTGAATTTATCAAAGGATTCCGAGTTATGTCTCATTAAATAGACATACCCATACCTACTGTAATCATCGGTAAAGGTTATGAAGTATCTAAAACCTCTCCTGGCTTGTGTACTCATGGGCCCACATACGTCTGAATGTACTAGGCTCAGGAGACCACTTGCCCTTTCACCTAAGCCGCCAAAAGGCGCCTTTGTAATCTTTCCCATAATACAAGATTCACATCTCTCGATTGGTGTGAATTCAAACAAACTTAACAGTCCACATTTGTGAAGTGTCGAGATGCGTTTCTCGCTAATATGGCCCAGATGACAGTGCCACATCACTGTCTGGTTTTAGTCATACGACTTCAACCTCTTATTTACGTAATAGTTTGAACTGTAGTTAGAGTTATCAACATTTAAAATGTACAAACCACCAACCATAGATGCAGTGCCATAAACAATATTATTTCTTGATAAAATAAATAAACCATTATTTATGGAAAATACAAAACCAAGTTTGTCCAAACTGGACACTGAAATAATATTCCTACTAAAAGTAGATACACACAAGACATCGTTCAAAACTAAAATAAGCCATGTGGGCATCCTAAGACTAACAGAACCGACAGTCGTCGTTGACACCGAACTGTTGTCTCCGACTCTCAGATCCCGCTCGACTTTCTCCAAGAGCTTCTTACTTTTCAGATACTGCAGATTAACACAATTGTGAGTTTCTGCTCCGGTATCAACTACCCATGTGTTTGAGAAAGTAACGTTGATATTATATCCAACAACGTAAATACCTGATCCAGGTCCCGAAGGATGTCCTCCCTTCTGCAAGCTCTTCGCATATTCCTTGTGTTGCCTGCAATTCTTTTTCTAATGACCTGTTTGCTGGCAATAATAACAGGTTACCTCAACGGTTGAAGCATTCCCTTCAGTTCTAGGAACCGCTGGTATCTTTGGACCCTTGGGTACCCTTAACTGCTCAGCTAGGTCCATTGGTGCCTTACCCTTACCCGCCACTGTTGGAGCCTTGCCCTTATTGGGATATCCTGGTGACTTGCTCGTAGGTTTGCCAGCTCTTTTGAAGTTGACATCCTTATTGACCATCAGAACCTCAGGGGTTTTGCAATTGAGATTCTTCTCTGTTGTCACCAACATCCCATGTAGTTTCTTGATGGCCTTTTCCATATTATGGAGATTGTAACTAGTAATTACATCTCCATAAACCTTAGGGAGAAACATCAGAACTATGTCTGATTTCAGCTGCTCTGTGAAGCTATGACCTAGACTGGCCAAGCGATCAAAGAGACGCTTCATCTTGAGGACATGTAGGCTTACTACCTCACCAGCATTGAGCCTGCTATGGAATAACTCCCTAAGAGTGTCGTATCTTTCGACACGAGCATTCTTCTGGTAGTATACCTTGATCTCATCCATCATTTCTTGAGGATTGTCCATGAGATGCATAAACTGGTCCTGAGTGTCATTTTCCATGGACCCGACCATGAGGATGCCAACATCTGTCCGGTCGCTAAGATACTTGTCATAAGCTGTCTTATTGGCCTCACTAGCATCATCTACAGACACTTTCATTGGATTATCTGTAAGGATATACTCCTGTCTGTCATACTGAAGGGCAAGCTTCATGTTCCTTTCCCAAACTAGGAAATCGGTTCCTGAAAGCTTGTCATTCGACAGAAGAGACTTTAGTGCTTCACTGCCAGAACGTGTTGATTTGGGCTGCGACGGTGCCAATCTACACATGAAAAATCATTCAATCAGATTCTTAGTTAATTTAAAGTGAGAGATGCTTGAGTATGAACATTTCTAATTCTTATTTCTTAATCTAAACCAAGATCTCCGCATACTCGAAACTGAAGTGAGTTAATCTCATCGCCCCAGTTTTGAACATTGGAGTAGGACAGTCTGGTCCTTTCACAAAACCATGTGATTCTTGGCTAGGGCTTATACATTATATGTATACGATATTGCCCTATATCTGATACCCTAGCTCAGATCATCTGAGAATCGCAGCCAAGTCAACCACCTTTCAACGCATGGTCCAATCTGCATGGTTACTCCGCTAATGCGCACATACCCATACAAGATTGTCCATCTTCTTTTAGAACTCATTCCCATGGATCCACGTTAATCGTATCAACCCATGGGTCTGTGAACTAATCGAAGTGATGAAATGTATGCGGTATCTAGCTTGACTTGAAATTACTTGCCATTTTAAATATCTTTTCTCACTAATCATTACTTGATCTTAACTTGAAATTATCATCTACAAATCTATGTGGAGATATTTTCATTCTGATTTACATGTGCGTGCTCAATTCATTATTATTAATTTTTACACATGTGGGTGATGATCTAATTAACATAAACTTATGAGAATTACATCATGCATACAACCATACATTCATAAATATAAATGTAAACTTGCTTTAGCTAGCCCGCTAATCATACTGGAATAAATTAAAACCTATACTAGGTCTTGTCTTTCCTCATTCTCTTGGACTCCCACTGGCTGCACGCCTCCTCAGGATCATCGTCATTCTCTTCGGTTCTTCTCTTTTTGGGAATATGTAATTACATTTAATTTAAATAAAATAAATACCGGGACACGTAGGTCACAATTAAATTACAACCCAAAAGCAACTCGCGTGTTGCAAACCGAAATTAAATTCTAAATCGGGCTAACTTAGCAATCATGTTGCAAACACCATGTTATAAAACAAACATGTTGTCAAACAAGTATGTTATCAAGTAAACATATTATGTCTAATTTTATATTGATTTAAATCAAAAAATTCGGTTTATCGAAACCGTTATTTTGAACCGGTTAATTTATGAATTAAATCGGTTCATCCTCTGGTTTATCAAAGCCGAACCGGTCTGAAATTTTAATTAACTATCGCTTAAAATTCTGTATTTTACTAGGTAGGATCTGACCCGAATCCAAACCGGTTTGACTGAACCAAAATTGACCCGAAGGTCGATTAGGGTTTGGCCGAACCTTGGCCGCCAAGGCTAGCCGCGCCATAACCGACCAGCCCGTGAGGACTGGCTGTTGTGGGCCGCCTGGCCAGTCTCGGTCGGCCGTGGCCTCCTCTGGCCGTAGCCGAGAGGCTCGATCGGATCTGCCACATGCAGATCTAATCGGCTCTCCAGCTCCGGTCGGTCAGCCCGTGGCTCGGCAAGGGTTGGCCACTCGGCTAGCCTCGGCCTCCCAAGGGTCTCGACTCGATCTCATTCTATCATAAAAAAATATTTTAGCGATAAATAATTAAATTCCAGCGATTAATTCATTAACCAAAACAGAAAATTATTTTGCAAGTTTCAAATTAATACCGAAATCAATTGCAAAATAAATCTAGCCTATCATGCTCGAATACAATAAACATATATAACTAGACTTTGATACCACTGTAGAAAGTTTTGAGGGTTTCAATCAATTAATTTCATACCCATACAAGAAATTAACCTCAAAAGTCCATAAAAATTAAGGATCATATATGATCATAAGATTTAGGCTAGAAAAACAAATATGAAAAATTCTACCTTTGATTTTTAAATCCATTGTCACTTAAATTAATTTAGTGACCTCTAGAGAACGTTCACACAAGAAGAGCTATCTGAAGATACTTGCTACGATCCTTGCTAGAAGACCGAAGCAAGCAAAACGGAAAGGAAGAGAGAGGGAGAGTCGACCGACCAAGGAGAGAGAGAGGGGGGGCTAGGGTTTCCTTTTTTTTCTTGGAAAAATTTCTTATCATTAAAATCTGAAAATTTTTCCTTTTATATCTCTCTTTAAGTATTAACTAATTAAAAGCCTTAATGGGCTTAAAGCCCAAAACTTATTAATTAATTAAGTAGAGAAGCTCATTCTTGCTTAGCCCAATCTGGCTATGCCTACTTAGCTTAAATTAATTAATTAAATCTATTGGTTTAGATTCTAATTAATTGGTCCAGCTAAACCGTTCTTGATTTCCGGTTTAATCCTAAACCGAAATCCGTCTAATTCGGTTTAATCCAAAATCAGAATTTATCTCTCTCGTGATTCCTCTACATGATTCCATCCGTTGTACTTAACCTTTAGTGTGTGACCCTCTAGACTCACGACACGTTGATGGACTGGTAAAATTACCATTTTACCCTTTCCATCATGAGTGGCCTCTAACAAGACATCTTGATTACCCAACGCTTGTTATTATCGAGATTTCGACTTAATCTTGTTGTACATGAAACTATCCTTTTATCCTCTTGATATGTTGACAACCACGAGGCATATACAAGTTATCCTCGTTCAATTGTCCTGTTTCTTGATCTGAGTTATCTGAATTGTGACTGATACTTCATATCGATTGCATGGTCATGCTATTATATTTCAGTCGTACTCATCAAGTGGCCTAAACAGATACTTCTCATACATCTGTATGAGGGATAAATCCTTCAGCGATCTATTGAGTCAACTCATGTGACTCGTGATCGAGCCAATCATAGTCGTTATTGTAACCCTGTCACAGGAGATCTTAGACTGAGTCAAACTCGTCACTCATCACATAGTGATCTCAAAGATTCTTCCGTCTGAGGATGTGATTTCACGTACCGACATATGAGTATGTTTATGACTGTATCTATGTAACATACTCATGATCGGGTTGTCCTATATCACCCCGTCTGACGATACTATGACCTAACTCCGGCCCCCTTCTGGCCATGATCAGTAGAGCGTGATCATTTAGAGTTAGCCTCATACCGATCGTTTCTTGTGAAACTGTTCTGATCGGGGATAGCTTAAGTGTGATTTTATCAAATCTGTAGATCTACTATTATGTGTTGACACATCAATGATACAAATCAAATCATACTTAAGATATTACTACAACACTTAGTAATATAATGCCAATTTTATTTCAACTAATAATCTCATTACATGAGTAGATTGAAAATACATTGTGATAGGGCACAAAATCCCAACAGTATTGACCCAAGAACTATAAATTCTTGAATCTACAAATTTCAAATACCATTGAGAAAAAAATTTTATCTCGTCAATTTCGTTTAGGGAGAAAGACACTTTTGTGCACCTAACTATACACAATTCCTACTTTCATACTATACATTTTTTTTTCTTTTTTTCAGTACCCTGAATTTCATTTCAGGACAATATACTCCTAAAATACTAAAATTACTTAAACTACCACTGAAATTGAAGCAAAATTAAATCTAGTCTAATTGAGAGAACCAACCCAATTTTGGTATTGTTGAAAATACGAAAATACTCTTAAATCAACTTCAAATTTTCAAAACCTACCCTTTAACTCGCTCCTCCAATCCCCCACCTCCCTTCTCTCTCCTCTCCTCTTCCTCCGCCGCCCCCTCTTCCTCATCCTCGCCTTCGTCCGTCCTCTGCTTCACCGCCGCCTCCAACATCGAACAACAATTAGTGACACGTCGATTTTGGGTTGGTGGGCTCGTGGGAGACAAAAAGCCACGACCCACCACGAGCCTTCGTGTTAGGGAGGTCAGAGGTGGTCGATGGTTGAGAGAGGAGGGTTTGGAGGCGGCAGAGGAGAGTTGGAGGTGGTCGAGGGTGGAAGAGGGTCGGAGGTGGTCGAAGTCGGAGGATGAGGGTTGGGGTGGCGGTTGTTATTGTAGAAGGAGGGTTGGAAGTGGTTGAAGGTAGTGGAGGAGGTTTGGGGCGACAATTGTTGGCGGTAGCGAAAGAAAGGACGGGCGTGAGGGTGAGAAAGAGGAGGGGGCGACGGAGGAGGAGGAGTCAGAGTCGGAGATGAGGGAGGTGGAAGGGAATTGGAGGAGAGAGTTAAGGGGTAGGTTTTGAAAATTTGTAGCCGATTTAAGAGCATTTTGATATTTTCAACAATACCAAAATTGGGCTGGTTACATACAGATGTGAAATTACCATTTTATCCCCTATTAAATACCACATTGAATTGAGCTGCAAGGGCTTATAAGTCTTTTCAAATAAACAGATAAAAATAAAAATAAAATTGAAAATAATTTATGAAATTACTGTTTTGATCCTTCTCTTTAAACACTCTCCCTGCGAAATGACCATTTTGGCCCTTCTCTTTAAACACTATGTAATCCTGTCTTCTTCAAGTTGGAGAGGACTCTCCCTAATCCTCTGGTCTCGCGATGTTGCCCCTCCTGATCTCCTGTCGTCGCCCCTTCAGATCTTTTGTCGTCGGCGCTCTAGATCTCCTGTCGTCGTTGCCGCTGCAGATATCCCGACGTCGCCGCCGTTTGTGAGCTACCGTCAGATATCGCGCCTTGCCTCCACCTCCCTCGAGCAGAACGACTCTGTTGGACTGTTGCAGCGTCACTGACTAGGTCGCATGGTTGAGAATCGCCCGGAGTTGTATCGGCGTCGATGCTCTGGAGGTACTCATCTTTTATTTTCCGGTCCTTTTTATCCTCTCGTTCCTCATCCCCTCCGAGATCGAGAGTTTCTGCTGCACATCGAAGTGTTTTGTTTCTCTCAGCCGATCTGAGAACTGCCTTTGGTTAGCCCTCTGCGACCAGCGTTGGGGAGGCAAGACCCAGATCAGGTTTTGGGGTTCCCTTCAAGCTCCTCTACCGAACCCTCTCTGATTAGGAAGATTTGATTGGTTTCTGGCACTGAAGCGGCGGTGAATCGTCTCTGTCGCTTGTGTTCTTCGAGTAGCGACCATCGTTCATCGTCGGATCTTGGGTTTCGTCGTCCTGAGACGGGACTTATGGTGTCGTGAAGGCACCGTTCTTATTCACGAGCCTCTCACAGGTGGGTCAGGTCGTGAATTTCATAGACCCGAAGGAGAAGAACGATGATTTGATTTGAGGTGTTGAGAGTATGAAGGATTTGATAGTTTTGAATCTAGAGAATGATTTGGTTAATGTTCATGTTAGTTTCATCGGGATGACATATTTGGTTGTGGATGAGAATTTGGGGTTTTCGTATAGTTACGACAAAAATTGGATTGAAGAGGGGGCTCGAGCTCGGCTAGTATGGTGATGGGAAATGAATATGAGCAATATGAACTAAGTAAGTAGTACCTGTTTAGATTTGATTTTGAGAGGGTTGAAGAAGGGTTGATTGAGAGATTAAAGAAGGGTTGAACGAGAGATGGATGAATTGAAGAAGGGCAAAAATGTCATTTTATGTGTTGTTAACATATTTTTAAATTTTTTTATTTGTTTAATTGAAAGACTAATATGACTTTAAAACATAAGCTAAATTTGTTATTTTATAAAGGGTAAAATTTTCATTTTATAGTTATTAAATAATTGTATATTTAGAAATTATATAGTGAGAGCTTTTTCGACATTTTCCATATTAATTATGTTATATTTAACAGAAATTGACCTAATTTTCGCTTAAAAAATTCTTGAGGTACACTAAAAAAAAGTTTTAAAGTAAGGGTACTATTTTGAAAAGTGTTATTGTTGGTTGTAGCCATATGTCATTATCTCTAGCAAGGTTTAAAATTGCAGAAATGAGCTTGAGGCGTTTTTCCTTTGCAATGTGAGGCGTAAGCCTCACTTATAAAATAAAAATAAATTATATAATATTATCTCATTCAATTTTATGTCAAACAATAAATAATTTAATAAATAAATAAAGCAAAAAAATAACTAACATAAACAAAAACAGTATATTATAAAATAAAATAAAACAATTTATGTGAAAAAATTATAAAATAAAAACAAAAATAGAAATTAAATTAAATAAAACATAAAATAATTTAAATAAAAAGAAGAAATAAATTAAATATAAAAAGAAAAGAAAAAATAAATTAACTGTAAAACAGAAAAAAAATATAATGAGAAAAAGAAAAAAAAATGTAAATTAAGAAAAGGAAAAATAAATTAAGTATAAAACAGAAAAAGAAAAAAAGAAGATAAATTAAATATAAAAAGAAAAAGAAAAAGAATAAATTAAATTAAATAAGAAAATGAAAATGAAAATGAAAATAAATTAAGTTAAATTATAAAACTAGTTAAGTGTAAAACAGTTAAAAATAACTTAAGAGGAGGTATAATACTAAAAGCCCAACAAGATAGTACAATTAAAATAACACAAAAGCCCAAAATCAAAAGCCTATTAGTAAGAAAACTAAAGCCCAAAGTAAACCAGATCTGCAAAACCCTAGTTATTAACACATAAGTTAAGGCAGCCGCCTCATACGCCTCACTACAGTTCCAGAATCGCGCCCGCCTCATCTCCTTCGTTGCGCATGCCTCTATCATATCGAAAAAGGCGCAACCTCCATGGCGTTTTTCGGGCGCCTCGCCTCAAGGCGCACGCCTCGTTTGTTTTTAAACCATGATCTCAAGATTTTATTACTTTATTTACGCATCCGAATCATCACAAACAACCTGAAATCATTACAAATGAAAGACTTGTTTAGAAGTTAGACATCATACAAATTTTTGAATAATTATCATTAAAGTCAACTATTCTAGTTTGTAGAGAAGAGTTTTCCAATAAAACAACAAGGACATACGATATTAACTTCAGAAGAGTAGGTATACAAACACTTTTACCCTTACATAGTCCATACAATCACGCAACACCAATTTCAGTTTCTAATAGACACACAAAAACTTTGGAGGTGATAAAGAAGCTTCATAAATATCAGGCTCAAGAGATCAAGTCATACGAGTTAAGGTTGGAGAATCTCCAAACCTCGAAATATGTTGCATTTAAGGTTTCGGTGACTTACAATTGGATTCTTCAAGCTACCATATTACTAATTTTCGCATCATCCACTTAAAATTTCTTATAAATCTATGACACAAAAAGTGTTTTTCTAATAGCAATCTTGACTGGTCTTCACTATGCAGCCACAACTGATATAGCATGGTAATTTCACACCTCCAATACCCTTTAATCATCAAAAATTATGTTTTATTTGACAATTTGATACTATAGTATAAACTTTATGGTCTTTAAAGGTCATGAATGGTTAATTCTTAGCATTATCCTCTAAAGAAAGTTTGAAAATAGCGAAATGTCCATTTTTCCAAAATATGTTATTTTGTCTTATCCATTTGTACTTCAGTTTTATCACTATCCATCTGTTCCAAGATTATTGCACATCATTCACTAGCAACATAAAAACAAAAGGTAATAAATCAGCACAAAGAGTAAAGAAGAAAATGCTATTACACAGAAAAACTAAATTCAACATCCATAGGCCAATTGTATCATTGTTTTCGAGTCTGTGAGAATTATAAGTACATGTACATTTTAAGATTTACAAGAAGTTCCACTTTCAAGCGCGCTTGTATAAAGAATTCCTGGGCACTATCAGGTGGTAGATACTCTATTAAGAGCTGCATGTACTGAGGATTTTGTTAATGCTTGATTGTCCCACGTGCCTTCATTGGTATGATACCGTTTTACAATAAAGGAAATCCAAACATAACTAATAAGAGAATGTGCAAACATAAAGTGGCACACAATCTAACATGTCATCATAACAAAATACTTGTAACAATGATACAAAGCAAATTGAAATGAAATGAAATGACATTTGCTCGTTTCGGTAAATGGAATGACCAATATTACATTAATATTCCAAAAGCAAAACCATGAGCAGACAAACAGTGCAGACTATATATATAAAGAGGGAAATGGGAAAGCCCGCAAATAGAATTATAAACCATGACAACATGACCATCTAACCAACTCAGTACAAAAGCTTGAATGAAACAAATTATTATTCCCATCTAGCGGCTTTATACAAGAAACTATTGAAAACTGATTTCCATTGTTAAGAAGGAACCATACCTTATTTTGTTGCATCATAAAATCCAAAGAGTCTTGTAGTGTCTTGTAGCGCCGGTACAATTGTCAAAAACGGTAATTGCATATATAATAGCTACAATATTTGCGAAACATGGAAAAAAGATAGAAAAATTATACATACAACACCATATAGATTTTTGATTAGCTATGAGCCTCAAGATATAAAAAAATGCTTATGTTATTCTTTGAAAACTTAAACTGAACACATTATTAGGGTGATTTTAGAGAACCATTCAGGGGCTAACTTTGGAAATACGGGCATTTGGTAATGCAAGTGGATGAAAGCTTTCACTTTTCTTTAAGCTGAAACTTAAAACTAAGAACCTAATGAATACCTACAATAGAACTATAATAACAAAGTATTAAAATTCGTGCATGCACAATTACCAGCACTGGTTCTTTCGCACCGGTAACTTTAGGTTTGGGACGAATTCATTTAATATTAACGAAACCCGATTAATTAAGGAGCAAATAAAATAACTTTGGCACCTATGTTAATCATGCATGTAAATTATAATATTTTAAAAAACACAGGCAATCATCATAAGCTAGACATGAATATGCAATAAAAGCTAGTCTAGCATTACACATGTACTGAAATGTACCAAAAAAGAAGTTGTTGCTTCACCCAAGCAACTTTGTTTTCATAATTCGAATATTCAGTTTGCTATTTTATATCTAAAAAATATAAAACATTGAATATGCATTTTTTTTAAATGAATGAGAATGAAAAACAAAAAACATTTATTGTAGTTAATTCATAGTAGCTATTTTACAATCAATCAATCTGCAAAATAAGTTAGGATGTTTTCCGCTAAGGTTATATGTCAATCTTTAATGATCATCTTTGTGGCCGCATAATAAAAAAAGTAATAATATAAGCAGAATTGTCACAACACATAATGCATTGAATAATGCAATTGCAATCCCAAATTCTTAGTACAACATTCACAAAAGACAGGTTTAATAAGATATTGATGCCAATATTGCAGTGCATACAAAAAATTTTACAAATACACACAAGAAAATCCACTATAGTTTTTTCTTTTCTAACGGCGCACTTAAAGTATGTGCGCCGTTAGAAAGAAAACTAGTAACGGTGCACATATAAAGTGCGCCGTTACTAGCGCACATTTGTAACGGCGCACAATACTATGTGCGCCGTTACAAAAGGTGTTGACCGTTGACCATTTTGTTGCCGTTATGGAAAACGGTCGGAAATGAAGCCGTTGTTGTTACTGTTACAAAAATGTATTATAAGTCTTGGCAGAACCTCCCCTTCTTCTTCCTACAACTTCTCACAACTAATTTTCTCCCGACAAGGGTAATTTCGTAATTTCGATATTTTATAAATTTTCCCGATCACCCTCACACAAATCTCCCGAGAAGGTATGTACATATTTTTAAATAATGCACTACATATAACTGCAAATTTATATATGATTTCATATGAATTTGTATGGCTTTGCTTGTATGAATAATTTGCATCTTAAATTTATTAAATTAGTTTTGGAATTGATGAAATAAATTACCCGATTCCATGAATTGCATGATAACATTGGTGTAAATTCTCCCGATTCCATGAATTGCATGATACATTAGGGTCAATTCTCCCGATTCCATTAATTGCATGATAACATTAGGGTAAATTCTCCCGATTCCATTATTTGCATGATAACATTACATTAGGGTATTTGATCATAAACCACCTTAATAGGGTATTTTGGTCATTTATGACCTAATTAGGGGTAATTAGGTCATAAATGACCAAACAAGGGTAATTAGGTCATTTATGTGAATTAGAAGGTACGTACATATTTTTAAATAATGCAATATTATGTAAATGAATTGTTAACCGAATTTATATTGAAATTCTGAATCGTAGCCAAGTCAGGAAGTCGAACACAAAGTCTTTAACTTGTGTATCGACTTCTTGTGGAAATAGTAAGCAAAGTAATAGACAGATAATAATCACGACACCAGAGATGATTACCCAGTTCGGTGACTCCGCACCTACGTCTGGGGGCACTTTGCCAGTGGAAAGGTTTTTCACTATCAGGTAGTCAATAGTACAACTTCAAGCCCAACTAGCTATCACACAAGCTATTGTCCTAAGCTACTATAGATCTCACCGTGAATCACCTCGACCAGGAGCCTCTCCCCCTGTCTTTGAGATTCCCTTAATTCCACCATTCGAGCAAGTCCATGCTCGGTGTCTTTGTCTTCTTGGACGGAGTTGTGAATCTTCAATCACAAACAAAAACCCTAACCGATCCAAACACTTCAGTCTTCGCGACTTGATGTTTGATCGGAGCAAAGATCCGTTCTATCGAATATTCATCAGCCTCTCAACACGCCGATGGTGCACGGTTAAGAGCTCTGAGAAATCTTGCAATTGTTAGAACAAGAACCGATACTACTAATGGGAAGTCAAGGGCTTTTTATAGCAGCTCACATTCCTAATCCTTCTTGGATCAGGAATAGGAAAGTCAGGCAAGTTGTTGCCGCCTTCCATGACAGCTGGAAGTCGTCTTGCATGTTCTGACTTCCTGATGAAATCAGGCAAGTATAGTTGCCGCCTTAGTTGCCTCTTTTTGCTGACGTGTAACTGCCAGCTGGAAGTCGCCTGACTTGTTGACGTCACTCTCTTGCGCTCCAAGTCTTCGTGGCGCCTTTCTTCTTTTGCTCCAAGCTTCGTCGAAATAGGAAAGCTTCAGACTTTCCTAATCTGCGGCTCGTAACAAGTCGCTCCACATGTCATGCAACATGTTGCTCGACTTCTTACTTTTGCGCTAAAAAATCATGCCAACTATTAAACGTAGCAACATATATATATTACATATATAGAATGGATCGGAGATGGATGGGATCCGTAAAAATGAGTGAGGAATGGATGAACGGATTAAGCAGTTTTGTAAAATTTGCGAGGAAAACCGCTCCAAGAGATGGTGTGGGACGTTTCAAGTGTCCATGCACGAGGTGTTGTAATTCTGCTTGGCACGATATGAACACCATTTGCGATCATATATTGAGGAAAGATTTCCTTAGATCGTATAATGTGTGGTCCATCATGGCGAAGCCGAAGGAGCTAGCTCGAGCCGGAATTGGGATATCAGTTTGAGGGAAACATCGGCGAATCAGCCTTGTTCGACGTCGGACAACAATCTAGTATACGTTGATCCTGTGCATCAGCTCGTGGATGATGTAGACCCAACTAGAGATGTAAGGATTGACGAGGACGAGGACAAGGACGAACAACAGAACATTGGAATAATAACCGAAGTCGAGGAGGGAGTCGCTAAGGCAACCATGACAGCATACAACCGGTTGGTGACGGAGTCGCAAAAGCCGTTGTACAAAAATAGTGAGGATACTTCATTAGCAGCAATGTTAAGGATGTTGTCCATCAAGCAGAGCACCGGGATGTCTGACGAAGCTTTTACCAAGGTTGCCAAAGATTATTTTTCTACATTATCCCAACCTAATACGTATCCATCTAGCTATGCAGCGGCGAAGCAGAAAATGAAGGCAATCCAACTGCCACACGTGAAATATGATGCATGTCTGTACGGATGCACTTTGTACTACGGAACACAATCGCAACTCCAGACATGTGGCGTTTGTGGAGAAGCACGATACGCTAAAGTGGGAAAAAATTAGTTCCAAAAAAGACGTTGTGGTACTTCCCATTGACTCCTCGACTTCAACGTTTATATCTTGCCCCAGAGACGGCTGAGTGGATGCGATGGCACGGGGAGCGAGGGAATGAGGACGATGAAATATTAGTACATCCATCGGACGGTGCGGATTGGATTCATTTTGACGCTAAATACCCAGTATTTTCTGGAGAAATACAGAACGTGCGGCTGGCGCTGTCATCCGACGGGTTCTCTCCATACGGGCCTAATGCGACGAGTTACAGTTTGTGGCCTGTAGTCGCTATGCCGTTGAATTTTCCGCCCTCGATGGCTATGAGAAAGGAGTATAACATCCTCACCATGTTGATATCTGGTCCAAAATCACCGGGGAAATGCTTAAATAACTTCATGCGTCCGCTGATTGATGAGTTGAACCATCTGTGGGAGCACGGAGCTATCACGTGGGATGGTTCTAAGAAAGAGGCTTTCATCATGCGGGCTGCTGTGATGTGGACAATAAGTGACTTCCCGGGTTTGGGAATGTTGGGGGGCATCCAGACTAAAGGCTATAAGGCATGTCCTCTATGCTTGGACGAGATCGATTCTGAACACAGTAACTCAAGAATCTCTTACCAAGGTGCTCGTAGGTTCTTACCACCGAAACATCCGCTGCGATTTCAGCCGCATGCCTTTAACGGGAAGACAGAGACACGGAGAAGGCCAACCCGGCATTCAGGGGCTGCTGTACTCAGTGCGATTCTACGTCATCAATACCCACCGCCTAGTCTGCATCCGAAGTTCAGGTGGAACTTTTTGCACTGAGGTTGAAACTTTTTGCGACCCCAAAAGTCACTGCGTGCCAGCTTTCATGGATACATGTCGCGTGCTGGGAAAGCGTGCACATAGATTTTCATAAAGCAACACTTCTGATTGGTTGGTAATTGATTTAGACGGTTTGTAAATAAGCCAAGGTTTATAGTGGAATGCATCCATGTATATATATGTATGGGAGACTTTGAAGATTATCAAATATGCAACTGCATAACTCTTAAGGAAGAAGATTATCACAAAGATGTATCATTCTTGAAGTATTGAATATGTGTTGCTTTTTCTAAACTGGTCACCCCTCCGCGGGAAATATGTAAGAGAATTATAGCCTCATATTCACGAGACAATTGCAAAGTCAATGCTCTCGTAACTTCAATTCCTTTAACCATTAAGTCCCCCGCCTTAGCTAGTTAACCCCAGGACAACTTGAGACTTTTCTTGAAGCCCGTATTGCGACGTAGAAGAATGAAATTAAGTTAAAATTTAATAAATGAATTCGAAAAAACTCAAATATAATGGAAACACATCCACTAAAAATGTACATGATTCTAAAATAGTATATGACGACAATAATGGCTAACCACTAGCAAATTGAAAATAATTTAAAGAAAAGCACTATTGATCCCAAATATCGCCTAATGGAGGAGCCGTAAATCTCGTTGCCACAAGATTTGACCTCCATACACTGGAGGCAAGTCTAGCTCCCCAACTGCAAAATGGCGTTGTAGATTTCGCCGAACCCATCTCCATGCTCTCTCTCTCAGGGTGAAATACACCCATAATTTCTCGAGCTCTAGGTTCTGTAGGAGTTTCCTCTGAAAAGAGGGATTATCCTTTGACATCCTTACCCTCTTATACCGAATTAGAGACTACACACGAGACAATATCTGCATGCAAGGTGATTGAAAGAAAAATAAAATCAAAATGCATAATGAGCAAGATGAAGTGCAAAAGCCAATCTTGTTCCAAAATTGGGGACTGATTAAAAGTAAAGTACCAGACCATAATATACCAAAGAAAACTGCTGACAGTGACGGTTCACCGACAAATACTACTCAGAAAATTCACCCAAGTCATGCAGAAAATACAAAACTAAAATGGTTAGAAATTGAAAACATGAAAAGTGCAAAAAAAAAATGGAAGTGTGCAAGTTGCTGCCATTTCCATTAATGTGGGGAAACCTACTAAAAGATAGACAACAAAATCCAATCATATTAAGATAAAAGAGTTGACAAAAGGACACGAGATTTCAACGACTCATAGAAAAAAGTAACAACAATGTTTACTAAAATTAGCCTTAATAGGGTTTAAACATCTAATACATATTGTATAACTTGTAAAGTTTCTTAATTGATTTAATTCTATGAGCCTATTTAATGACTCATAAGTCATTCCACAAATTTCACCTAAATGACTCATTTGTTTAAAATAAATTGGCATATCAACTATCCAATTATGAAGCCTAGAGACAACACTGTTACGCTTACAAAAAAGGATTATCACAATTGAAAGGTATCAAGTATGGATAGCAAAAAACTGAAACGTCCATCTAAAACATTCTATGTCTTGACATTTATCAATTGAAGAGAATTGTACCTTACCGTCGCTTGCAAAAAATCGAAAAGGAAAAAGAATAGCTCCCACATATCTTAATTATAGGTCGTATCTTTCGCCGTTCCTCGCTGCAAGGAATCTTCATTTCGAGGTAGTGGCTATGAATCCCCCACCTAAAACGCCAAATTCATTAACCTTCGTATTTACAGAACAAATAAGCACGATATAGAGAAACATTCGGTGCTCTACATTCATTAGGTTTTGACGATTCAATAATCCATCGTACCATTATATTTGAGTTAAGAGTTGCGTTTAACTAAATCTCTGTTATAACATTTTATTAGAGATGGGAGGTCCCAAGCATTGGCTGCTGCATAGAGGTTCTGAAAGTCCTCAACATCATCATAACTCATGTGCCTGGAAAATTAACCATTTCTTGTTGTGAGTTTCACATTCAAGAGTTTCAAACATTAATATATATTTGAAAGTAGAAACTGGTTTTCAAGGATTGATATAGAAAGTAGATTTGAAAATAGAAACTGGCTATGTGAATCTCAGAGAGAGCGTGAAAGCTAGATGAATATCTCACAAGATATATATTCAACTATCAAACAAAATGAAAACTCATTATTAGTTCCAATAGAAAGAATTTCCAGAAAGCTAGATGAATATCTCACACACATAGCAAATCATACAGGAGCAAATCCAAAATCACAAAATTCATTTACATCTATTTTCTCAGCTTATGAACGAAAACAAAAACTCGCCGCTTTTGCCTCCTCCATTACTCTCTATAAAATCAAAACTAAAATTATACTCTTTCTTTACTTTATGGTCTTCATCAAAATGAGAAAAATAGGGAATGCGATGAATCCAATTACCTAAATGATTAACTGATTAAGAAGTCCCAACTCTACAAGAAAGGGCTAAGAATGGATTCTTCACTACTTCTATCCCAAGCTGCTTTCTAAAGTACGTGAAATCTTTAACTCAACCACATGCTCTCATACGAATATTCAAGAAGATGCTTTATCTAAAGATGGTTTTGGTTCGAGAAAACAATAAGCAACTACCCGTTATCTGTGTGGTATGAAATCCTAACCTAGATCTTAGAGCATGACCCAATCTCCAGACTTGCTTCCTAGACTCCAAGGGCAAACTTGATGGAACTTGCTTTCCTAAAGAGATTTCCCTTGGCCTTGGGCCTGCTTCATCGCCTTGACTTGAGTCAAGCTCTTCTACTTAGAATACGAAAAGACGCTCACATGTTTCCACATTTGCTGGAAAAAATAACAGAGCGGGTTGGGTTCGTAGTTCAGGAAAAAAATGCATAGAATCCATTCAGTCATGAAGAAAGAATGCTCTTGAACTGATAAATGTAATAAACCTGCAAAATTTACAAGGCCATCCAAACATAAATTAACTATATTACTTTGGTAGAGTAATTGGTCAAAAAGAACATACTATGTAAAGAAATCAAGTAACTGAACTTCAAAGATATGAAGTCGATCAAAGAATAAAATAACGCAATCTAAAGTTATAATTTCATCTAGTTCCAAATAATTAACTAATCAATTAATTGCATGTTCTTGAATTTTGAAAACAAAAGTTTCAAAGTTTCTTTATCATTGCCAATTTCAAAATAGCTCAACTTACTAAAGGCATTGACTTTGTTTATTTGGAGATCAACATTGGTATTATGCATACATATTATTTGCTATGTACTATGTTTAAACATCATATCACATGAAGCCACAACCTATAAGAATCACGACTCACCGCCCAGTTAAGAACTTATACAAGCACAGTTGGAGAACGCCCACAGTACATCCCACGAAATCCCTCTTTCCGGAATATCCGTTTCAAACCTCCAATTATAAGACTACCTTGTAATATATATAAAAAAACATATACCTACTATGTGACGTGAAGCTTATAGGAAACTTTTGAGCATTTAAGTTTAAGTTTCAGTTTCAAACATGTTCCAACATCAATTGTTTTTGCCAGAAAAGTATTGCCCATGAAATTGACAATAGATTGAACAACTCTACAATCTTGCGAACAAATTACACCAACAACAAAAAATATTGTAACAAATTATTATATCTCTGTAATGTAAAAACAATAGAAGTGCACCTTTAAGACCCTCATTAGTGAACTGTGGCAGGCCATGAACCTGAAGCCTAGTCATGATCACATCTAGAGGACACACAAAATTCACAAAACACATCGAATCAATATCTTCAAAAACACAAAAATGTAGATTCGAGAAGGAGGAATCAATAGAAACCACCAACATTACCAACTGTCATACCTATCTCGATAAGGTGCCACCAAAACGCATGCATTGTAGACAACCAGGCCAACCCACGGGGAATTAGAGTTGCGGCAACTAAAGACAATACCATCAACGCCACTAAAATGATGATTGGCGGCATGGAATATTGCTAGGCGATATTAGAAATTGTACGTCACACCTTTAAGATGGAAGACACTTCGAAAACTTCACAAAATAAGAATGGACAATATAAGGAATTCATTCTCGTTAAAGTAAATACAAGACAAATCCAAAAGAACGCTCGACAACTTCGGTAACCTAGGGAGTCGCGAACCCTTCCTAATCATGTGGTATCAAATTAAACATTGCCTCTCTTGGCTTCCCCTTCAATTTCAGGGACTCCGCCGCATCGGGACTGGTCGTGTGGCACAGGAAATGGTATGACACCGTGTCAGGCATCCTCAGACCCGCCCTTGAAGAACCAAAGGACCCGCAATTAGCACCTTCAAAAGAGAAAATCGAGGGGAAAAACCACAACCGCAAGAAAATAAAATTATACGACCACACCCATCAAAACTACACATAATCAATGCCAGACTACACATACAAAGAGGATAAAAGGCATTACCTTTAGAGAGGATAGCGACATAAGACAGGAGCCAAATCTAGATTTCAGACATGTCTTAGTACTAGAGAAATCAGGGCTCCTTTTGAATTTCCTCTTCTTGCCTCGATAGGTATCGGAGAATTGGTTCTTATCGTCATTGGCGATGTAGGTGAGAGCGCAATCGACGGGGCACTTTCTAAGGCACTGTCTAAACATCCAACATAGAGATTTATATTTGTGAACAGTTAGAGATTGAAGAGGCACCAAGCTTGAGGAATTAGAAGGGTGCATTCGGCAGTTACTGCATTTAATAATTATAGAAAACAAAAATTCCACAAATCTCCATCAAAATAATAGGGTACTAGATGTCGCATTCTCATAAGACAGGTGTCAACATATCAAGTCTTCTCTAGACAAGAAAAATAAAGAATCATGAATCACACTGGCTTTAGGAGATAATGATACTGGAAATTCTCTTGGTGCTCTGCAATTGTAGCATACAAGATAATCTCTTTTTTTTTGGGAGCACCAAGTCGACATCAGCCTTTATTCTTCGGAGAAAAAACGGGCGTAGTATATCATGGAGTTTAGATATCATATGTCGATAAAAAATTTTTTAAGGATTATATACAATATGAATTTCTTGGAAAATGAAGTTATTCTGCCACATTAGCATACCTGAGCCCTTCTCTTCTCTTCAGATCCTTCTTGATGTGCTTCAGCATCAAAATTTCCTGACAGATTAAACCGAAACATAATACATCATATCATATCAGTAAATATCAACGTTCTGGCCTACTATATATGTCCCTTTACATGAGCTCAAATTCTTCAAAAATAAAGAAACATGATTTGTCTAGTTTATGGCATAACAACGAAGAAACAATATTAACTATGATTCAAATTCTTCGTGGGATGAGAAAATATCTGTCAAAGTAAAATTCAACAATGACATAACCTCAGTCAGCCAGGTTGTTATGAAAAGGTAAAATTGTTATGCAATGGGTCTGATAGGAACTCGTCACCCTACTGTTTGATGGTTTCTGATCAACCCTAAGAGCATAAAAATTTGAATAATCAAAGTTCATGAGATATGAAGTTCAATCCTTAATCTACCGAATCAAACTCATTTTATATCCACATCCAAACTTCAATTTCATTACATATCCACCCTTTGAAGCCATCAAGTTAAAAGAATCTTCACAATTATTTGCCTACCCATCAGTGAACAAGTCAAAACTTGAGCCGAAATAAGTAGCAAAGTAAACAATAAATGACGCTGTCTCTGACCCAAAACAATCAAAAGTGAAAGGCAAATACTAACATTAGGGGTTGAAGAACGCATAGGAACGTTTACATCAACACCAACAATATGACCTTCATTTTCTCCTCCAAAATAATCTACAAAGATAAAATCAACTGAAAGAATACGGAAGAGAGAAAAAATGAAGAGGAAAATGAGCATAACCCCAAAATCAAAAGCTTACCCAGAAGAGAGGAGCTTGGTCTTGGACCTCTTGCACAAATATCTATAGTTGCCACATTCCAGACTCAAGGTGGTGCTCTATCATTACATTCATGGTTTCTTTAAAAAATCCATTGAATTTATTTAAAAAACAATTAAGATAAAAATTACAGAAAACTCATCTTCGATTAGACCCAACAGACAAACCCTAATCTTCCAATCGAGAAAGTAAATCAAATTCGCAAATTTCGTGGCCCAATAAGCAATTATAGAATAAATATGAATCAAATACTGACATTGAGAGTAAATCATAGTGAATTAACCTAGACTTTGTTGGCTGAGATTGATTCTCACTGTTAGGTTGGATGGATTTGATCTCTCTCTCTCCTCATTCTAAGATTCTAAGAAACTGATAAACTAAGGAAAATAAAAGAACTAAAACATGAAAATCAATAGTGTTTTGATGAACACCAGACTTTAATTGAAGCATGAATCAAAAATCAAATAGAAAACTTACCAGGCCACACTGGGCTGATTTCAGAGAACCAACTGGGAATGGCAGAAGAAATAGAATCATGCAGATTGCCATTTCCTACTATCTCCATGTTCATGGCAGGTACGTTCTTGTCCTCTTCTCTTCTCTTGACTTCTTCACTGGAAATTAGCAAAGCACAATTATACCAAAAACTCAAAAAGTTTCAGACTCATTTCACCAATAAAAATCACTGTGTAAAATCACATGCACTCCAAACAAAATTAAAATCTAGAACACATCATGTCCCATTTCAATAATTCTAAAAAATAAGAACAATGTTGAGAAAAATAGGAACAATGTCTCAACCTCTTCCTTGAATTGTCATCAATTTCCACTTTGACCCTCTTCAGTGACCTTATGATCTCCTTCGACGCTAGCACCATACCATTTTTGGCATCTTGCGCTGATGATGCCACCATCCTCGCAACCATAGTCTTCTCCACAACAGTAGCTGTGAACAGCGAATAAAAACAAGAGTGGTTAAATTCTATGTTAGCAACAATATCAGCACACCCAAATTCTACATAGTGAAATGAGTCAACTACGCGTCAACCTTGTTCGATTATACGACAGGCTACGAATAGACGATAATAGGTATTTTGACAAGGTCGAGAATGTCAAAAAACAGGACTTCTGCTGCCTGGTCACAATAGATCAACATGTTAACACAACGATCTCTGCTGAACCAAAACTGCTCCAGATGGCCTTCTACGATCTGCCTGAGAGTCAAATTTATCTGGAGGCCCACTTAAAGACGAAAATATTAAGGCGGCGAAAAGAAAAAAAATGATATGGAGTGTTGAACTCAATCGCGTGTAACCTGCTCCGACCAAAATCCATTGTTTTTTAAAAGAATGGTGTGGGAACCTAATACACAATTGATAGAATAACATATACAATATGATAAACATTTTCGGTAACATCTTATTGATTTATATAGTATGCAGAAAATTTATTCAGTTATAAACATTTATTCATAAGTAGTCACACTTTATAAATTCAGTGAATATCGTATTAAAAAATCTAATTCATGCATACTTGCAATTTATAATATTCGGTTATACAAATTATATACGATTAAAATTGAAAAAAATTTCAAATAATATATACGATGGTTAGTGCTTTTTTTCCGACACCAACAGGACCTCAAGCTGACATCGCAGTAAAGATCGTGTATATGAATGTTCTTGAAGTAAAGATAAATTAGAAACAAATGTCAGACGTGACGTGCAAAAATGATGTCATCCAGAACAAAATTAAAGAATTTCAAAACATGTTACATATAACGTGTTAAGATCACAATGCACAGCTAAAGGTCAACAGAAATGCTTGGTTCACCTTTTAAAAATGGAAATTGCAAAACCATGAATGTCAAATATGTAGTAACAAAACCGGCTACAAATCCAGAGAATAAGTTAACCCAAGCAAATGTGAGAGTCTGGAAAAAAGGAAACCATCTCCACAAAACGATTAGATAATTGGTTCAAGAATAATGCCAATGAAAAGTAGTAATAAACCATGCACTGGTACTTGTGGTATGATCATTGAAAGGTTTTTATTCATCATATACATAGCCATAGTAGGATCAGAGAACATTTGTGTTTGAGCAGCATTAGCCTGACCCTTAGGAACATGTAACAATTCATTTTCCTGCCATTGTCAAACACACAAGACTTTAGCACAAAAGAAATGCAAAGTATTGAACCACTAACTAAAAGTGAGCCAATAATACACTTCTAAAGCATTTAATAATATGTAACAGAACTGCTAATTGCTAATTAGATGTGTATCAAAAAATTATTTTCATAGCTTCAGAAGGATATCTACCACAAAAAATGCTTCAAATGTAATTTTTCAGAGGCGCCAAGTGCCAAGTAAAAAATGGATTGGGGAGATTTCTTTAAACCGTGTATCCCAATACAATAGTTAGTATGCAAACACTTCATCTTTCTGGTACCCTTTCAACCATATTGAACCGCTGCCTATCGGCCTCGAGCGCCACCAACATGACCTCGAGCTCAGACAACCTTCTCGTCGTTGCAGCAATCACAAGATCCTAACATGCCAACAGGATTGAAGCTCTAAAGCTTGATAATGGGGAATGGTTATATGATGCCAGGGAAATCATGGAGATGGGTAGGGTACAAAGCTCTTTGAGACTTTTTACACGGATGGAAAAGATCGGGATGTGAACTTCTCTTTTGGGTGCACATATCCCTCTATTGATCAACACTTGTTAATTGGCGTTGGGAGGGAAGTAGATGAGAAGGAAATAACGCAAGCTCTTTTAGAGAAGGACCCCCTCAAGCCCGGGTCCCAACAGATTGAATCCTTTTTTAAAAAGCCAGTGGAAGAGTGTTGGTGCCTCGGTGATTGGTATAGTGAAATCTGTCTTTCTGGCCAGTACTATGAGCTCAATTTTCTCGTCATCGCAAAAATATTTGAAATGTATAACGGAATCAGATCAAATATATCAGAGAATGGAATTGTTCTCTCCGACACAACACACTGTTTGCTCTGTTCCTCCAGCACCAATCTAAACCTCTGCTTTTGTGTTTCATGGGAAAAAGATAAGACATGAAATTAATAACTAAAGAAATATCTAGTACCAATAATCTCGATAAAAAAATGTCCGAGCATTGGAAGAACCAATGTTAATTAGCTCTCCTTAAGGATGAAAAGAAGTAATTGAACATTGTCATCAATTTTCATACGGTGAGTGATATAATTAATGTATGTTGTAGTATGGACCATTCAACTGATGTTTACCTTTTCCCTAACTATAACTCAAAAGTTGAATAAGTTACATATCTACATATTGGGTCATGCTCTAACAACACAAGGTCAATTTTAGCATAACAATATACCAAAAATCACTGGGGTAATTCCATGTTAGTACCCCAACTTTGCCTCATTTTCAAATCAGTACCCCAAGTTTGAAAAGTTTTCTGTCGTTACTCGAAGTTTAATTAGTTGTAAATAAGTACCTAATATGTTAAATCTAACAGAATTAAGATGTGAAAAGACCAAAAAGCCCCTAATGATTATAATAATTAATATTATATTGAAACTTTCGAATTTAATAACTCTCGTACGACATCCGTTTCGGCCTAATAGTATATCAAATCGAAGAGAATCAGAAGATAAACAACTTTGAAGAATATTAATGATTAAATAAATATTTTATAATTATTAATAATTAAATAATATTAATTATTATTTTAATTTAATTATTAATATTATTTTTCAAAGTTGTTTATCTTCCGATTCTCTTCGATTTGATATTTTATAAGACTGAAACGGAGGTCGTATGAGAGAGTTATTCCACTCAAAAGTTTCAATATAATATTAATTATTATAAGTATTAGGGGCATTTTGGTCTTTTCACATCCAAATTCTGTTAGATTTAACAGATTAGGTACTTATCTGCAACTAATTAAACTTCGGGTACCGGCAAAAAACTTTTCAAACTTGGAGTACTGATTTGAAAACGAGGCAAAGTTGGGGTACTGACATGGAATTACCCCAAAATCAATTTGTCATAATTAAACATTCAATTCTTCATTTTTCCCACTTTCTTGTGGATCAAGAAGAAAATGGTATTAAAGAAAATCATGTGTTGATGGCTGAGAAAGGACTAACCTCCATGAAAATCTCCATTTTTTCTAGTTTGGTCATCCATGGAGGTTAACTATTCGATGGAACGGAACACAACATTCACCTTAACAATAAGGTAAGATAGAACAAATCTTAAAACCCATAAAAATGTTGTCATGAACTAAATCAGAATCAATGTATAAAGAAATCTTACCAAGCCTGGAAACCAAAGAACCACTTGGAAAGACCATATATACACACTATCACCAGGCTGTAGCGCCCTTGTCAAATTTTGGGTGGCATTGCATTTTTCACTTCCGCTACATCAGTGAGTTCATATTCAAGATGAAAGTGTACAACCATTATGATAGGGTGATATATTCTCATTACATCAGCCATTACCAAATCCAAATTCACAAAACATTGGCACCTGAAGAGTAAACAGAGCTAATCAAATAATGAAACACATACAAAGAATTAAATGAAATATAAAATCTGAGGGTTTATGTATTGGGAATTAACAATTTATCTACAAAACCATACAACTTTGCCAACAACCAGAACTGACTCAAACACTTAACAACAAACAAACCCAAACTCCAAAATCCAAAAAAAAACTTGTAGCACCTGTCCATAAACGTCCTCACACAAACCATCTAACTTCTTTGAATTAATATACCCATCAGCCATGGCAATCAACAAACCACCCACCACACCACGTTTTATTCCACAAAAACAAATAAAAATTCAAATTTTTTTCGCTCAACAATCGTTCGATTCTCTCTGTTTCTTCCTCACCCACAAAATTCTCCTAAAATCATGCCATTGGAACCCAAATCAATCCCTCCACCGCCGGGTCCTCTTGCTCAGGCGAACTCGACTCGATTAAACGTCTCTCGATTTATTTGGCGGTGAATTAGAATTTCTCTATGTTGCCAGTGGTTTTGTGCGCCAACCTTAAATATGGAAAAGAAGTGAAGAAAGATGCAACACGTTGTAATGTACATGGAGTTTCTTTACGGGGAATCAGATTGCCACTGAAACAAAACCCTGGTCATTAGTGTACAGGAAGAAGACGGGGAATAGTTGCATACCTGATTTGGAGGAAGATGAATCGGCTGTGGAGTGGAGAGACTGCGGTGGAGGCGTGACAATGTCGGTGGACAGAAATTGACGCCGACACAATTCAGAGAAAAATTGCACTAAAATCACCCACGGACTGAAAACCACAAAAGCAACAAATTTGAAATAAAAATAATAAAAAAAAAGTCAACTTAATACATTCACTACTCTCTCCCATCGCCAGATGTCACCAAATAAAACACTTCATACCAATCTCCTATTCCTAGGTGTCAATTAGGGCTGTTCATCGGGTTGGGTCCATCCGAACCGACCGATTTTGGACCCGACTCGGCTCATGTCAGGTCCAGGGACTCGAACCCAAAACTTGACTCGTTAAGGCTCTCGGGTGGTCGGGTTTGGATGGTCGGGTTGTCGGGTGAGTCGGGTCCTACTTGAAAGACCCGATGGGCCCAAAATAGCAGCCCATTAAAGAGAAACTTCAGCCCAATAACAATTGAAGCCCAAGAAAAAAACACAATTTCATGACCAAAACACAAAAAAACAGCCACTGCCCAATTTGTTATAAACAATCCAGATTCCAAAAACACAAAAAAAGTCACTGCCATGGGCATAAACTGCCCAGAAACAAAAAAAAAAGCCACTGCCAATTTCATAATAAACGTTCTAACCCAATACTTGCTATACAAGCTAACCGAACTATTCATGAGCATACAAAATGAACTAAGTGTTCATCCATCATCACCACCATTCACCGGTACTACCAAAATAAGGTGATCAAAAGTGAACAACAAGTTCAAACATCACCACCATGATATCCAGAAACACCAAAAACAGCCACAACACCACCATGGGAATTCAAAATAAAAACAATAAATTACAATTAAACAAACAACTACAACACCATCCAAGAGGGAGCCTCATTCCGTAACTTGTGCAGCATAACCAATTAAATCTATTAATGAGTAAAAACAATTAGGGTTGTCCATAATTGATAAAATTATAAAGGACTTGTACAAATCGTATTTAAAATTTATTACCTTGCTTGACCTCTTCATTCTCTTTCAGTATCTCCTCAAAGCCACTGACCTCTGCAGTACCTCGAATCCAGTTCTGAGTGCACACCAATGCCTCAACTGTAAGCGGTAGTAAGGCACTTCGGAAGTCATTGGGAATCCTACCACCCGTTGAGAAAGTTGACTCGGATGACACGGATGTGATAGGTATCCCCAAAATATACTTGACTAGGGTAGAGAGTATCAGAGATCTTGCGGAATTGCACTTCCACCATACCAAAATATCGAATTTCTCGTCGTTACCCTCTACTTCTTCCTTCAAGTATTTGTCGAGATCGCTCTTTAGGCCACTTTCTTGTGTAGCTTGAGATTTATCGAACGCTCCACGATTTGTTCTCCTTGTAGGTTCCTTGTTAACCACAACAACATTTTGAGCGGTTGTGCTAGTACCTTCAGGAGGTATAGTACTACTACTTGACGCTGTATTGGTAACATATGCATCGAACAATTCATGCAAAGCATTCTTTATGTTAACTTGTAAGGCAGCAACAATATCAGTAGGGTACATGGCATTTACAGCATATTCAACAACAACTAACTTGTTCCTTGGATCGAAAATAGAAGCAATAAAAATCATCAAGTTAATTGTATTGGCATTAGCCCAATACTTGTTAAATTTTTCTCTCATTCTGCCCGCTATGGCTATGATGTTGAAGTCATATTCTATCACTTCCCCCTCTTTGATGATAGACAACATGTCACTAACTTCATCCAACAGTAGATGAGATGTGACATATTTGCAACCCGATACCCTTTTGGTAACAACAAAGAAATGCTCGAAAAAATCCATGAACTTCTTTATGTAAACCCAATCTTCTTCCAGAAACATACCTAAAGGCTCTGTAGTACCTTTCTTGAATTTTGACTCTAGCTCTTGGCGAAGAAGGGCGTTCTCGCTGTCATATCTTTCAAAGGCATCCTCCAAGGCTACTGCAGATTTCAACATCAAGTAGGTGGAGTTCCACCTAGTAGACACATCAAGGATCAGTGAATTCTTGCAATCAATACCAGCAGTAGTTACACACTCCTTGAATCTGTTCATCCTAGCGGCTGATTGTTTAAAAAACCTCACAGATACCCTAATTTTCTCAACCGGGTCACCTAGCAAGGTCAAACCTCTCTTCACTATGAGATTGATGACGTGAGCACAACACCTCATGTGCAAGAACTTCCCACCTAATATGCTTTTCTCCAACACGTTCATTTTTCTCCTCAAGAACTGAACTGCTACATCATTGCTCTTGGCATTATCTAAGGTAATGCCCATGAGTCGATCAATCCCCCACTCTTGAAGACATTGTTCAATAGCCTTCCCGATATACTCTCCCTTGTGACTGTTGATCTGACAGAACGCGATTATCTTGGAATGCAGCTTCCAATCATCATCTACATAGTGAACGGTAATGCACATATAATTAATCAGCTGGTTGCTAGTCCACGTATCTGTAGTGAGGGATAATCTAGGGGCCTTCACTCTCAAGAATTCCCTAAATTTCTTCCTCTCACTAGAATGCATCTCGTAGAGGTCTCTCGTGATGGTGCTCCTGCAAGGCATGTGGAAAAGGGGCTGGATTTTTTTTGAAAATCGTTGGAAACCCTCATGTTGTACAAAACTAAGGGGCAACTCATGCATAATGAGCATCCGAACTAACTCCTACCTACTTTCTACTTGATCAAAAGTCCATGAACCCAGAGATTGTGTACTACAATCAGAAGTCGTCGTAAAAGAAAGTATGGATTGAGTATTGGACTTTCTATCTGGATGACCAGGACGAACTTTTATATGGTTATTCAAATTGGTAGTCCCACAATCTTTACTATCAGCTTTATATTGCTTAGGACAATACTTGCAACGAGCAGTCAATACACCTTTTTCATTAGGGGCAGGTAAGTGAAAATCATTCCATGCAAGACTAAACTTTTTGGATTTTTTAGGGGTCTAGAAGCTATACCCGGGGCTGCTGCTCCTTGCTGAACAGCATGAGAAGCAGCAGCAGCTTGAGCAGCTCCACCAGCAGCAACATCCACATCTACAGAATCAACTCCAGCAGCAGCCTGGTTCAACATTAATTTACAACTAAATCAAACTTCAAACTACATTTCAGTTACTTATTAACCCATAAGGCCATAACAGTTTGTAATACATATACTAACAATCCCAAAACATTTTCTAATAAATACACATTTAACCCAAACCCATAACAGTTTCTAAACACTAGACTAACAATAACAGTTTATAAATAACTAATACATATACTACTTGTACTAAATAACAAATTCTAAATTTACTAACAAATATACTAATAATTAATAACAGATTGTAAATTTAGTAATAAAGCCCAAACAAATATACTAATTGATGACAATGTAACTAACAGATAAATAAATAATAATGTAGTAACTTACTCAAAAAATGAACCCCAATTCGAAACCCTAGATACCCAAATCAGTTTTGAAATTTACCCCGATTAGTTGAACAACAATTTATAAGTTAATTACAGATTCTGAACTTGCTAATTAATTTACTAAGTAACCATTTCTAAATTACTAATAAATATACTACACACTCAAACCCAAACTCATAACAGTTTTTAAACACTAGACTAACAATATCAGTTTATAAATAACTAATAAATATACATATACTACTAATTAATAAACACTAGACTAACAATATCAGTTACTTATTAACCCATAACAGTTTGTTGTACATATACTAACAAATAACAATAACAGTTTATAAATAACTACTTGTACTAAATAACAGATACAACTTGTACTAAATAACATATACTACTTGTACAAAATAACAGATTCTAAATTTACTAACAAATCAATTTTGAATTAAACCCTAACCCCCAAATCAATTTCCCCAATTCCAATCCCCACTTTAAACCCAAACCGAACCCTAACCCCCAAATAAAAACTAATCCCCAATTTGTAACCCAAAACCGAACCCTAACAGTTTTGAAATTTACCCCAATTAGTTGAACAACAATTTCTAAGTAAATTACAGTTTCTAAAATTGCTAATTAATATAGAATGCAGTAATCAAAAACCCCCCAAATTAGCCATCCCCAATTTTAAACACAAACCAAACCCTAACCCCCAAATCAAAAGCCCTAATTAAAAATCTCAAATTGAAATTGAATTAATTCGGTTTTGAAAATTAAAATAAAATCCCAAATTACAACTTCAAACAAAAATTAATATTTCATTCAGACTTTGAATTAAACTCTAACCCCAAAATCAATTTTCCCAATTTTAAACCCAAACCGAACCCTAACCCCCAAATCAAAAGCCCTAATTTAAAATCCCAAATTGAAATTGAATTAATTCGGTTTTCAAAATTAAAATAAAATCTCAAATTACAACTTCCAAACAAAAATTAACATTTCATTCGGACTTTGAATTAAACCCCAACCCCCAACCCAATTTCCCCAATTTCAATCCCTAATTTTAAACCCAAACCCCCAAATCAAAAACCAATCCCCAATTTGTAACCCAAAACCAAACCCTAACAGTTTTGAAAATCCCAAATTCGAAACCTTAAAATAAAACTAACCTGATTTAAAGACATGGCGTCGCCTCGCCGTTGGATTTGAAGGTCGGCTCGGTTGAATCTCCACTGGAGAATCAAGACGTTGGTGTGTAGCTTCTCCTCACCATCGCTTGATTTATAGTATTGTGGTGGTGAAGAAGAAGCTACAACCAACGGCTCGATTGAATCGGCAAGCCACCTAATCGAGCAGTTGGGGATGGATGGACGTGACGTGATGGGGAGGAAGAGGAGAGGAAGGTGAGGACGAGGCGAGGACGAGTCGACGGAGAGAGAGAGAGAGAGACATCGTGGTAGGGTTTTCAGACACGAAACGAGGAGAATGGGAAGAGCCGAAGAGAGATTAGGGACGCATTAATAACAGACTCACCAACTCGTGAGCTCGTGGGTGGAGGAGAAGAAGCCACGTCTCAATAAACGAACGGCTCAGATCATTTCGTGCGATCGTGATGGACGGTGAA